>CM077453.1:29236367-29836367 GCA_039654765.1 Mylopharyngodon piceus
AAAAAAATAGGCTAGCTTTCATTGCTTTTTGGATGGGTTTTGAGTCGGCTTTGGCCTGGAAATTTTTTGGGGATCTGGCAACCCTGTTTTAAAGGGTCATGAACTGCATTGTTTTATAATGTTTCCTGGGGTGCACTTATAATGTTAGTATGCTTTTTACATCAAAAATTGTCATAATTTAGAAATAAAAGGCATTTTTCCTACCCTGATTTTAGCCATCTCATTTGAACGCTCTGTTTTAAGGGGCGTGTCTGCTGTGAGACTTCAGTGTAAACGCCCACTGCTGTGATTGGCTGACATCTTTCCATTTCAAAAAATGCTAAGTATTACTCTCTCTTCTAGCACGTTTTTACTATTACAGCTCTCAAGGTTAACTAATCGTGAAAAGTGTTGCATTACATTTAGATCTATAGAATTATATTTAGATCGGGTAGCAGTGCAGCCGATCACAGACATGTTGTTGAGCTCATGAAAGCAGTGATCTCATCAATGCAAGTCAATTTCTGCACACTAACAATGCTTTATCATATCTAACAGTGCAAATGTGATGTAACTAAGAGATTCGTTGAATATAACGGGAGTTTTGGCGCGAGTCCAGAACTCAGTCACTGATAAACTCGTGCTGTTTGATTGACAGCTCCAGCGATTGTAAAGAGAGCGTTCTTTGATCACTTTCTATATATAATTTAATCGCTGTTTAAATAACTGATTATTTTCATCCTACTAAGAGAAACAACATGAAGTTGACCGTTCACTGGTTTGATTTACTGACACATAGACAAAGAACATCTGACTGTACATGAATCATTACATATCAGATCAGGCATTAGAATTAACACAGTTACTTACATGTTGTTGCATTACTGTCGAGTCCATATCGTAAAAGTTTGTATCCAAAGCCTGCGCTGAAATGTGATTGATTTACCAAAGAATCCACAGTGAAATACCGAATACAAATCAATAAAGCTCAACTGAGACATTCACATTGTTGAAAATAAATAACCATATTCCTAGCATTAGGATCCTTTGAAAGGTAATGTTACTTTTGTCCTGTTGTAACACTCTTTATTATTATTATTATTATTATTAATTTTTTTTTTTAGTAGTACCTTAAGGGCACATATTACTACTCAATGATACAAAAATGCACCTTTTAGTGGTAGATAAGGTGCAAAGTTGTCCTTTTAAGGTGCTGCACCAGTGACAAGTTATTGTATCCCCTAAAGGTACAATTTTTGCACTTTTTTTTCTTTTTCTTTCTGAAGGCAGCATATTGCTACATTGTTTTACCCAAACTCTAAGCTGGGATCACATGTCCTTTGAGGCACAGCCAATCACAGAATCAATGTACTGAAAAACTCATCCAAGATGGTGGATGAGTGAAGGACAATGCAGATTATGTACATAATATTTAAATGAGTACAAAGACATTTTTATCACTCATAACTTTTGTAGAGAAATAACAGACACTGGACGAGTATGAATCTTTCCATTGCACGTGTCAAGTGTTTGTGTTCACACGTTATTAAACTGAGTCAACTTTGAAAGGTTATGTGTTTGACTGTGCATAAAAAAACGAAGTATACTTTGAGGTTAAAATACTATGGCTTTAAGATCCATGAAACTTTTAAGTGTAAATAAGGCACAAAGTTGTTCCTTTAAGGGTACTACCCCATGCAGTGACAAGCTGTCGCACCCCTAAGGATCCAATTTTTGCACATTTTCTGCCATGTGGAGCGTCCGTCAGTCTTTTAGGAGGTTCCATTTTTACAATGACTTAGAAAGCGTCTCCCTAAGTAGGCAGCTGAGAGCAAGGAAGCACACTAGGTTTTGGAACAGAGCTGTGTGGGAGATGTTCTTAAAATACATTTTGTGGGATAGTAGATTTCTTTCCCATTAATATTTACAATATTTCATAGACATGCTGCTCACATTCAGAATCTTGAAATGATGTAAATATGGCTTTAATTCAAAGTTTTGTGAACATAACACATGAGATATTATGTGATATTACTTCAAAACACATTTCTACAAGTTACAATTCAAACATGAGGAAACAACACAGTGTGTGTCAGTCATTAGTTTAACATTCCCCTGAATACTGATGTGCAATAGAGTATTATGGGATATAATATCCGAACTAGGCAAACAATTAGTCATAGCGTGTAAGAAGGCCAGAGGTCAAAGTTCAGTTGCAGGTTGGAGGTGTTCTTTAGTCCTTGTGGTTTTGGGTGAGGAACTGAAGTGAAGCCACTGGGCCAGCCAGACCAAACCTCTGAACAAATGCCTGTGGATCCCAGTTCCCTAGAAAAACAGCAACAAAGCCTCTCATTGCTCTTGTTCATGGATGTAAAGTGTGCTTCTGCCTCACTGTAACATCAGCTGTCCACATGAAAAGTGTTTCTACATGACCCTCGCCAACATCCTGTTTCAATAAAAATTCAAGAAGAAAATCAACACAGGAAAAGAAAGATGCAAATGAGATCTTTCAGATATATGTGCCACATGATCAAAAATTTATCCTAAAATGTATAATATCATAATTTGTATATATATAATATATATATATATATATATATATATATGTATATATACATATATATATATATATACATACATATATATATATATATATATATATATATATATATACTGCCCTCCAAAAGTTTGGAAACACCCCTGGCAAAGTGTGGTTTTGGACGATATCAGCATAAATCCTTATCATTTTTTGGTGCAAATACATTAAAGTAACTTGACATTATCATTGAAGACCAGCAATAATAATTTTCATTTTGATTACATAATAATGGCAATATATACATGTCAAAGTCAGACATGCCCCTTTGCCAGCTGTGATGCCTGGTTACTGGTTTAAACTTGGCCCAGGTTTGTAAAAGATTTTTGGGTCAGCACACCTTAATAGCTTCAACAATTGATTGCCAATTAAGTTTAGAATACAATGAACCAATTAGAACCCAGTTTAGGTCAGATAGCTGATAATGGTGGATATTTTGATGAATCGAAAATTTAAGTTTTTTCTATGTATAAACTGGTTATGTAATAAAATGTTTTCGTAGTTTGTGTTGTCCCTTATCAGTGCAAAATTATCACAAATTAAAAAAGATTTGTGCCAATATTGTCCAAAACCCCACTTTTCTAGGATGTTTCCAAACTTTTGGAGGGTAGTGTGTGTGTATATATATATATATATATATATATATATATATATATATATATATATTAAAAAAACTATTTTATTATTATTGCAATTGTTATTGACATTTGCGTCATTGTTGCTGTACATATATAAATAAATCAATAAAACATTACTTTTACTATTATTGTTATTGTTATATTATTAATATTGTTTGTTATTATTGCTACTGTTTTATTTGTCCTTATTGCTGTACAAAATAAACAAATCAATAAAAACGTTGTTGTTACTGCTATTATTTTTATTTACTTATTTTTTGCTGTACATAAATCAGTAACAGTATTGTTGTTGTTATTGCTATTATTTTTTATTTGTTCCTTTTTTCTGTACACAAATAAATCAATAAAACATTATTATTACTATTATTATTGTTGTTGTTATTGCTATTATTTTAATTTATTTATTTTTTGCTGTATGTAAATAAATAAATAAAAGCAGTATTATTGTTGTTATTGTTATTATTTTCATTTGTTTCATTTTCATTTGTTTATTTTTTCTGTACATAAATAAATCAATAAAAACATTATTTAATTTATTGTTGTTGTCATTGCTATTATTTTAATTTATTTATTTTTGCTGTACGTAAATAAATCAATAAAAACAGTATTGTTGTTATTGTTATTGCTATTGTTTTCATTTGTTTCTTTTTTCTGTACATAAATAAATCAATAAAAACAGTATTGTTGTTGTTGTTATTGCTATTGTTTTTATTTATTTATTTTTTGCTGTGCATAAATACATAAATAAATCACTAAAACGTTGTTATTTTTGCTTTTTTTTTTTTTTTGTTATTTGATGTAAATAAATAAATAAATATTTATTTTCTGTGTATTAAGTTCTATGGTTTCCCCCCAAGAGATAAAGAAACAACAGAGAAAAGTGTTTGGCACTAAAATGGCCTTTATCACAATATTCTACACAACACAATGTCAGCTGCATCATGTGCAACAACATGCATCCCTTTCATTACTCTCTGTACTTTCCACGAGTAGTTTTCCCGTGACTGAGCTTCTCTGGCTGAACATTTCAATGTAGTTGTTACAAATGGTAAATGAACGTGTTTAATGGAGAATCTTGTAATGCCGCACGTGTCTCAGGGCCTCAGTGGGCTGTGAATCACTGCAAGCGTCTCATCTCTAAATAAAACACACAGCCTGTCACAGTGCTGGAGGTGGCAACATGAGAGAGAGCGTTTTGGCAGGACAACCAGATAAATACCAGACGTAACTCCGGCTGCTATGACAATATCACTTCTCCAATTCCGGCAATAACCACATTCCTAAAAGCAAATGTGAAATCACATTTGGAATAAAGCGCCAACAAACTGCGTCCAAGACTGAAAAATGTAAAGTTCTCAATTTGGAGGATCTTTAATTGGTCTTTGGTTTATATCAAGCAAATTGCAACTGGTGATATCTTTGTAAAACTAGACAAAGTCTATTTAGAGATTTTTTTTATAAAAAAAAAATTATAATAAAAAAAATTTCAACCTCCAGCCTATCAAAAGTATATTGTAGAACAAAAGCAGAGCAGCAACAATACCCATTTAAAATTGAAATTTCTTCCGCTATCAGTGTGCAGAGACAAACACGCGGCCGAGGCGGAAATGCTGTAGTGGTGAGAAGGGAAACCCCGTCCGTGCACACAGCAGAGCGCACCACATCCTGGAAACATCAAATGTGAGTGTGTATGCTTGTTTGTATGTTTGAATGCAAGTGGGTGTGAGAGTATGCAAGTGTGATTTTAAAGGAAAATGTCATAGTTGCTTCCCCCGCTGGTTGCGGCTCCTTTATGGCTCACCAGACACTGTCTATGAACAACCAAAGTACCGTTTGACTTTACATTTATGCATTTTGGCAGATGCTTTTATCCAAAGCAACTTCAAAGTATATACACTTCAGCAAGTTTGTACCCTGGGAATTAAACTTGTGACCCCAAAAATAGGATACTAGACACTTAAAGGGATAGTTCACCCAAAATGATCATCATTTACCCTTGTGAAAAGAAGTGCACTTGATTGTATTGAATGTAGTTTACTTCAAAACTTAAAAGAATATTTAACCCTCTGGTGCTGCTCACGTGGCAATTTATTTCAATGAAATGAATGTATTACATTTTAGTTCGATGTTTTTTATTTAATATTTTGTATTTTTAGGGGATTTTATGGTACTAAATTATATTTATGGAATAGTTACGTTCCATTTATTACCTGTTAATCACTTTTTGAGCATAGACCTGAAAATGAAATTTCCAACTTAAACTGTCATAAATCTTGAATGCTTTGGAGCACAGACTTGAGTTTGATCTCTTTTTAAAGACACTTGGCAGATTCTTGCTGAAGTGAAGAAAGTTAAAAGAAAAGTGAAACTAAAAAAAGGTTTCCACTAGATGAAATTCGTCCTCCATTCATTTCCAATGCGGTCTATCAAGTGGGACTATTTGTGTGTGTTCACATAGCAAGTGCCAAAACCTTTACCAAGTTTTGTACCATTCCGATGAAAAAAGTAACATTTTTCACTCAAAAATGACCAAACAGCTCCAGAGGGTTAAAAAACATAGTATAATATTGATGAAATAGGCCACTTAACTTTACATTGTTACGTCAAATTAAAAGTTTTGATTTCGGTGAGCCTTTAGACATACAAGTTTCAATAGAAATGATATTAAAGTATATTTCTTTACCATGCTTATCACTGACAGTACACTTTAACTATATTATACCATCTTTAACCAAAGACAATACAGACATATATAAGCTCTACTAAAGTGGGTCAAAAAGCATCTAAAACTGCATTTAATATAATTTGAAACTATAATAAATTTTAATTGAATTGTAATTAACATGTAATTAAGTGTAATGAATGTAATTAACATTACATAGAGTTTGCACTTATGTGTATATTCTTTTAAAGTATATTATTTCTGTAACAAGTACTTTTTTTAAAAGTATGCTAAATGTACTTCATATTCACATTTCACCTTCATGTAGTTCCAAACCTGTATAACCTTCTTTCTTCAGCGGAACACAAAAGGAGATATTTTGAAAATGTCTCAGCATTTTTTTGTCCATATAGTAAAAGTATAATCAAACTGGGGTCCATTTTGATCTTCCATTTTATGGACAAAAACAGTTGAAACATTCTTCAAATGATCGTGTTAGTGTTCTATTCAACAAAGAAAAATCAAACGTTTGGAATGACAGAATATTCTTGAATGTTAAGATTTGTTCTGAGAATATATTTGCATAACAAAGAAAGTGTGAGACAGAGGTGTGTGTGTATGTGAGTGAAAATCAAGTGTGCAAATGACTGTGTGTTGTGTGTGAAAATGTCAGGTTCTCTCTAATTGACTGTTAGAAATGGAGTAAAGTGACCTAGCATTATGAGGCCATGTGACCTTTAGGCCTCTGGACCTGAGAACATGAGGAGATAATGTTCCGCCTCTGCAGATCATGATCCCTGTTTGACCCCACTACAGTCAGGGCATCACACACACACACACACACACACACACACACACACACACACACACACCCCCGTACCTGGCAACATCATCAGATGTAACACATAATCAACAGACCTCATGCAGGAGCACCTGCAGGATTTCATCTGAGGTTACGCACAATTTCTTTTTTTAAATTCTTAATTTAAAATTCATGTTCACATTTCAACTCTGAGAGGAGTTTTAATTTTCACTATAAAAATGATTACAATTTTAACAGTAAAATACTGTAAAATGTTACGGTAAAAACCTGTTAATTAGTTAATGGTAAGTTCCCTTACGCTTTACAGTGAAAAACTGTAACAAATCTAATGGGATTTCATGTAATTTTATAGTAAAATACTGTTAAATTTACAGTTTTTGAAAGTGTAAAAGAGCAAGTCATCCATTAATTGACATTCCCAGAACTCCCTGTGTGATGCTTCAAATTTGATAATTTTTAACTTAAATTATGTTTCTCAACAGATTTTGTTCTGATTAGTTATGTTACTAAATTAATATTTATTGCATTATTTTGGTCATGTGTGTTATCACAGTGGTGTTTTGTGTTTGTCTGCATGACACTGTGTGCACCTTCTATATATTAATATTGACCTCCTCTTGTGGAAAAGGTACTTGTGATCAACTTTTATTCATCATGTGTCTTTCTCTGTACCACCTGTGTGTTTTGGTATATTCACTATTAATTACGACTTTTGCCTCAATAAACTCCTAATTAATAACTCCTGCTTATTAATAGTTAGTAAGGTAGTTGTTAATTTTAGGTATTGGGTAGGATTAAGGGATGTAGAATATGATCATGCAGAATAAGGCATTAATATGTGCTTTATAAGTACTAATAAACAGCCAATATGCAAGCTAATAAGAAACTTGTTAATACTAAGAATTGGTCCCCAAACTAAACTGTAACTGTATGTCTAGAATGTATGTAACTATTACACACTTAAAGGATTAGTTCACTTTAAAATGAAAATTAGCCCAAGTTTTACTCACCCTCAAGCCATCCTAGGTGTATATGACTTTCTTCTTTCTGATGAACACAATCTGAGTTATTTTAATAAATATCCTGACACGTCCAAGCTTTATAATGGCAGTGAGTGAGGATCAACGAGTATGAAGCTGAAGAAAGTGTCTCCATCCACATCCATCCATCATAAACGTACTCCACACGGCTCCGGAAGCGAAGCGATGCGTTTGTGTAAAAAAAAATCCATATTTAACAAGTTATAAAGTAAAATATCTAGTTTCCGCCAGACCACCTTCCGTATTCAACTTCCGAAGAAAACGTAATTGATGTCGCATCAGTTACACTTTTTTCGTAAGTTTAATAGGGAAGGCGTAGGACGTAGTGTAAGCTTTTTGAACTGCGAGAGGCGTTACACTTTCTTCCTAAGTTGAATACGGAAGGCGGTCTGGCAGAAGCTAGATATTTTACCTTATCACTGGTTAAATATGGATATTTTTCTTACACAAATGCATCACTTTGCTTCAGAAGGCCTTTATTAACCCCCTGGAGCCGTGTGGAGTACGTTTATGATGGATGGATGCACTTTCTTGAGCTTCATACTCATTGGTCCCATCCACTGCCATTATAAAGTTCGGATGCATCAGGATATTTATTAATATATCTCAGTTTGTGTTCATCAGAAAGAAGAAAGTCATATATACCTAGGATGGCTTGAGGGTGAGTAAAGCTTGGGCTAATTTTTTTTTTTTATCTTAAAGTGAACTAATCCTTTAAGACTCTTCAGACCAAACCATCGGTGAGAGAAGAATAAAGGTGTCTCTAGAAACGTTTTAAATGCTTTAAAACATGAAAACGGAACGGCCAAAGACATCCACCCAGCACGTTCACAGAGGAAAACAACTGAAAAACAGTGTGGGCGAACATCAAAATACTTTCAGTGTGAATGGGCCCTTATTCACATGACACAGCAGTAGCTGAATTTTCTCAAAGTTACCTCTCAAAAAGTAGCTTTTTGTTTCAGCTGTTTGTAAGTGAATATCCATTCAGAGCTGTTTGTTCTCTGTGTTCTTAAGTATCTGTTTTACTGACTGAGAAACCGCTTCAGATGATTCAGTGAGAGAGCCTGAACGAATACGAATTGCAAACCTGTGTGGCAAATTTACCAAAAATATAGAACTGGATTAATTCACAAATGTCTGGCATCAACGGAACTGTGGGACGCACATAAAACTTTTCTCAGGTCAGTCAATACGTACAGCTACGCATGTCCTGATTTTGCAGAGTTAGACTCACTCCTGGGTCAACATGTTTTGTTGATCCTGGAACAGCATTTCTGTCTGAAAATTTAATCCTAACCATATCACTACCCCTAAACCTACCCATAAGTTATCCCTAAAATCAGAGGGAAATAAAAAGTGAATTAACACTGATGTAGAAGCACCTAACCCTAGTTGTAAGCCTAAACTTTGCATAAACTCCCTCAAATCTGATTGGTTGACTGGAATGTTGATCCAGGAACATGTTGCACAGGTTCTGCTACAGCCGTACAGCTACAGATGCCACTAACCAAATGTAATGAGATGTTTTATCATCTGCAAGGTGAAAATTGTGAGTCTGATCAGTTAGAAAAGAAATGACCCACTTCTCCTCAACAGAAAGACAGCTGCTTTATTGTAACATTGATGTCTGCAGGACAAAAAATATGTGGGATGAGTTTATACTATCCCTAAGTATGAGCAATAATATGCCAGCATTAATACAGACATCTTGATGAGGAGTACGAATCTTCCCCAACCGGGCTGAATCACAACCAATGAGTCACAACTAAACTATGCCTGGATTACGACAACGTGACATCAGTTCAGTCCAGCGAGGAGGCAAGTGTTTGGTTGATCTGTTTATGTGCTGGTATAAAAATCAAGACATCATTCAATGTATACAGCTCACAGTTTATTCAGGACTCAAAAATAGGCCAGCGGGGAAGCCCCGATGTAAGCTGTGGTTAACTAGGGAAATAGCCCATCAGTTTGATCCTCCGGCCTCTGCTGGTATTGGTAACAGGTTGCTAACAGCTCTCGATGCGATGTCATCATGGAGTCAGGGGGGCGGAGTGTTGGCTACCGCGCTGATTTACAAACGCCTCTAAAAATAGTGTGTCTCTGTGTGTTTCGGTTAATTTTGTCTCTTTCCATTCCTCAGTCTGTCGACTCATGGAAAACGGAGATAGGAAGTGGGGAGTGATGCGGCACTTTCTTCCTCTGCTCAACTCCACCCTTTCTTGTCTGTCTTTTGATTTGCGCAATACAGGAAACAAAGTCTTTACTCGGTAAGATGTCTTTGTTACTTGAAAGAGCACTTTTTTGAAGCGTACATGCAGTATGCACTGGTGACAATGCAACTGGAGAGATTTAATATAATATTAATGTAACAGTTTTAAAAATGTAAGTTAAATTAAAGAGCTTTTAGTCACTTTTAATTGGCAAAAAATAGAGAGAAAATTAATAGAGTGGGCTTATGGGAGGTCGCCATAAATTTGTGAAGTAAGACATGTTCCTGGATCAATATATTTTGTTGATCCTTGAACAATATTCCTGTCTGAAAACATAGTCCTAACCCTATCCCTACAGCAGAACCTGATTTCACCAATTGCAACATGTTCCTGGATCAACACCTTTGTTGACCTTGGAACAACATTTCAATCAACCGGTCAGATTTGATGACAAGTTTCTGTCGAGTTGGTTGATCATTTCCCTCTGATTCTAGGGATAACGTATGGGTAGGGTTAGGTTTAAGGGTAGGGATATGATTAAACTTTGGTTATGATTAAATTTTCGTACAGGAATGTTGTTCCAGGATCAACAAATTATGTTATGTATACGCACCTAACTCTGCAAAATCAGGACGTGCATCACTACCCCTAAGCCTAAAATTAACCATAAGTTATCCCTAAAATCAGATGGAAATAATAGGTGAATAACACAGATGTAGAAGCATCAAACCGTGGTTGTAAGCCTAAACTTGACAAACTGTAAATTTGTCCCTCAAATCTGATTGGTTGATCGTAATGTTCTTCCAGGATCAACAAAGATGTTGATCCAGGAACATGTTGTATTTGGTGGCGTTCACTGAGCTGAACACCAGGCCACGGCTCTAACATTGGGCAGACTTTTTAACACTAAGTGGCTGAATAGTGTGTGATAATGTAAATGATATAGTTCCGGTCCCGAGTTCTGATTGGACAGGATTTCAGGAGTGCTAAATTAAACAATATAATATCAGCTGATGATGCAAATCACTTACTCTGCCGTTATCACTGCTTTTTTAATTAAAAAATAGAAATCATTTTTAAAAGAAACAAGACAATACACTACCATTCAAATGTTTGGGTTCAGTAATATATTTTTTTAATGTTTTTGAAAAAAGTCTCTTATGCTCACCAAGGCTGCATTTATTTAATGAAAAATACAGCAAAATAGTAATATCATGAAATATTATTACAACTGTTTTGAATTTTAATACATTTCAAAATGTAATTTATTCCAATGGATTTTCAGCATCATTACTCCAGTCTTCAGTGTCACATGATCCTTCAGAAATCATTCTAATATGCTTCTGATATTCTGACATGATTTGCTGCTCAAGAAATATGTCTTATTGTTATAAATGTTAAAAACCAGTTGTGCTGCCTAATATTTTTGTGGAAAACATGATTATATTCAGGATTCTTTGATGAATATATATATATATATATATATATATATATATATATATATAAATCATTTATTTGAAAAAGAAATCTATTAGAAATCCAATCATAACAATGGAAATGTCTTTGTCACCTTTGATAAATTTAAAAATAATGTGTGTGTGTGTGTGTGTGTGAGAAAGAGAGAGAGAGTGTGTGTGGTGTGTGTGTGTGTGAGAGACAGAGAGAGAGAGAGTGAGAGTGAGAGAGTGTGTGGTGTGTGTGTGTGTGAGAGAGAGAGAGAGAGAGAGAGAGAGAGAGAAAGAGGGGGAGAGAGAGAGAGAGAGAGAGTGTGAGAGAGTGTGTGTGGTGTGTGTTTGTGAGAGTGTGTGTGGTCTTGGTAAACCCTACAAAATATCCCCACAAGGATGGTAATACCAGATATCTTTGATCTTGTGGGGACATTTTTGGTTCCCATGAGGAAACAGCTTATGAATCATAATAAATTATGTTTTTTGAAAATGTAAAAATGCAGAAAGTTTTCTTTGATGGGTAGGTTTAGGGTTAGGGGATAGAATATACAGTTTGTACAGTATAAAAATCATTATGTCTATGGAAAGTCTCCATAAAACACGAAAACCCAACATGTGTTTTGTGTGTGTGTGTGTGTGTTTTATACTGTAAAGGGCACTGAAATAAAGAGTGATTTCTGGTATATTTGGTGTGGGCATTACCCTGTCTGAAGCCTGTAATACTGACATGCTTGCAGGAGGTGTCTGTCTGTGTGTGTTTGTGAGAAAATATTCAGGAGTTCTTGCTAATGTATACAGAGCTAATGCTAATGTATACAGAGATTTGTTAAAAATGAATTCACTCCAGCATTGCCGACTCTCATTCTCAGTTTTCATCAATCTCAATACAAGAAGGGCTGTCAAATGAATTTTGTGGCATTTTATTAATGAGCCCAATTATAATATTAGTCAAGGCTTCTAGAACCTAAACCTTAGTTTTACACGAACAATTTCAATCCTTTAATCCATAAATAGGTATTTGTGACTGTGGAGAAACCATTTTTGAACGGTTGTCAGAGAGGAAAGATTCTTTAAGTTGCAGTTACAACATCTACCAGCAGGGGCTAATTCTACTTTCCAACATCTTGCTTTATTTTCACCAAATGACTGAGAATCAAGAGCGGGAAACCCAAGCGGAACACAAGCAGAGGTCCAGTGTGCCGTTGCAGGTGCTACTGGTCTGTACGGTGAAGCTGGTCAAGGAGTTTTTGATTAATGACTGAATCAGTTAGTGGGAGGAAGACTCATGTGGGTCCATTACTACACTGCAGTGCTGCTAATGGCTTCAATTACAGCCCAGTAACCAGTGCTGAGCTCACACATTTCTGCTGAAGTGGACGATACGAGTGGACGGCAGTGTACGGTGAAAGTATGTGTCATCATGCAGAACTGAACAATGCCTTGGAGGAAAATGGTAATTAATTAGCCAAGACCTTTTACAGTCACATACCTCATTTCTAGGGGATTTCTAGGAAAGAATTGCACTTTTATGACTATACTTCAAAACTCAACGGTCCACTAGGTAGTGCGCACACATCAAAATCCATCTGCACAAAACTGCTTGAAGTTCAAAAGAACCGCATTTTACAGTCTTTACTGTCATGTTTGAGCAATTTAATTAAAATATCCAAAAAACACTAGAACAATGTTATCATTTTTTTTTTACTTTAGTACTTACATTATCCCAAATGTTTCCAAGAATGTTTAAATCCAGAGAAATAATGAAAAACAGAAAACAGTCGGCACACCAAAGCTCCAAAAATCAGACGAAGTGCCTGCGTGCTCGAAACGTAACCTGTGTGAGTCTTACATAAAAAAAAATTAGCTTATTTTTGGAGCTTTGGTGTGCCGACTTTTTTCTGTTTTTCATTAATTTTTTTGGTCGAGCACCCATCTTTGAGCATATTTTTGCCGGTGATGTGCGTGCTTTTGTCTTGATTTTGCTGAATCCAGAGAAATAAGCAATTTTAACCAGGACATGGACCGTGTCTGTGCGTCGCCTATCAATGACATCATACCCGCGTTACCCTCGATTTTGTAAAAACAATGGAAACACCAAATACACTTTAATATATTATGTGTTTTATTAGACAGGTGAGCAACTGTTAGGACACATTCATTGACAGAAAACTAATCGTTATATAACTCAACACAGTAAGTCTTATTGTTTAAATATAATTTTCTTGATTTACTGCGAGTACCATGTTTTACCATGCCTAATATCGATCTAGCTTACTGCAGTGTGCAACAAGTGTCTCATAGCAGCCGCCAAGTGAACACAGAGTAGCATTATAACAACTTTCAACACACAAATGTATCTAATATGATAAACAGCGCTGCTTTACCCCACATACGCTTGACCGGAAGAAGCGGCGACAGCGGCATAATAAAAGTTACACTGCTCTCGAGACGTGTGTCGCGCTCGTCTCTCATTAACAATCGCTCCAGCGGCCTCGTTCAGCTCCCACAGCACTCGGCCCTGCTCTGCTTCATACTACAGTAACATTAATAATCTCATCCATGAACATGATTTCTGCCCGAGTCCCGTCCCGATTCTTTTCCACCGACTGTAGACGTGAAGACAACCCCTCCCATGATTCCGTGAAATCAAGTATAAGCGACCTCTAGCTGCGAAAAATCTACATATTGTGCCTTTAATGCATTCTTGTTGAATAAAATTATATTGACCCCAAACCTCTGAACAGTAGTGTACATATTAGGAGTTCTGCAGTGATGTAACACATTACTTTTAATAGTAACATTTTCTCCCACGCTACATGATTTTGTCACCTAAAATGAACTTATGAGTAAGACACAAAGTTACTTCAACACAGATGATGAAGTATTCATGTCTTTTCACTTTCTCACTTCTACAAGTCATACTGATTTACCATTCCACAGCTACGTTATCACTCTGCCAGTCCTCCAAATATGAGTCAGTGTGAGTAGGCCATGATCTCTGAACTAACAGTGTAGAGCAGAGAAGTGCTGACTCTGAGATGTTGGACTGATTACAGGCTGACTTCATTCTTTTGAAGTACTCACACTTCAAACACGAGCACTGTTGCAGCTCTTGACTTTCACTCTCATTGTCTTAGCCTACAACGGCTCAGCTGGAGCTGTGATTTATATATAACCTCGCTGATGGAGTGCAAAGATACATAGTTCATAAAGCGTAAAGACATATGGACACTTTCCTGTATTGAACTTATGTAATCCACATTAGGGGCTGGACGTCATATTGGATATTTAGGATATCCAATATAACATCTTGAATCTTTGCTTTATTTGTCGAGGTTCCTAAAGACAAAACAGGCTGTTTTGCACCTTCTTTCCTTGTGATTAGCAGAACTTCAAGTGCCCCTTTCGTGCAGTGTGTAATATAGCTGTTTGTGAATGTAAAAGGTCTGCAAAGTTTTAAAGATCAAAGTGCTGGACAAATAAAGTTATTGTCTCCTAAATGAAAGAATGGATTCTGAACTGCCGAAACGAGTTGTCAGAAATTCCAGTCTTACTTCCTGCTTGAACCTATGTAGGTTTGTAATATTTGCATAATCCCAGTCTATGGTCTTCACTGGCTGCCCACGAACAACATCTACTTTCCCCCGCCCTCAAACACTGTAGCTGTAGCTGAGACTGGAAGAGTTTGGTTTGTGTTGTCGACATGTTGAGAAGATGCTGTTTTCTGCTATGAAATCAAATCCACTTCGATGCAGTTCAAAAGTTGAGGACTCGCACTGGAATTGATACAGTAAAATTGACGCCATCGTTACTGTTCGTATCACTGTCTATCAAGTGCTGAAGAAGCCTCCAAAGCTAAAATTCAGATATGGTAATGGCCGTTTGGTTTCCGACATGAGCTGTAAGCGGTCGACCAATAACAACAGACTGGACTATCTGACCAATCAGAGCAGAGTACGCTTACGGATAGAAGTTGTTTAGAGAGACTGAATCTTCAAACGAATCATTTTCAGACTCCTTGAGAAATTAGGTGATTTGCAATGTATTATGATTCTTCTGCTATTGAGGTGGATATGGGTAAGGTTAGGACAGGTTTGGTGGTATGGGGAGGTTTAAGGGTGGGTTAAGGGGTAAGTCAAGGGTCAATAGTGTAATTATAGATGCCATTACAGAAATTAAATAAAGATGAAAATGCATGCTTGCATTTTTAATTATGCGTATACATAAAAAACATAAAAACATGTATGTACACAACATTTTATTAAATGTTAGTACATAGTAGTTTTGAACTCAGGTTGGGATATTGACGTCCTTTGGTGTGACATCCTATACTGCATCAAAAACTGGCTTGAAATATGCAATATGTCCTATTTTTGTGTCATTGAGTTTGATAGTTTTTATTGATATTTTGAATATTTAAAAAAATATATTTCGTTTTAGTCATTTTGCTATTTTTTGTCTTTTTTTTTTTTTAAATATATGTCTGTAGTTTTTAATAATTTTTATTTCTACGTTATTTTAGTATATCAAGTTAAACTAGATGAAAATAAGAAATGTTGCCTTCGCAACTAGCTAAAATAAACATTTTTTTATATTTTATTTGATTTGAAGTAAAGAAAATGTTTTTTATGGTTTTACATTTAGTGTTAACAATAATAAACCTCTTTCAAACAGCATTTTCATATCTAATTGTTTTATAGTTTTAATAATGTCGTTTTAATTAAGATAATAATACAAAATTTGTCCCTTGAACATTTTGTCACACCACATGACAATTAGGCTAAAATATGATAGGAAAGACGAACAGATTGAGGCAGATATAGGGTGCTTTATTCCCTTTTTATTTATTTATTTGCTTGGTTTAATTTTGTTGTTGTTGTTGCAAAGTGGATTTTCTCGATATTTGCTATAAATAGCAATAAATAAAGTATAAAACAGGGAAACTTAACTTAAAATCTTGATGTTGATAAAGAAATCTTATTTCAGCTCTTCTTCATATGTACAGTTAGTAAACTTGTTCTAAACAAACATTATGCCATGAATAGTTGTGTGCCATTCTAAAATAGCATCACGTACTTTAACAAAATGTTCATAAGTTCATAATCTTTAATTCACAACTCATGTGTCACAGGTAAAGCATCTGAATGAAAGAAGGGCTCCCACACACTCAACGATGAGAGAGACAGTAAAAATATCCCTCTCTCTGAGACAACTCCACCGGCAGTGTGTGTGTGTGTGTGTGTGTGTGTGTGTGTGTGTGGGCAGCGTGAGTGTGGGTGGGAGGGTGTTTAGGGAGAGTACAAAGTAGTGGGTTGAACGCCCTGTGTTTGAGTCTGAAGGCCAGCGTGTAAACGTGTGTGTGAACAGACGCCGCCGTGCCAGCTGGCAGCTAGAGGACGCCAGGCCCTACGTGCCCATTTGCCACCTCCGCTTGGCTTGACCCGTGGCCTGTGAAACCCCTGGCACCGAGACGGCCATTGAGAAGAATACGGGACACAGAGGAGGCGTGGGGATTCCCCACCAACACACATCTCTCATGCCCACTGCCGCCCGCATGCCACCCAATGCCAATTGTGTAACAACCAGCTGTCACTGTCCTTTCCGTGACCCACATTTCTCTTTCTACCCACACACACGAACACGAGCCCGGCCCTGAAGTCTGTACGGCAGGCGTGTAGCGCACCTCTCCCTGTACGCTTGAAGATCAAAGCTGAGGCTGAAATTGAGTTGAGCTCAGCATCAGGGGAAATGGAGTAGCACCATTAGAGCGCTGTGTGTTGAGAGAAGAGTCGGGAAGTGGAAAATGATCATTAGATGTCTCCACACCCACAGTCAAATGCTCCAAACCCTCCAATTAGATCAATTAGTCAATCAATGTCAGCAGAACATGAGAGATGGGTACCGGTTACAGGCCACACGCAAATGAACGCACGTTTGTAGTCGAGACCACCACATGGGCGCAGAAACGCTCTGTATTAATGTGTATTTCACTTTTACTGGTCAAGTCACATTTACTTACACAGATTGTTCCAAAGCAGCTTCACATTAATAAAATAACAGTGTTAACAATATAGCTGCAAGCAGCAATTAAGGGGCCAAGCACAACAGAAGCAAACAAGGAAGCTAGCAGCAGACCAACCATGTCATAATATACTATGACAGCAAAGACACTGCATGTCTGTAGTACTGTAGTTAGAGCCAATTTCATTTTTTTCTTCAATTATAGCGCTACATAAGCTGCGTTTCCACCGCAGGAACTTTTCCCAGGAACTAGGAACTTTGGGGTGGACCGCAGGAACCAGGGTCTAAATGAAGTTCCGAATAAAAAATTCCCCCTCTGAAAGTACCTGGGAAGTGGAAGTGGAAGTCTGTTACGGTGTGTGCAGTAAGAGTTGTTTGCTATTTAAATCAACAATGGAGTTTAAAAAATACGACCGATGGACTGACGATGAGGTTCAGGATTTATTAAGCTTATATGCGGAGGACGAAACCCAGCGGGAACTGGAAAGTCGCGCGCATTCCTACATCAGTGGACTATCTTCACGGTACTTTAGACCTCTATGGAAACGCAGCTAGCAATAGGTCGGGGCGCAGCTAGCAAATTGTTCGGGGTAATTTCGGTGGAAACGCGGACCCTAGTGCCGCAGTCCCACCGCTTTTTTGTGTCCTCAGAGTATCCCCATACATAAGCGTTGCACATTTGGTGAAAATATCTAATTTCGTTTAGGAGTTATAGACATTTATATGTATGAACATAAAAATTACCCACACCTGACTTTGATTGCATTTTTTGCCACTTACTATCAAATTTTTGACATTTGGCCATTAGCATTTAATCAACGACCTGTTTCTGATTTTCCTATGGTGGTTTTGTGTCAATCGGACTAACGGTTTAAGATATTCATGAATGTTGTTTAAACGCTAAATCACAACATTGTACTAACCATAAGGCAAAACCTAGCATGTTTGGTATCGTCAACCACATACAAAGTTATAAGCATTTAAATTTTTTTTTTTTTTTTCACCACTAGTTGGCGCAGGTCTGAAACTTCTCAGGCTCCTTCAGGGCATCATGCCGATGAAACCATACCGAGTTTTGTAACGATACGCTAATGCGTTCATAAAATACAGCATTTTACTACAACATTCAAAATGACAGATGCCCAAAATGGCCAATATGGCAAAAAGAGCAATTTTTCGTATCTCTGGACCAGTAGGTGGTGCTGCGCCGAAACGCAGCATGTAACCTCAGGTCATGCTTGTGATGACATGGACCAAGTTTGGTATGAATACATCTATTTTTGCCAGCGCTTCGTAAAAAATTCGTTCACACATTTTTCGAAAACGGTTTGAGAAATCTAGAATTCCACAATTTTTTGTCAGCATTTCAGCACTTCAGCTTCTCATCGGATTTTCTGTCTAATCAAATGCTCTCTAGAATCTAAAGCAGGGGTCTCAAACTTAAATTGGCTGGGGGCCGTTGCTGTGATTGACACCTCATAGGAGGACCATTTTAACATTCAAGCACAAGAAAGCGCAAAATTTCTGAAAATTTACTTTCCTTTGCATTATTTCTCATTTACTTCAAATTTCATTACTAAAATATTTTTGCCATACTTAACAAAAAATGTATCATTGTTACATACAGTATTAGTTTTTAACAGTTAGTGCAAATATTTTTCCTTACTTTATTTTAGCTTAACATCAAAATCTTGCGCGTAAATGGCCCGCGGGCCGGCAGTTTGAGACCACTGATCTAAAGCCTCCCGCCCCTTACATTATAAATAGATGCTGAAGCTGCAGCTGAAATCAGTCACTTGCTCGATATATCCCGCTCTGTCTTCCTGTTTCAGTGGAAATTACGTCAACACACTGAATAATGCTGCATGTTTCAAGGCACTTCAGTGGGACTTTAATACAAAAAAAAAAAACACAGGGTTAAAAATACACAGGTAGAACAAAGGAAACTAAACTATAGAAACTATAGAAACAAACAACGACATAATCAGTAACTAACCAAGGAAAACAAAACTAAACAGAGTGGGGAAACAGGAACTAAAGGAAACAGAACAGAATGTCAAAATAAGAGCACAACCTCTGTTTTGTATTGTCCCTTTGTATTGACAATCATTCAAAAAGCAGTCCGGTGTGAAATGATTCGCGCAGATATAAACGAATTTCAGTAGAGTTGAGGGAGCATTTTCTTCAAAAATAAATTCATCCACCTCGTCTTCAGCGGCTCAGATTTAGGGAGTAAATGGAGAGAGCTATGTGGATTAATCCATCCAGCTACAGAACACCTAAAAACACCTAAAACAATGGCGGACTGTGTACAACTCGCTGTGAACTCGCTCAGGCGGTTCTATGTTAAAACGGCAGTGTCTGTCAACATTTGTGGGCGGGGCCTGTGGCTAATGTGACGTCACACTGCCAGGGATCTGGAAACGGCTTGTTCTGAGACACTGCTTATGATTTATGGGGATTAAAAAAAAAGGAGTGGTTGGATTTTTATCATTATAGGGTGGTTGTGTATACACATTGCCAACACACATTTATAGCCAAACACAATGCAAAAGTGAATTTTGCATAACAGGTCCCCTTTAAAGAGCTCAAGCATTTAAAGCGGCAGACGACAAAACTGCAGCATTCAGTTAGAATAAACCGAACTAGGCCTATATCGTCTGCTGTTGTGGAAGCTAATATAGTTATCTTTCTTGGTGGGAATGGGCCTTAACATTTTTAACTAGCAGGCAATAAATCATACGAAAAATATCTCACTCACTCACTTACTTTTTTTGACTTGAGCCAGTAAAGAACACCCTAGCAACCACCCACAAGATTAGAACGGGCAAAAACAACTCATGTTTTCTGCAAACATCTAGTTAAACATTTATTTTGCCATCACACACGTCCTCCTAATCAGTGAGACAAAAGGATCAATTATATTATCTCTTGTAGATTGCAGATGAAAACAAAGACCGCTGAGCAGGAAAACCGAGTATTATGGTTAGTATGCAGTATGCATGGAGAGGGATTGTAATATCGTCTAATTCCACTTTTTAGGGCTGATATATAGAGACTGTTGCAACAATTTGATCAGAATACAATACACATACAGGAAATGACTCAATGATGGCATGATTTTGGCCTGATCAGAGCCAATGAAAAATACTAATGAGAAAATGATTAGGAAATCAAATTAGGCATCAAGATAACAATATATGTTTTGGCAAAGTCAGACGGGATTTCAGACGGGATTAGAACATGAGCTGGACAAAAAATATTCATTATTTGTTTTTTTGTTTTAGTTTCAAATAGTGTTATGCGTCAATTGACTCATTCATTTTATCAAAACAACATTGTAAAGAGGCCACTGCTTTAAATCCATTTAAATCAAGACTCTTCTGTCATATTAGGGTGAGTTCCAGTCTGCCTCATGTCCTGATCCCGTTAAAGATACCATCATAGGCGGAGTTTGGGGAGGTGGGGAGTTTCTGGGCATACCAGATACCATACCAGAACCAATGATTTTGTCTGAGCTATGAATAAATAAATAATAGAATTCATATTTTCTCCATTTTTTAAAAAGTTAAATCTTTTTAGTCTGATTAAATTTATAGGCTGCTCTGGCTCAGAGGTCTAACACAGCTTGTCAATGTTAAAATGATTGAGATGGCCAATCAAATCAAAGAGGGCGGGTCTTACTGTCTCAATGCAACAAGAGTTCATGAAAAGATGTAAGTAGATGTAAGTATTAGACAACTGTTTTACAACAGAAACTTTGAAATGTTCAACGACCAGCAGTAATAGACTATCTAGTGATGCAAACTACTCAACTTTTTATGAAATTTCGCGGTTTTGAATTGAAAATATGCATGCAATTCATAAATGAATGTGACGAGACAAGAAATGTTTGCGTTTCAACATATTAGACATATGAATAAGAGTGAATGTGTGCACATTTTAAAATAAAATATTATTTGCAAATGGTTAGTCAACTAAAATTAGACCTAGGACTTAATTTACTATTCTTATTTATTTTTTCCTTAAATCCCTTTTAATCCTTTAATTATTTAAAGTCCCCCTGTGGTGAAAATCAAGTTTTAAATGTTGTTCATATGTCTATCTGGTGTTTTTAAAATGCTTTAAGACAAACCATGTGCAAATTCATAAGTCAACACCATTGCTGAGTATTTTCTCCTTAAAACCACAGTGATCTAAAGACAGTTTCAAAAATGCTGTTTGAAATCGCCGGTGTTTCTGATGTCACAAACTAACTTGTAACCAATCATGTCAACGTGCTGGCGGGCTTTAGCATATCGAAAACTATGACCACTCTGAAGCAGGGGCTCTCAAGAGGTATATTTTTCCCCGTATATTTTTCTGTTGATATGAAAAATTATTTAGATTTAGCAATATAGCAGGTGTATGATGTATATTACGACGTTATGATGAACTATATGCCTTTCTCCACTGACGTTCTGAGTTGTTCAGTTCGTTTGTAAGGATACTGATTGTTAGAAGGCAAACTGAGATGACGAACGGGAACATGGTTTGTGTAACATTAGCAACACATTATTAGCTGTTTGATAACGTAGTCAAGCAAAAGTCTAATCATATTAATTACTGTTATGTGTCCAACGTTGTAAAAAGCGATACCATTGTGCAGCGTTTACCTCAGTAAGTTGACCGAGTGGATCTCGGAGCTTGTGTGAGCGAGTGGAGGCGGGGCTAATTTGCATATTCATAGATCCGCATATATTAAATGAAGCAAGGGTGTAGAGTTACATTCAGGCTATTTTAAGGCATGAAGAATTTTTTTCACAGGAAAAAACATTTAAATGTAATTTTGGTAACCAAAGATAAGTTTTAAAGGATAAATTTATTGACTACAGGGGGACTTGAGATCAGATCATACTGGCTTGTTGTGCATTCGAAAATCTCACTTGATTATTACAATTAACATCAAAAAGAATGTTTGGAAATTATATTTCCTTCTGACATACTACAGCAAAAGATATAAATAACTGGCTTATAACCTTGTTTTGGTGAAAATACTAATGTGTCTATGACTTTTACACAGACTATATAGTATACCTTATGATTGGTTGATTGTCATATCGTGCAGCAGTTTTACGTTCACTGTAGATAGACGTGGTGTCAGTGATCCATAGGTAGACAAAACACTGATTACATTGAGAATATGTCTGTGTTGACTGAGAGTATAGTAGAAAGAGCTTATACACATCAATAAATAGTTCTGCCCTATAGCGGTGGAAGGGCAGGTGTGTGGCGCTGGACGCACATTGATACACAGTTCCCAAAGCAGACACACCAAATGCATTTACATTTCCGCTATTAAATTGGCTCACTTAAGTCTGATAAGCTTTGGAAACTGTCTTGTCTTGGCTCTCAAAGATCAAACACTTCCTATAATTCATAAGGCCATCTGTACAGGAAGCCACATAGGCAGCTGAAACCAACAGAACCTTTCAATAGGTACAGAGACCAATGGAAAAGCATAATTAGTAATGAAGAAAACTAGTTCAAGTAGTGACTGGTACAAGTGCTGAATGTGACGAATGGTGTAATTTGACAAATGTGACTTAATGCAATTTGCTGTTTTTGTACCAAGATGTTTGCTGCCATCAGGACAGCCATGGTCATCATGTACCATATAACAAGAGAAGAGTAATTGGATCATGTCGGTCATGGGAGCAGTTCACAGTCTCTGTAATTGTGTGAATTGCATTTTTATTGTGTAAAGCAGTATAATAATAATAATAGAATGTCATGTGCAGAAATGTAACAAGTAAGAATCTATTAGTTTGTGTATTTAGTCTTCAGTGTTATTGGCACTTTTCAATTCACCTCTTTTTATGAGATCAATCATTCAGATATAAATGTTAAATTACAGAGCAATTACATAAAATATAAATTAGAGGGAAATGTCAATGTCTTGCTCTGTGGTATTTGTCATTTCATGTCGAGATGTTAATTACAAGTTATGCTGAACGGCAAGAGCGATATTTGCAGGAAAATCAAAAATAGGTGGTCGCACAGTATGCAAGTGTTTGTGTGTATGTTTTAGACGTGTATTTCAAGTTATGTGTATTGAAAGGATAGTTCACCCAAAAATCTCAACCCATGTGAACTTTTTTCAGTCCCACTTTATAGTAATTACTATGTAATAACATTTAAATTAATCATTTGATACAATGCACTTATTGCGTAAATACATGTTTTTACATTGTACTTATATTTAAAAATACCAGCATGTAATTACAGCTGTAATTAATTTCTGTAATGACATTTATAATTATACACTGTTGACCCTTCCTTTACCCCTTAACCCATCCTTAAACCTACCCATACCACCAAACCTGTCCCTAACCTTACCCGTATCCCACTTCAATAGCAGCACAAGTGTTTTGCAATACAACATCAACACAATAAATACATTGTACCTAACAATTTGTTTTTGTATGCAAGTACATAGTAGTTAAAGACACCTAAAGTGTGACCTTTTTTTCTTCTGTGGAACACAAAAGCTGAAATTTTCACAATGTTCATGCTGCTACTTCCCATGAAATTAAATCATAAGGTGACCCAGGGCTGTCAAGCTCCAAAAACACCATAAAAATTGACCATAAACTTTGTGTATTATATCAAGGAAGGTTTAGAATGACTTGAGGGCGAGTAAATGATCCCATACTTCTCATTTTGGGTGAACTATCACTTTAAAATCCATACACACAGTGTGTTGTGGCTAAACCTATTACTGCGTCTGTGTGATTACCCAGTGAGCTCTTCTCCTGCGGGCTGAGGGACACGGTCTGGCCTTCAGGCTGCTCAAATACAAGGAACTGGTAGCGGTGGAGCCCAGTGCCTTGAGGTGGAGTGGGGCGGGTGTATGCTAGTGTTGAAAAACAAGCACAAATCTGTTTTAGAGCTTCTGCTAGAATCTATTTTCCAATGGTTTATGTCACAGCTCTGAACAGAAAACTAGACTTTCAGAGCTGTGCTTGTATATGCAAAACTCACCAGTAGCATGCTAGGGTGTTGTGGGTGGCACATCCAGCCCGAGCCCAGGTGTTTACAACCTGGTATTAAGATGTGTTTTGGTCGATCGGATCAAAAATAGATGAGGGAGATGATACTCATTTACACCTGGTGTTTTAATCCATCTCTTTTGTCCACTTTCAACCTCTTCTGTCCTGATTTCTTCGAGGGGAGGGTCTATGGGCGGGTAAATGTAAGGGCTTTTTCAGATCTTTCGACCCAATGGACAAATTAAGCTCACACAGTTTACATATGAACGTGACTGGAGATGACGGAGAAACACACGGAGAGCAGCAGCATTCGTTTCTGCTCAGACAGCTGAATAACGACGCTGAACGAGGTGACTTTGTATGTTAGAAATCAGGAAAGGTGAGAGAACATTGTGCTTGGTATGTTTTTCATCTTCAAACCAAACTTGGGTCTTCAGCCGACAAAGTTTAAATCCCGTCTGGCTAGAGTGCTTCCCATAATGTTTACGCATTAGTGGCTGTTTGAACACATTCGACCACATGAGCATCTACACCACGTGTCAATTACATGGCCCGCCACGACTTTTAATCAGGCCCGCCAACAAATTCTGGTAATCTATTTAATGTGGCCCGTGCGCTGTTTAAAGCTGCAGTCCGTTTTGTCACTCTAGCGGTTGATAAACTGCATGCGTCTTGCGGAAGAACATTGTAGCCAGAGCTACTTCTCTTGTTTATTTCTATGACGAGTCAAGGTACTGTGCGTCTCTGGAGTGGTAAGACCCGAATCAGTCTAAAATAGTCCGAATATAAACACTTATTATAGGTGTACCGTAGTGATTCAGGATATAATAAAAACACGGTTTGGAAAATGGATTCGTGATGTATTCGCTCATTATATAATTTTTGTAAATTTTGAACACAAAAAAGTTACGGTCAGCAGCTTTAAATAAACGTCTGTGACAATTACAACATTGAGACACAGGTGGTGCTGTCGCACTTCACTCAACTCGCTAATTTTATCAGAGAATACGGCAAGAACTGTAAACAGCATAAATGCTATCTGACTTTAAATGTGGCTAGCACAATGGCTAAAAAAAGGAAAGTGGACAACGAATATCGACAATTCCAACCAAGATGGTAAACAGAATATTTATTCTGTAAATACAAAGAAATCCAATGTATCTCATATGTCAAGAGTCACTCGCGGTTTTCAAAGAGTATAATATTAGAAGGCATTTCCAAACAGAACAGTTTTTCTGAAATTCATGAGTTGTTTTTAAGTAGTTTTGTTCAAATAACAGTTGGCATTATGCCCAGTGCATGTGTCCTTTCAAGTTAAAGTTGTCTTTTTAAAGTAAGAGCTACCAAAATAAGCCAAATAATATTTCAGATACCATTTGTCTATATACCATGTGGTATTTATATCTGTAATTTGTTGACTATTTTGCTTTATCAAAATTACTTTCTGAAATTGATGTTTTTAAAGTACTTTTATGCAGTTATGCTGGTCAGAGACCTTATTTCTTGTTTTGATAGATAAAACAGCCTGCTGTGACACAAATATGTTACAACTCAAAATTAAAACCTCATTGTTTTGATAAATGTGGTTTAATGAATTGTGACTTTTTAATACAGTTACTAATACACTTATATTTTTGTTCAATAAATTAAAAAATCCTCAAAATATATGTGCGGCCCCTGATTTTATTCACAACCCTCGGCATGGCCCTTACTAAGTTTGGATTTGACACCCCTGGTCTACACTATGAAAGCAATCCAGTCGAATGCATTTTCAACTACCTCTGGAAGTGATCGAAAGGGGACAAGCTCAGTGTTTTAGACTCAGTTTACACCTGTATTTAGCGTCGTCCACTTGTGATCCATTCGACCAAAATCCATCTTAATACCAGGTGTGAATAGGGCCTGAGATGGACACAATGTACATTTTTTGATATAGTATACTTTAATTTGATTGGCTAGTTTTACACAACTTCCGGGATTAAGGGCGAACAGGATTTTTAATGAATCCGCCCAGAAATCAAAGTATCAGTTTGAAGCAACAAGCACTTTTTAATAGGAAATAATCAGTGGATTTGCCAAAGTAAGTCGCATCACATCTTCTAAAGATATATCAAGTTTTTCCATGAATATTCTGCTTTGTTTTCAGACTTAAACTACCATTCAAAAGTTTGGGGTGGGGAAGATTTGTTAATGTTTTTGAACAAAGGCTGCTCACCAAGGCTGCATTTATTTTCATCAAAAATATAATAAAAACAGCAATGTTATTAAAATTTTCTGTTTTAATCTATTTTAAAATGTAATTTATTCTTGTGATGGCTGGATTTTCAGCAGCCATTACTCCGGTCTTTAGCTATGTTTCCATTCGAAGTTGCAAATTTAACTAAATAAACAAAATTGGAATATCACATTAAACATTGGTGAATAAAGCAGCATTTCCATCCCATGTGTTCAAGTGAACAAAATCGTTGCTTTCTGGGAAATTGGTGCAAAATATATGTAATAAAAATGGAAGTTGCTGCAATCAGGGAAACCACCGTGGCTCTCTTTTCCTCAATCATAAATGACTTGCGTCACAGAGCGGCAAACAAAACACAAGAATCGCTGACATGTTCTCTTTCATTCGGATGCTGGTGTTTGGGAACGCAATCATTAAACCAAATCATTCTGATGACAGACTTTGGCTCAGTCATTTCAGAATGATCAAACCAACATTTGAGATGCTGTGCAATATGATTGGTTCATTGGTTAGTCCAGTTATCCAATCACATCCTCTGCTGAGGCAAAGTCACATGAGTTTAGATTGGAGGAATTTATTTGGTAAATTTTTCCATCGTAGTTTATGTGCATATCTTCTTATCGGATAAAAAAAAAAAATATCACTCATCTGAGTGCATATATTTTTAGAATTTATCCGCATCTTGGCGTTTCCATCCATCATTTTTTATGCGATATTCCAAAATGTGCATAAAAAAGGTGGATGGAAACATAGCTAGTGTCACATGACCCTTCAAAAATCATTCTAATATGTTGATTTGTTGTTCAAGAAACATTTATTATTATTATCAATGTTAAAAACCATTCTGCTGTTCAATATTTGTGTGAAAACCATGATACATTTTTTTGCAAGATTCTATTATTATGAATATAAATTTCAAAAGAACAGCATTTGAAATAGAAATCTTTTATAACATTGTAAAAGTCTTTGAAATAACCATTTTGGATGGACAGACATTTTACAATACAACCCGAATTCCGGAAATGTTGGGACGTTTTTTAAATTTGAATAAAATGAAAACTAAAAGACTTTCAAATCACATGAGCCAATATTTTATTCACAATAGAACATAGATAACATAACAAATGTTTAAACTGAGAAATTTTACAATTTTATGCACAAAATGAGCTCATTTCAAATTTCATGCCTGCTACAGTTCTCAAAATAGTTGGGACGGGGGCATGTTTACCATGGTGTAGCATCTCCTCTTCTTTTCAAAACAGTTTGAAGACGTCTGGGCATCGAGGTTATGAGTTTCTGGAGTTTTGGTGTTGAAATTTGGTCCCATTCTTGCTTGATATAGGTTTCCAGCTGCTGAAGAGTTTGTGGTTGTCTTTGACATATTTTTCTCTATAGGTGAAAGATCTGGACTGCAGGCAGGCCAATTCAGCACCCGGACTCTTCTACGACGAAGCCATGCTGTTGTAATAGCTGCAGTATGTGGTTTTGCATTGTCCTGCTGAAATACACAAGGCCTTCCCTGAAATAGACGTCGTCTGGAGGGGAGCATATGTTGCTCTAAAACCTTTATATACCTTTCAGCATTCATAGTGCCTTCCAAAGCATGCAAGCTGCCCATACCGTATGCACTTATGCACCCCCATACCATCAGAGATGCTGGCTTTTGAACTGAACGCTGATAACACGCTGGAAGGTCTCCCTCCTCTTTAGCCTGGAGGACACGGCGTCCGTGATTTCCAACAAGAATGTCAAATTTGGACTCGGACCATTTGAACGCTTTTCCACTTTGAAACAGTCCATTTTAAATGAGCCTTGGCCCACAGAAAACGACAGCGCTTCTAGACCATGTTCACATATGGTTTCCTTTTTGCATGATAGAGCTTTAGTTGGCATCTGCAGATGGCACGGCGGATTGTGTTTACCGACAGTGGTTTCTGGAAGTATTCCTGGGCTTATTTAGTAATGTCATTGACACAATCATGCTGATGAGTGATGCAGTGTCGTCTGAGGGCCCGAAGACCACGGGCATCCAATAAAGGTCTTCGGCCTTGTCCCTTACGCACAGAGATTTCTCCAGTTTCTCTGAATCTTTTGATGATGTTATGCACTGTAGATGATGAGATTTGCAAAGCCTTTGCAATTTGACATTGAGGAACATTGTTTTTAAAGTATTCCACAATCTTTTTACGCACTCTTTCACAGATTGGAGAGCCTCTGCCCATCTTTACTTCTGAGAGACTCTGCCTCTCTAAGACATCCCTTTTATAGCTAATCATGTTACAGACCTGATATCAATTAACTTAATTAGTTGCTAGATGTTATCCCAGCTGAATCTCTTAAAAATTTCTTGCTTTTTCAGCCATTTGTTTCCCCCGTGCCAACTTTTTTGAGACCTGTAGCAGGCATGAAATTTGAAATGAGCTCATTTAGTGGATAAAAGTGTAAACTTTCTCCGTTTAAACATTTGTTATGATATCTATGTTCTATTGTGAATAAAATATTGGCTCATGTGATTTGAAAGTCTTTTAGTTTTCATTTTATTCAAATTTTAAAAACGTCCCAACATTTCCGGAATTTGGGTTGTATTTTTCCAGTGTTTCTGCACAATCTTTAGAGGAAACAGTAGCCACTGTTTTAATTATAATTTAATGTTTAATTTTTGTCAGTCTATCATTGTTGAATAATTGATTTCTGCTAAACCCACCCTAAATGGTGTGTAAAAACAAAAACTCTGGTTGGTCGCTTCACATGTCAGTCAGAGGATCTCTTCCTTTCTGAGTGGGCGGTTCTTGGCCAGAATAAGCTGCAATGTGGACTTGACATTTTGCCATTTATTCAAAGGTCTGGCTACATAAGACTAAAAGATCTCAAGTTTAATATTTAGGATTAGAGGTTAGTTTAACTCCAAATGTGCTATTGTAATAGTGATACATGCATATTCAGGCAAAAGAAACACTTTTTAGAAGACACTCACCGGATAGTTCAATGCCTCTGACATCTCCCGTCTTGAGCGCTTCCCCCTGCAGAAAGACACGAGAGAAAGAGGGTGCTTAAAGTACAAAGGCACTGTTGTACATGCGCCATTGTCTCGTGCTCTATGCTTCTGAATTAAAACAATGCGAGCCTGGGGATGCGTTGCGATTTTCTCCTTCATTCATCACCCGAGGGCCACAAAACCACAGCTTAACTGCAGCTCAGAGCCTCCAGGACCCTAACCTAACCAGGCTTAGATGTGTCGATGTTGGCCCCGCACGGGATCTGCGATATTTAATATCCTGAGACAAAGCCAATTCCCAGGCAAATTAAGTGAGTGATTGGATTTCAGAACAGCAAATTCCCATATTATTAATTGTATATTAAGTTTCCGTTGCCTAGGAACAGAGATTCACACTGAGATTTCTATGAGTTGAGTTTTTTTTTCCCTCCCCCAAAGGGCACTCCTATATTTGCCGTGTTTAAACCCATATCCTTAAGCAGATTTAATGCTGCACAGTTTCACTGTAAATAGCCCGCCTAATGGATCTGATTCCTCTGTGCCGAAGCTGTAGATTACAGTAGTTTAGACTGCTTTACTTCATACAGTAGCCCTGTGAGATAAAACACTTAAAAAGATAAGAAGCATAGTGGGGGGAAAAAAGTTTGTGCTCAAAACCTATTTAGAATGGGAAGTCCCTGCTTATAAATGCCTTTCACAGTTTGCCAGAGTGTCAGCACTCTGCTATTGTCAATCAAGCAGACCCTGCCATTGAAACTCACCACTCTCCATCGCCCCCTACAGGATATTAGAGGTACTGTAGGGACAGTGATCACCTTTTACTTCAAGTGGGTTAAGGATGCAATAAATTGGGTGTAACACTAAACACATGGTAATTAATAGGCATATTCAAGGCATAATGCATTAATGTAGACATATTCAATATTATTTTCTGCATTTATAAAAAACAAAACAAAATTGAAGTGCTTCAAGAGTCAGTCTCATGTGAATAAAATGTACAGTAAAAAATGTATGCCAAAAGTTATACTTATTCAAAACATAGCTAATTAAGATTTAATATCACCATGAAAATCATCCCATTTTACTTCTGTAATTTGACATATTTACAAGAATTGTAGGTTTTATCTATCTGGAAATGATTTGGATGGTAAAAAGTGGTCTCTGTCTGATGGGTGACTCGAAGGGAGTGGTAAATTAAAACTAAAACAATTTAGTCTTTTCATAAGCAAAGCAAGTTTTATATTTTGATCAAAGATTCTCAACACTTCTTTTCCCATTAGAATAAAATGCACTGATGTATCATGCACAGTAAGACCAGACGTGTATTAAGAAAGTAAACACTGTCAATTTTTATATTATATTGACTTTAAATATCTTTTACAAGAGAAACCTGGCCAAGAAAAGCATCATAAAAGTACTTAAATATATAAAATGACAGATGTAGTGACAGGGTTATTATGTTTGTTATTTGTGTGTGTGTATGAATTCATTCAACAAGAACATTGTGCCAAACATAAAAACAGAAAGATGACAGAGCTATGGTCTAACTACATATGAACATAAATATGAATTGTATGTCACCCTACACATGTTGCAGTGAACTTCATGAAATGAGACACGGTGCGAAGACAGTCAAAGACAATTAGTTTCATGAAGCCGCTTTGCTTCATTTGCAACAATTACATTAAAAGTAAGAAACGGCTTTATTTAGACATTCCGAAGAGTTGCGCTGCCCGCGTGTTCTAGAGCTCTGTCGTCATGGCAACTGGTCGTCAACAGTGCTGGGAGGGTGAAACGCTCTTTTTGGTTTCCCACTTGGTCTGGTTGAGATATTCTCACTCGCCCCATTGCAGAAAATCAGCGTTCCTTTGTGCTGATATATTTTGGGGAGAGTGATATTCACACTTTGCAACAAGCAAAGAAATATTAAACATCAGTGAACTGATGGGCATATTGCGCACAGATGGCAACATACTACATTACTAGCGCATAGAGCCATTTTAGGATGCCGATCATCATTAAAAACCTGTTGCATTTTACCACTCGAGGAGCATTACCACCTAAGAGAGATCCCTGGGGATTTTGAGACTCTGAAATTGGAGATTTTGTGCAGCCAAAATGTGTTTGACCCTCTTTAGCCTCTCACCGGTGGAGTGGGTGGGCAGTTCCACAGTGGATCACTGGGAAAGAGTCACACCTATTTTTCATGACATTTACACCTGGAGGACAGCATTCCTTAGGAGAGACGATGTAGGCGTAACTGCAAATGCTAACAATTTGAGTGAGTGTATTCGGGTATATTGTTAGAGGAATTCAGATCAGCTCTACTGTCAAATTTCATCAACTGTTGACAGCTTAGATGGGCACTTTTGTTCAGTGAAATATGACAAACTTGGATGCTCCATGGACTTGATAGGAGAGGGTGAACCTTCTGTCATTTAAACACCCACATGTCATTAAAAACATGTATTCTCCTTTTTCTTATGTGAAACAGAAAAGGAGAATATTTAAAGAATATCATGGCGGCTCTTCCCATATATTGAAAGTCAATGGGGACTCGGGCTACCATGCTCTAAAGGGCAGTTTACAAGACACCATTTTCAACTAAAAATGGAAAACTTTTTACACGTTTTGGCCGTTCATTTAAACGACAATGGCGTTATGGGGGCCTGAAAATGCAAACTTTTGAAAACGGGTTTCAAAGTGCAAGTTTTTTAAAACCATACCATTATCGCCTCAGTATAAACTACAAAAATGTGAATTTGTGAAAACGGTGACGTCATGTGCATGCGTATTATGTGTTCAGTCTATAGGTGCGCAGTGTTTCTTTACAAAGTTACATGGCCAACTACTGGCCTGGCAGCAAAATACAGCGTTTTTAGTCGTTTTCGCGGATACGTGTGAATGGGGATTATTTTAACAATGTTGTCGTCTGTACACGAAAAATGCAAAGGAAAAACTGTTAGTACATTGTGTCGTGTAAATGTACCCAAAAATGACCAAAAAAAAAACCCAACAAAAAAACTGCATATATAGGGTCATATGAAATTTTATTCCTCCGCCACAGACCTGATGACGACGCCCGAGCCCACCACGGAACCAGAGCCTGAGCCCCCTCCAACCATAGAGTCAGAGCCAGCCAAAGAGTTTGTCCCAGAGCCAGTGCCAGTTAACATATCTGTCCCTAGGCCGGAGAATTTCGACAGGTCCATCACGGAGACAGTGCCGTTCGAACAGTCCACCTCAGGGCCAGATGAGGATTCACTGGCTAATCACTGGCTCTTTGATTTTGAACTCTCTCCTCCTCCAGTTAAGCCAGCTATGATTGTGGATGACCCAGTCCAGCCCATGACCCTTCACACCCCGTTTTTCCTGGATTCTATGCTGGCTCTGTTCAATCCCCTGGACTCACCTGTCCTGCTGGTGCCTCGCAGCTCCTCAGCTCTGCCCTCACCGCTGACTCCTGCAAGCTATTTGGCTCCGCCTCATGCTCCTTCACCAACTGCACAGCTCTGTGAAGCAGATCCCCTGGCTACACCTCAGGCCTCCAGGACCATTTCTCTACCTCGATCTGTCATCCCTTCAGCTCTGCCTTGGCTCTGTGCTCCCTCAGCTCCGCAGTGGTCTGCCATCACTCAGGCTCCACTGGGGTCCCTCCTCCCTCCGGCTCCAACTTGGTCTCTCTTCATCCTGGTTTCGCCGCAGAGTTTCGGATCTCCGACTGCACCTCAGTCCTCCACCCCTTTGGCCCCACCGGGTTCCTCCTTCCCTCTGGTTCTGCCTTGGTTCTCGCCCTCTCTGGCGTCGCCCCGTTCTGCCAGGCCCCCATCTCTGCCACGATTACTTGAGTCAACAACGTCACCTCGGCCCTCCAAGCCTACAATGTCGCCCTGGCCCTTCCTCCTCGCAGGTTTGCTTGGGTCTCCACCTTGTGCTGCTCCACCGCCGTCGGTCGGCGCCCAGGCAGACCATCAGGGCTCCGCCTTGGCTCCTCCCTCTGCCAGTTTTCCTTTCTGCTGGTTCCTCCTTTCCTTCTCCAGCCTCTCCTCGCTCTCCTTCTAAACCCACTCCCATCCATCCCTCCCTCCCTTCACCGATGGACTTGTGCATATGGCGTGAGGATGCACCTTGCGGGAGGGGGAGTACTGCCAGGATTATGTTTTGTTTAGTTGTCTTTTCATTCCTATGTGTTTGTTTCTTGTGCTTCAGTGCAGTCAGTCTCCTTGGTTACTGATTACGTTCAACTGTCGATTATTTATGTTTAGTTCCCCCAAAGAAGTTCCTAGAACTAAAATCGTTCCTGTGGTGCAAACACGGCAAAATCTGGGTACTTCAGCCAATAGTTCTAGGAACTATGAAAAGGTTCCCCCAGTGCGAAAGCCCCTTTTGTCAGAAATTCTCTATTGTCTGGTTTACTTTTTCTGGATTTATGATTTAATACAAATAATTATATTAAAAAAACGGGGGTAATCAAATGAAGGCATAACACGAACAATTTAATTAATCTTTTAAAACGTAATCAAATTAAAATTGAAAAATTTTAATAATCTTTAATGTTTTTTGGCAAACAAAGTGCTGCACAACAGATGTTTAAAACATGATAGAAAACAAAAACATTAAAATTAAAACATGGAAGAAAAAATGTTTGATATCCCTTAAAAATAATAATTTTATTATTATTTTGAAAATCTACTGTACAACAGATATATATATATATATATATATACATACACACTTTTTTTTTTGATGGGTTGTCATGAAGAGCTTTGAGTTTCTGTGTGCATATGATATGACAATAGTTTTTATCAAATGAATCGGTGAAATGCCCGTGAAATGACTCTCAGAGCAGCTCTGGAGATGAAGTTCATGTTTTCATGTCCTCATATAGTGAGACGGCTGATGCTGCAAATGCCTAATTTTTCCCCCAATCCAGTTCATCACAAACTCCACCCCGCAGTCCATTCAAAAGGTTTCATCGGTCATGTCAATCACAGTGCTGATTGCCTACACAATGCTACAACAAATATTAAACCAATACTAAAATTATTTTTCCTTTAAAATATTGATAGGGAAGATTCATTGGTCACACTTTATATTAGGTGTTTTTAACTACTATGTACTTGCATAAAAAATAAGTACAATGTTCTTCTTGTGTTCATATTGTATTGCAAAACACTTGTGCTGCTATTGAGGTGGGATATGGGTAAGGTTAGGACAGGTTTGGGTGGGTTAAGGGGTAAGGGATGGGTCAACAGTGTAATTATAGATTTAATTACAAAAGTTAATTACAGCTGTAATTATATGCAGGTATTTTTTAAGAAATAAGTAAATGTAAAAACATGCATGTACACAATAAGTGCATTGTATCAAATGATTCATTTAAATGTTAGTACATAGTATTTAAAGACACCTAATATAAAGTTGGACCGATTCGGTTAATGGGATTAATTACACATTCAACTATACAACTATAGTGTGACTCCAATGGTAGTGTGCAAATGTTTCAAATAAAAGCACAGAACAGCTGACACAAAGAACACAAGACAACACCCCAACACAAACATGAGCGTAAAACCTGTTCTCAAAATAATAGTTATTCTGAATCAAAATAATAGCTTTGGGGAGCCATTCTCACCATGAATAAAGTCGATGACTTAACAAATCAGTAAACAGCAGATCTACTTCAGTCATTCCACTCAGTAAGTGTTTTTCAGAGTCACGTGGCCATCTTTGAGGGCTCTTAAAATTCTCCACAGTGGAGCAACACAAAAGAACATCACCAGTTTGTGAACAAAAAGGGTTATACACACACATATTCAACAAGCAGCAGGGCACTGGGGCAGCCGTCTTACTCCCGTATGGTTAGGCAGATCCTCTGTTCTGCTTTCATTGTGGGTAGCATGTGGTTCACAGGTTGTAAACCCAGTTGAGAAGAGGGTTTTTAATTCAGATGGTGAGGGCAACAGTCAGTGGCATTAAATCCATGTTCTGAAAGTCTGATATTGCCACAGTTGGCCTCTATTCATTCCTGCTGGCGCAGTTCAGTGGCGTAAGTGTTTTTTCAATATCACTGGCTTCAGTTATACTTCCAGTTAAACAAAGGAAATATTCACTCTTTCTCAAAACGAGTTAAGACAACATCTCGTGAAACACTGAAATGATGTAAACAACCGGATTGATTCTGCCTCATCTCTTCCTTTACCCTCCATCAATCATGTATGCAACTCACATCTAAAGTAAAATGCCTTTAAAGATACTGGGAATAAAAACTCTGCTATTGATGGTTTTACTGCAATATGAGAGTGAAAGCAGCTCTGTGCAGCTTATTGGCTAATTTTCATTATTAACTTAAGATTGATACACAAATCCCTGGTGCACAATACATCTATAATTTATTATAATACAGAATAACAATGAATGATCCTTATATAATAAATTAATTCATAAATTACTTATTAAGGTTACACTTTATTTTAAGGTGTCTGTGTTACAGTGTAATTTTACATTTAAGTACTGCGTAATAATAGTTAGCTACATGTACTTACTATAGGGTTAGGGTTAGGATGAGGGTTTGTTTTAGGGTTAGCTGCATGTAATTATGCATAATTTATTACTACAGTACATAACGTGTATGGAAGCTTGTTTCCATCACTGAATAAAAAAAAATAAAAAAAAAAGGTAATTGCGACTTTTTATCTTGCAATTCTGACTTTTTTTCAGAAGTGCGTAACAAAGTCGCAATTGCGAGTTACAAAATCAGAATTGTGAGATATAAACTCAATTCTGAGAAAAGAAGTCAGAAGTTGTGTCAAAATTCAAAATTGTGAGATAGAAAGTCTCAATTATCTTTTAATTTTTTTTATTTTTTATTCTGTGGCAGAAACAAGCTTCCATACATGTGTAACAAGGACATAAAGTAAATAAAGTGATATTTATTATTACACTCTAAAAAATGTAGAGTATGAAACCCAGCAATTGGGTTGTTTTAACCCAGCGGTTGGGTTAAATGTTTGCTCAACCTGCTGGGTAGTTTTATTTAACTCAACTATTGTTTAAAAATGACTGTATTGCTCACTTAAAATGAACCCAAAGTATGTTGGAAATTAACATTTATTAAGATGTTTAATGAATAATAATTAAACTATAAACATTTATTAAACTGCTTATTAATAAATGTTCACCTTTTGATTATTATTGCTGTCTCTAGTAATTATGTGTCTGATTTTTAATTTCCAACCTATTTTGGGTTCATTTTAAGCCAGCCATATAGTAATTTTTAAACAATAGTTGGGTTAAATAATACTGCCCAGCAGGTTGGGCAAACATTTAACCCAACCGCTGGTTTAAAACAACCCAATCGCTGGGTTTGTCCATTTTCAACCCATCTTGGGTTGTTTTTAACCCAGCATTTTTTAGAGTGTATTATTTATCCCTTTTTAAATGTTAATAAATATTTATTAAATAAATATAATTATCAAATTATAAATATATATTACAAAAGATTTAATGTTACAGATTGTAAGCAACATAAATAGCAAATAATATAAACAATTGTTTAAAATAAATATTTTATTTTAGGTTAATTTTGTATTTTTTTTGTTGAAAGTTTTTTGGGTGGTTGCATAGATTTTCTGTGTGTTTTCTGGTGTGTTGCTATACGGATGCTAAGGTGGATCATTGGTGACTCTAATCTCTATTCCTTCAATTTTAATGTATTTATTTATCTATTTATTATTACCCGTTTTATCATCCACCATCATTTAGAAAAATAAAATCACACCTTACTCACCTCTATAAGGTGCAGGATGAGTTATAGAGGCTTGTTCGGAGCAATACTAATTGCGAAGCTTGAGTTAGCAAACACCACTAGTTAAAATGCCATTCAAAATTTTTGGCACTGAGATCTAGCAGGTCTAACAGGAAATTCAAATTCACAAGATGGTGCTCTAAAACACAAGGCGACCAGCAGATCTCAAGGGGGTTTGGAGATTCATTACGCTCCAGCCTCAGCAAGCTGGAGCCTCGAAATGGATATTTTTCTAGGATTTCTAGGATCTGTAACAAACTTCCAGTAACAGTAAACTTGCCCAGAATGTCTCTTCATCCCTCAAATATCCTACTGCACACCAAGTTCCTCAAAACCTTTTCCTCATGACAGGTTACTGGAGGAACAGTTCACAATCTTTAGAGATCTTGCAGGAAATGATGGGCTCTGTTAAGTGTTGTTCTTCAGTGAACGGCTTCTCCTGGGTTCTGTGTTGCTGTGTGTGAGTTTGAGAATGACTTTTGAGGTTGTAGCTACAGTCTGGAGGTGAAGGATCTTTTAATCAATGCTGATTAGTTGAGAAAAGTGCATTTTAACTCTTTCCCCGCTAGCAATTTTTTAAAAAGTTGCCAGCCAGCACCAGCATTTTCATTTTCACAAAACTTGGCCCCCAGAATATTGACTTGTATAAATATCTGAACATACAATATATCAAGAGAAGGAACAGAGACTCTGCTTTTAACAATAACATTTTATTCTAGCTTCATGCATTCTTGTTTTTTTTTTCATCAACACTTGAATGTGGGTTAGTTTTATCAAAAAAGCAACATTTTAAACAAAAGATGAGAAAATTGCATTTTTTTTTTTTTTTTTTTTTTGTCAAAGACTACGTTTCAGATCGGATTCAGAATTATGATCAAAATATGGAGTAGACTGAGTCCATCAACACCACCAAAGCTTCACAGTCCTGTACCACTTCATGGGTCGACATTCATTCAGTAACATTAGGCAGTTTTGATTTATATGCTGTTGAATGTTTGATGATCGCATTATTTTACATGTGCGTAAGCAATGCTTCTACCGCTTGTTTCTGCTTTTTCTTCACCTGTGTTTTGATCCAGAGATTCAGTACTCTTTCAGAAGATGTGTAATAGCGCCCCCTACCGTATAACAGTGAAAACATGGATTGCCGGAAGATTCTGTCAGTAGCTGTGTCCGTCCACTTATTTTTATGCACATTACGGGATATCGCATAAAAAAAAGGCTGGATGGAAATGCCAAGATGTGCATAAATTCTAAAAATGCGCATAAAAAACGTATGCGCTCAAATGAGTAGGATAATTTTTTATGCGATACGAAAACATGCGCATAAACTATGATGGAAACACTTTTACCGAATAAATTCCTTGATGCGCATCAAAAAAGACGTGACTTTGCGATGGCACAGCATAACTGGACCAACCAGCGGACCGATCTCATTGCACAGCATCTGAAATGCTGTTTTGGTCATTCTGTAATGCCTGAGCAAAGTCTGTCGTTAAAGTGGTTCTGTTCATTTCCCTCACATGATTGCGTTCACAAACACCAGGCATCTGAATGCAAGATAACATGACAGCGTTTATTGGGTTTCGTCTGCGCGCTGAGGTGCAATTAATTTATTATATAAAAAAATATATTATATACAGTGGCTTCTACTACAGAAACGTCCGTTTTTCTTAGTGACATTTAGCGCCAGTTTATCAGGAAGTGATTTTGTTCTCTTTTTGTTCTCTTCGACTCACTGGATGGAAACAGTGTCTTATTCACAAATATTTTATGCGATATTCCAAATTTGCGCACAAGTTAAATTCGCAACTTTGGATGGAAACATAGCTAATGGCAGGGAAGTGTTGTGTCATAAATGACGGAAAATTCAGTCAATGGCTGGAAAGCATTAACACAACAGAAAACAAGAAATCATCAGTCTTGAAATATATAAAGTGATTCAGTCTTATTGTGTGCAAATGGCTTGAGTTTCAGTAACTCTAAATCTGCTGGTGTTCTCAGTCTCAGCCTGTTTCAGCTGAGACTAGCTAGCAAACCATTTCTGGACATATTTTACTATCCATGATTTGACAAATATAGCTTAATGAATGTTAGTCTAATTGACTAATTACCTAATAATACTGGTGTTACGATCCAGCAGACAGACAGGTGCCCAGGAGATAGCAGCTGTTTAAGTGCACATATTGCTTTGAATAAAAGTGTCTGCTAATAGTATGAATGTTTTCCCTGATTTGTCTCCTTTAATGGACTCACAACAGGTATTTCAGAGAAAATCTAGCAAACTGTATTATACAGATACTCCAGGCTGACTTGGTGTGTGTGTGTATATATATATATATATATATATATATACACACACACACACACACACACCAAGACTCATTTCACCCTAAAATCAAAATTTTAAAAAAATATATATAAAATATATATATTTACACAAAGAAAATAAAGCCTATTTATGGACCATTAAGATTTTTTTAAACAATATTTCATCAATTCCCATTATTCTTACCGTAGATTCTCAGTGTTTTAAACTGCATTTCAGCACAAATTGAATGTATTTTTTTTTTAAATATATTTATATTACCATAAGGGCAGTAAAAGAAATATTACCATAGTTATAAATCATTTACAACTGAAATAACTACTTTTAGTAGATTTAGTAGTATTATTTTAATATTGTTAGTATTATTATTAACAATATTAAAATAATAATATTATCTATTATAAATATCTTATATTTGAATTTAATATTTTATATTTAAATATTTTAAACAATTATATATATATTAGTGCTGGGCAACGATTAAAATATTTAATCGCGATTAATCGCATGATTTTTCTGTGATTAATTGTGACTAATCGCATTATGCGCAAAATTCAATAATGAGTTCAAAAGTTATGTATTGCGCACTTTTATTGTAAAAGTACTGCTATGAACAAAGGTGCAATAACATTTGGTCTGCAAACATAAATATGGTGCTTTTTTATAGCAGTATTCCCTTTACATAGTAGCAGTTAAAATATTTCTTGTAAATCTCAACCTGAACATTAATGTAATCAAATAAATATAAAACATGCCATTTTTCTTCCATAGAAAATCATTATAAAACATGCGCTATAGCGCGTTACATGTTCAAAAAGATGTAGTCCTAAACTGAGTTTTAATATCACTGTCTTTTACTGCATTAAGCCACGTTTACTGTTTTCTTTTATAATAGGCTCTATGGGAGGAAAACGCTTAGCCTACTATGTACAGACAAGAGCCTAGAAGATGAACGCGACGCGCAAAGTTTCGCGTTCAGGGCATTTCCTCCCTTATAGCGCCTGTTAAAAAGAAAACGCTTAACGCTCTCATTGGTTGAGACGCGTGATGATGCCAATCCAAAGCCAGTACTGATCAACACCCCACCCCTCCTGTGACCCATTGTTTGTCTGTAAGCAACGGACTTTCAAAAAATTAAATTAGAAAAAAACTGCGTTAATGCGCGATAAAATAATTGTCGGCATTAATCAGTTAATGCGTTAACGCGTTAACTTGCCCAGCCCTATTATATATATATATATATATATATGATAAAATATGCACTATTAACTATTACCCGTGGTTCCAAAAACACTTGAAAGCGCTGATGAAACTTTCATTATGAAATATGCTGGATTAAAGCTGATTTTGAAAATGTACCCCATAATTGATATGCTTAATTTCCATTGGTCATTAAATAGGCCTTGTTTTCATTATGCAAAACAGAATTTCTTATTTCGTTTTGATTTCGGGGCGAAATATGACCCGGGCATGTTCTTGACATGTTTTCTGAGATTCACCCGAGAACAGCGAGTCTCCTGTTCAGTTCTTGAGCAGCGAGAGAGAAGAGGTCCTGCTGGGGCAACAGTGTAACAGACGGGAGAGAGAGACGGAGAGAGAGAGAGAGAATGGCAGATGGTGTTCACAGCTCTATTTCTGATACTGGACCTTCACCATGAGCCTGGTCCCCTCCCCCCTTCCCTCTCTCTCTCTCTCCCCTCCCTTCCTCTTCCTAAACTCCCTCACTCGTGCGAGTCGTGCCTACAAACCCTCTGACATTTTCTTATCTTCTTTTGACTCTTGTTCTCTTGTCATCGTGTCTCAATATTTAATCTATTTCCAAAGAGCCGCCATTCTCCCATTCATCCGGATTTAACGTTTCGGTTTTGTTGTAGAGTCACTCTTAGATGTAGGTCATGTGATTAAATTACATAATCCCAGCGCATGCTGTTAGAATATGCTTTTTGGCATGTATTTAATTCTGTTCTTAAAAAGGTTAGAGGCATCAGAGTGTTGTGCTGGTAAATAGCTTACATTTCCTTATTGTTGGGTTTATTAGGGGATTATCTGGCTTTTGTCAAAAGATGTTATCTTGGCAAGGCAACAGTTCAAAACCGTTCCAGTATGATGCCTTCCAAAAGTCTGCGTGCTTTAAATCATTATATTTTCAAAGCGGTTGTATTAAACCGAGGCTGAACCCAGAGCGATTTTCCCAGGAATAATTGAAACGAGTGCCGTTTCTGGCCCAAGCGCGCACTGTGAAACAGTTCACTGTGATCTTATGCTCCACTAACTCTCCACGTCTCTAAATTAACTCACCCAGTGTCTTAATCCTCTCGCAACCAGACCATGTGACCTCCTGGACCCAGACTGCAACAGTTACCATAGCGATATTCATTATGACCATTACCTCATTATCACCTCACTGGCCTAATAAATTACAACTCCTAAATCCATTAGAGCACATTTATTTCTTAGATTTCATTCAGTTATATTTTAAGATGCAGACAAAGAATTCACTGCGCAAAAAAAATAAAAAAAAATAAAAATAAATTAGTGAGCAAATCAGGCTAATTTTTAAATCTAGAATTTTGCAAACATTAAGCAAGATTTACGGTTTTCTTCCTTATGTTCTTCAAATCTCCAATATAGTGGCCTCAAAATGTATTTAAATATTTAAGTCATACTTAAAAATGTTGGAATGTTATTATCAAAGAATATATCAAAGCAAATCTGGATTCAAATGCTGTGTCATTTTTTATCAATATCTTTCTCAACTTGGGTTTGATGATTTTTAGTGCATGTATGAAGTCAGTTCTCCTCAAGTTCACACAGGTGTCCTATCAGGTTGGACATGTAACATTCATACCTCAATCACAATCATGAAGTAAAAATGGAAATATTGTGATTATTACAATTTATATTAACTGTTTTCTATTTTAATATCTTTTAAAAAATGTCATTTATTCCTGTGATCAAAGCTGAATTTTCAGCATCATTACTCCAGTCTTCATGTCACATGATCCTTCAGAAATCATTCTAATATGATGATTTGCTGCTCAAGAAACATTTATCATTATCAATGTTCAAAACACTTGTGCTGCTTCATATTTTTGTGGAAATCGTTATACATTTTTCCAGGATTCTTTGATGAATACAAAGTTCAAAAATTTATTTGAAATAGAAATATTTTTTAAGTCTTTACTGCCAATTTTGATCAATTTAATGTGCACTTGCTGAGTATTAATCAACAACAACAACAACAACAACAAAAAACGTATTGAACCAAAACTTTTGAACAATAGTGTATAGTATCTGAGAGCTGATCTGAGTATTTCAGAAACTGCTGATCTACTGGGATTTTCACGCACAACCATCTCTAGGGTTTACAGAGAATGGTCCGAAAAAGAGAAAATATCCAGTGAGCGGCAGTTTTGTTGGTGAAAATGCCTTGTTGATGTCAGAGGTCAGAGGAGAATGACCAGACTGGATTGAGCCGATAGAAAGGCAACAGTAACTCAAATAAGCAACCGAAGTGCAGAAGAGCATCTCTGAACACACAACACATCCAACCTTGAAGCAGATGAGCTACAGCAGCAGAAGACACACTGGTGACACTCCTGTCAGCTGAGAAGAGGAAATTCACACAGACTCACCAACATTGGACAATAGAAGATTGGAAAAACGTTGCTGATCTGATGAGTCTCGATTTCTGCTGCGAACGACAAGGTGTAAACGACATGAAAGCATGGATCCATCTTGCCTTGAATCAACGGTTCAGGTTGCTGGTGGTGTAATGGTGTGGGGGATTTTTCTTGGCACGCTTTGGGCCCCTTAGCACCAATTGAGCATCGTTTAAAGCCACAGCCTTGAGAATTGTTGCTGATCATGTTCATCCCTTTATGACCACAGTGTACTCATCTTCTGATGGCTTCTTCCAGCAGGATAACGCACATGTCACAAAGCTCAAATCATCTCAAACTTGTTTTTTTGAACATGACAGTGAGTTCACTATACTCAAACTGACTCCATAGTCACCGGATCTCAATCCAATAGAGCAGCTTTGGGATGTCAATATGGTCCAAAATCTTGGAGGAATGTTTCCAGCACCTTTTTGAATCAATGCAAAGAAGAATTAAGGCAGTTCTGAAGGCAGGTCCAACCTGGTATTAGCAAGGTGTACCTAATAAAGTGTATATGTTTTGTTACAATAAATTATAACTTCCATACACTAGAAGTGCCCAAAGTCTTATTTGAGGCCACCAACATACTGTATATGACCTTTGAGCCATATTATTAATACTAATAGTAGGGCTGGATGATTAATCGAAAAGTAATCGAAACCGAAATTCAGAATTCACTTTCCCCTTAAAAACATACTATGGCGTGTTTAGTCACGTGACACCACCCAGTCCAGTCAGCGGCTGAACTTCACTAAACTTTGTCAATTGTATTTGTTTTAAGGCTTGCCAGTTTGGACATTCAAGCGATTTTAGATGATCAGATGTGTATTATTATATTGAGCTACTGCGCTGATGCATTGTGGGACACAAACACTCATACAGACAGCTCTCGCGCATCATGTGAAAATCACGCACACAGAGAGGAGCGCAGAAACTCATTGTCAATGCTGTCCTGTGATTTATCACTAAAGTAGCTTAGAAACTGAAAACTTATACAGTAGCATATATTTTTCTACTTTTGAAGTAACTACTTACAACCCACAGCTTCACAGTTTATAGAGAGACGGCGTGACTAATTCACACACGCAATCGCTCTCATTAATGCATTCAAATAAATATACTGGTACTGTGCTAATTTATCTCTGATTTACAACGAGCAGAAATGTGTAAGAAATGTTAGGAGCCATAGATAAAATAACTGCTAAAAAAGTGAGTTGTTATGTCAAAGCAAAAAATATCCCACCTTTAATAGTCAAGCATATTTACAGTACAAACCTTGTAAGTGAAAAAGTTCATTAATCGTAATCGAGGTAAAATGTTCAATTATTCGAGATTTTGACTTTAGGTCATATCGTCCAGCCCTAACTAATAGTAGAGAGGATATAGGATATGATAATGGAAAAATGAGGGACCCAGAAAATGAAATACTTAAATTAAAATTAAATAAAAATGAACTAAAATAAATATTATCTACGAGTAAAATTAATTATATGAATTGATAAATTCAATTTATTGTTAACTAAATTTAAAAAAAAAAATTAAAAAAAGGAATGAGTAGTCAGAGTTTGCTCCAATAGTTAAGTATGGAGTAAAATATTAAGAAAAAATATAACAGTTTATATTAAAAATATGTTGACGTTAAACTCAATAAATAAGAATGAGCGAAACAATGCAAAACAAACCACATAAGCCAAAGTGCTGCACAAGTGGACCAGTGATGAGTAGGCGGACTGTAACAGAATGACTCCAAGTCGTGTCCGGACGGTGACTACTTAGGGGAGTCTCTGCTCCACTGACTCCTCGGCTAAATTAACTCACCACACAAGTCATTCGGAGGGTTAATAATGGCCAGATAAAAGTCAATTAGTGTGGCTAATAAGATGAGTTTGGTAATACAAACAGTCCATTTCATGACGTGAGCTTTTTAAGAGAGAACACCAAGCACTGGACCGCTTGACACTTCCTAAAACCCACACACATTTCTTGTAAGCTAGGCTTGAATGACTCTCGTTATTAACTGAAAAGGTACTTCACACCACTAGCTAAAGAAACAATCACCTGACCCATCTGAGCAGGATTAAGTTTAATTTAAATGCCAAAACATTAACTAACTGAAGGCGGCAGGATATGCTTGGGCTCTTTACGGGATCCTGGGCACTGAGAACACTGAAAATGAGTTACCGGTAAAGAAAGCCAATGAGGTGGGGGAGGATTATAACTGTGAAAATTCAATAAATGCTAATTAGGGGCCTTACCAGCCTGTGATCATCTCTAGCACTCTACTAGTTATCTTATATCGCAAAATATATATATCCACACTTATGTAATCATCTTCTAAGCCGCCCATTCTTGTTCTGTCTTGTAGTTCTTGTCCTTCTCTCTTATCTGTGAATTGTTTTATTGCTCTAGGAGAGAGAGAGAGAGATGATCGTGGAACAGAGTGGTGCTGATGAGGGAAGCCCCCGGTCCGAGTTCCCTAGGTAACCCTGCGGAGAGTGGGCAGAGCGGGGGGCCGACTGCCTGCCTGACTCATTTGGAGGGAATCCTGGAACACGGCGACTGCCCACTCCAGTACACCCCCGGATTCATCAGCAAACAAACACACACACTGAACCCACACTGTCCTTCGCAGACAAGAACGCTGGCATTTCATCCCCTAGGCAGCAGGGGAAACCCTGTGCGAGTGTGCGTGTGTGTGTGTGTGTGTGTGTGTGTGAGTCATACCTGCACAGATGATAAGAGAGATACAGTAAAGCTGAGAGTGCAGTAGAGTGACACCGATAAGCATTTGCTGACTAACAGGAAGAGAGTGAGGCAGATGAGCTCTGATTGGTGGAGGAGGCGTTGAAATTGGGATGCACTTAAGGACACTGACATAATATGATCTTAAACACATTTATACTTGTATTAGTTAATTTGAAATCAAAATTGAGCTTATTTATTTTCAAAATACACATTCTTGGTCTTATTGTGAAATCGGCATAAAATGGAAATTATTTGTCATGTTTTGTACAAATCATGCATGTTTCATTTTGTTTTTGAATTGTCTTTGTAATTTTTAATAAAAATGTCATTAGCTCGATCTTCTAGTGAAATGACAGACTTTTCTCTGGTGATGTATGCAGGGCTTCTCCAATCATTTAGTTAGCTTAAACCCCGCCTCTTTCTTACAATCGACTCCATCCAATCAACAATTAAGAGATTGATAGAGAGACCTCTACATTGGGCCTGTCCCAATGCCCACACTTACAGTCTTTGCAATTGCTGCAAATGTGTGTAGAACTTTTGATTACCCGACGGGATGCAATTATACACTTTAAAACAAAATATATTTTTCAAAGTTGTAAATAAAATAAAGGTTTTAGAGAGCTTTATTTTGATTTTCAATATTTTGCACTTGAAAATAAACTTCTAAATTTCTGTTCGGTAGTCACTGATCTATATAAATGACTGGTTTGCTCATTGCGATCTAAACTGCCAGCAGGTGGTGACGCCACAGGAAATGTTTGAGCGGCCATATTGGTATTCCCTACATCGACTTGGGGCCAGGGATATTTCATTTTCCGTGTTCCGCTCCATCTTTCCATCCAGCCTTTCAAAGTGTACTCCTTTGGCCGTCAATGTGGAAAGATGCGTTTGGCGTCTAGTGGACTTTTTTTTTTTTTCCAAGCGCTCAAGTCACTCGCACATGTGCAGATGACGAAATTACGTCACACGGACAGTGCGTGGACCGTCTCGGAACGTAAACGGGTGAAGTATACTTTGGGCTTTACAGCCAAAACATTGACCTAGAATCACCTGAATTGCAACAAATCAGTAAGACAGGATCAGGATCATCTTGCTCAAAGTGACAGTATAAATGCTTGGAAACAAAGCTTCATATGTCTTTAAATCCATACGCAGTCAGCATTATTTCTCTGAATAAGTTGTGAAACGTGAATATTATTTCCTGATGTCTTTTTGTTGACCAACATCCACTTCAGACTCTTAGAGGTCTTAGAAAACATTACAAAGCTACAGGTCAGCTCAAATTCTATGGCTCATTAGTAGCATGACAGTTTGCATATGAATTAAGTGTTATCTGTATACATTGTTGAGCTAATTATTAATTTAACCAGCGTTTAAGAAATACATGCTGTTAACAAAACTTAATAATTTACATGATAACTCTTTGGCATGGTAATGGGTATGACAATGTTGATATATTTTGTCTTTTGCTACACTGCTGCTGTTGTTGGTTATTGCTGCTGCTACTGCACAAGCATACATGAATCACCACTGTAGCAGATCTATACAGGTGGAGCTGGGGAAGGAGGAGGGTTTCTGAAAGCGAGCCGCTCTGCAACAGTAAATACTAACCAAATATTTGAAGGTTAAGCATGCAAGCTCATTGGCTACTGATACAGCAGGAACCAATCAGCTGTGTCCTATAGAGAATGATGTGATTACAAGCAGGTTAAGATAAGGACAAACATTCCTCAGAGATTTTGGTCCATATTGTCATGATATCATCACACAGTTGCTGCAGATTTGTCGGCTGCACATCCATGATGCGAATCTCCCGTTCCTCCACATCGCAAAAGTGCTCTACTGGATTGAGATCCGGTGATTGTGGAGTCAGTTTGAGTATAGTGAACTCACTGTCATGTTCAAGAAACCATTTTAAGATCATTTGAGCTTTGTGAAATGGTGAGTTATCCTGCTGAAAGTATCCATCAGAAGATGGGCACACTGGTCACAAAGGGATGAACATGATCAGCAACAATACTCAGATAGGCTGTGGCGTTTAAACGATGCTCAGTTGGTAATAAGAGGCCCAAAGTGTGCCAAGAAAATATCCCTCACACCATTACACCAGCAGCAGCCTGAAGTGCTGATACAGCGAAGGATGGATCCATGCTTTCATGTTGTTTACTCCAAATTCTGACCCTACCATCTGAATGTCGCAGCAGAAATCGAGACTCATAAGTCCAGGCTGTTTTTCCAATCTTCTGTTGTCTAATTATGGTGATCCAGTATGAGTTGTAGCCTCAGTTTGCTGTTCTTATCTAACAGGAGTGTCACCGGTGTGTTTTCTGCTGCTGTAGCTCATCTGCTTCAAGGTTGGACATGTTGTGTGTTCAGAGATGCTCTTCTGCAGACCTCGGTTGTAACGAGTGCTTATTTGAGTTACTGTTGCCTTTCTATCAGCTCAATCCAGTCCATTCTCCTCTGACCTCTGGCATCAACGAGGCATTTTCACCAACAAAACTGCCGCTCACTGGATATTTTCTCTTTTTCTAACCATTTTCTGATTGTGTGTGAAAATCCCAGTAGATCAGCAGTTTCTGAAATACTCGTTTCAGCAGATCTTCTTCTCCATGTCTACATGCCTAAATGCACTGAGTTGTTGCCATGTGATTGGCTGATTAGATATTTGTGTTAACGAGCAGTTGAACAGGTGTATCTAATAAAGTGGCTGGTGAGTGTCTGTGTGTGTGTATATATATATATATATATATATATATATATATTGTGATCCTCTCTCCATAACTGCCTAAAATTATAGCAGTGGATAGTGCTATACCCAAATAGTAAAGTTGGGGAAATGCAATTTCTTGAGCCTCTGTAGTTCTTTGTGTGGGGGAGGATGAGGTTGAAAAGAGAAAAAAAAAAAAAAAAAAATGGCTATTTGGTGGTCAGGTCCAGCCAATTAAAAATGAATAGCAATTAAATCACTATTAAAAGCTATTATGAGGACTCAACAGGCATGTAATAATCCTTAATTAGCTCAAGGTCACTTGATGTCTTAAGGAGCTTCAAAGGACATTAAGAACAAACTTTGTGGGAGCTTTTAGGGGTTGTGTTCATATGACTTCTAGAAATATGGCCATAACCTCTCTTTATTCATGAAATTTAGAATAAGAGACAATAAATACATTAATTGGATATTAAATTAATTATAAGGATTTAGGTAAACCGTGGCAAAAGTTACTGCAAAATTAGCATTTCTAACATTACCGTGTGATTTCAAGAGGTGCAGTACAGTACATCCAGAACTTCAAATGACATTACGATATCACACTTCAACAAGACTCCTACTGTATAACAGCACACAATCTTTTAAAATACACCAATCTAGGGACTAAATTGGATCGACTCTGGGTTTTACATGCAATGTCTCTCTGTAAAGAGGCACTACTCAGTGAATCACTGCAGTGGCTGTTTAATTCTTGTATTATAATTGAGATAGAAGCAGCTCAGAGGTTATAGAAACTGCTGGGGAACCAGGAGCACTTCACGGAGAGGTTAACGAACCCCGCAGCCCTCTGGGAGATGGAGTATGCTGTTAATTTGACGAACGTGGGAAATGAATGCTTTTATGCTTTTATTGACGGTGACCAGAAAACGGCCTTTGCGGGAATGAAAGGTTTTTAGTCTTGCAGCCGCTCGGCTCACTGCGGCAAAACAATGCCGCTGAATGCATTTGTTGGAAGAAAACTAAGTACATAATTGTTTTGACGGTAATTACAGGGGCAAAATGTTTCTTCATTAATTCCCCTTTTTTTCATGGAAATCATACAATGAAAACATACAGAAGTGTGAGTGCAGCACTGTATTACATGTTTTATGCAATGAATGAGAAAGTTACCTGAATATTATATCGAGGGGGTCTACACAGTTCCATCACGAGGGCTTCGAAGGGAAGTGAGAACTTAGAGACTACGAAAACATGTTGCTTTTGAAAGATAGGCTTGTGTGTGTGTGTGTGTGTGTGTATATTATATATATAGTCAAACCAAAATTTATTCAGACACCTTGAACATTTCATTCATTAATACAGTTTATTCACTATAGTATAAACAATGGTAATAAAATATGACAAGATCTCAAAGTTAAACTGTGTCAGAAAAAATTAATCTTAATTATGTCAGATAACACTTAAGCAAAACATGGTCAGGTCAAAGTGTCTGAATAAATTTTGGTCCCAAATTTTTATCAGTTTTACTGGTAGTCCACTGTATGAAGAATTTTTGGGTATAATATCTCACAGTTTACTTTATTTTGCCATCCTCACTTACATAAATGAACTATAGTGTCCTGCACCCACTAATAAAAATATATCAAAAATGTCTGAATAATTTTTGGTTTGACTGTATATACATATATAATGATACAATGATTTCTGAAGGATGAAGTAATGGCTGCTGAAAAGTCAGCTTTGTCATCAGGAATAAATTATATTTTGAAATATATTAAAATAGAAAACAGTTATTTTAGTTTGTAATAACAGCCTATTTTACTATATTACTGTTTTTACTTAATTTACTTAATTATTGCGATTTTTTGACCTGTAGTATATTGTATTATATTATTATATAATTACATTATATAAAGTTTTAATATATTATTTATATTAATAAAGTTTATATAAATACCCGAAGCACTAGCCGAGATGAAGCTGTTCTCGGCGGGTACATGAGCACTGAACGGCTGCTGACGGACTGGAGCTCGCATCTGCAAAAGCGTCAAAACAAATAGTAAAATAGGCGCTATATTTATATATGAGTCACATATTTGAGATCTAAAAAACTACATTCTTGCCTAATAAAACTCTTTAAACTACATTTCATGACATAACATCAGTAGTATTTATAAAAAATATGGTAGATTTGCTCGACCGCCATGACAGCCCCAGCAAGTGGAGTGATACAAACGGTGAAACAGTACCAGTGCTGATACTGGGAGAATATCGCACGGCTCTCAGCCAACTGTAGTATATTGTGTATATATATATGTGTGTGTGTGTGTGTGTGTATATATATATATATATATCTCCCTTTTAAATATATTTAAATTTGAGTTAATTTTGCTACTGTACTTTTGCTATTGTACCTTGTCTTTAAAATATAAAATATTTGTACATTTAATAATATCTAATTATATCAATGTAATAGGGTATTTAATTACAATAATGTTTAAAAACCTAAAAGGTATAGTAGCGAACATTCTAAATGTACAGAGAAAAGGTGGAAAATGGTCAACTATATCTCAAAACTAAAATTTTACATTTTCTAAAAGTGCTTGGCCATGCAAAACTCACTGCCATAATGCTATGGTATTGTGGGTAGTTGCCTGCGGGCATTGTTGTGTGGTGCCTAAAGTGTTATGAGTGGTTTTAATGTGCTGCTATGTGGTTGTTAGGGTGTTCTTGTGGTTATGAGGTGGTTGCTTATTAGTCCATGTTCCAAAAAAAGTCTTATCACTAAGAAAAGATCTAAAACATCCATCTTCAACAAACTGAGGCATCATGTCAGTGGCACAAAAAATGCAAGTTATGCACCAAAATGTAACTTTGTAATTTCAGATTTCTGTCAAAATGAATCGTATTTGCAACAATCAAACAATAAACCATCGACCAATATGTAACAAGCACACAGTGGGAACAATCACACCATGATGGCTGATTTCTTTCTGTTAAGCACTGTAAAAACAGTCTTTTTCTCTGTACATGAAGTGAATCTCCTGGGGACGTGCAGTGCTACCGTTCCGAGCTGCATAACGCCTCTCTTAACCTTTGACTTCCTCTGTTATTCTTACCTGAGAGCGCTGCTGCGTCTGTAGCTAACGAATAACATTTTTTTAAACGAGTAACATCCTCATCATTTAGAGCTGCGAGCTGTTTATGTTTCTTGACTGTCGGACAGGCAGGGGAGCAGGGGAGAGAGAGAGGCAGGGGGCTGGAGGGAAGGAAGCAAAAAGAAGAGGAGGGGGAAGAGAAAGAGGGGAGCGATTTAATCCTCCCCAAAGGAACTCCCCTCTGAACCCCGTATCGTGAACTCGCAGGCAAAACTCGTCGCCATGGGCAACACCACACACAATGTGCTGTCTTTTTAATTTCATCAGCTGTGAGAAATCTATACCGAAGCGGCGAGATAGAGGAAGAGAGAGAAGGCGCGCGGGAGAGAGAGAAAGAGACGGAGATAAAAACAACAATGCAACAGGCGAAAATAAAAGCCAGTTGCTTGACTAATTGTTGCAGTTCAGAACGAGGCAGTGGGAATGGGGTCTCTAGGCTGTGGTGGTGATGGTCATTGGTCTGCATTTGTGTAGGAAACACCTGATATAGCATCATTCAAACTTGTGGCAGATAAAAAAAAATGCTCTTTCATAGCTTGAGAGCTTTGATAATCTCAATTTTGTTTCATTTAAGTACCAACTTTGTCTCAGGTGTTTCTTCAAAAGTTCCTAGAGATAAACACAAATGACATACAGTAAGATTAAAGACATATAAAATGAACGTCTATAGCACAGAATTGAATGAGAAATGGTTGCGTTCATATTGAAATCTCTTTTTATTGCAGACTTTGGTACACTGGCAAATTCGAGCACAGATTGAGACACTGTTCACTGTTCTGAAAATCTAGAGGAGAGATATGAGATTACTGAGGACATTTTAAATACTTGAATACTTCAAATACTTGCCTTATTGCTTTTTTCTGCTTTTGCTGTATTATAGAGCCAATTGGATAAATTTTGCAACTATAATTGTGTGGTTGTGTTGGTATGGATGTCAGAGTGTGGTTTGTATGTGTGTACTAAAAAAAATGTGTGTGTTTGTACGCGTGAGCCTGTAATGTTTGAGAGAGAGAAATTATATTGTACTGTGAATCACAAATCCCAGTCCCATCTAATGGGAAAAGTTTGGTATTGCGCCCAAACAAAATCTTACTGAAAGCTCATTTTTTGAGATATCAACCTCAAATTTGGAACACAATTTTTTTTAAGCACTTTTTGCATTCAACATGTTTTATAAAATATATATTTTATATAAAAATTTGCTCATAAATCATTTTCATAAACTAAAACCTCTAAAACCTCATTTTTTAAAAGTAACTTTTTTAATTGATGCACAATACTGAAAATACTATTTCAGTCTTTCTATGTCAACGTTTTCTGTTAAACTTTATTTTAAGGTTTCCTTATTACAGTGTAATTATACATTGAAGTATTGAGTAATATTAATTAAATACATGTACTTAGTATAGGGTTAGGGTTAAGATTAGGGTTTTGTCACAGTGCGGCGGTATCACAGTCTTTAATTAATAAATTCAACAGATCACAGGTCATAGAAACTCAGAAACACTTCACATTGACGAGAACGGACAAAGAACTGAACACAACAGGCATACACAACCAATGAGGGAACTAATGAGGTAAAGGGGTCCTTGATTATGATTTCACTTTTTTATCTTTAGTTAGTGTGTAATGTTGCTGTTTGAGCATAAACAACATCTGCAAAGTTACGACGCTCAAAGTTCAATGCAAAGGGAGATATTTTCTTTTACAGTAATCGCATCTTAAGGACTACAACAAATGGTTAGTAGGGACTACAACGAGCTTCTTCCCGGGTTGGTGACATCACAAACCCCAAAATTTACATAAACCCTGCCCCAGAGAACACACAACAAAGGGGGTGAGGCCATGTTGGGCTGCTTTAGAGAAGAGGAAGAGTTGTTGTAGTAGAGTGTTGTTGCCATGCCGTCATTTTACACCGGACTGCTTCACAAACGAGGCTCAATTCAACGCTGGATTTGCACAAAGATTAACATGACGGCACATGCTGGTCAATGAGTTGAATCAACTCCACAGCAACTACATAAATTTATCCACTAACCATTCAGAAATGTCCAGTTGCATTCTGGAAGTTGTAACTTCTTCCTGAGTCTCTCCATCAGTGTCCGACATTGTTTGAACAATGTAAGGATGAACGCCGTTACTGACAATCATCATTTTGGCTGCGTGAGATTCTCCAGCTTTGTTGTTGTTGAGCAACCGAAGCGCGAGCTGTTAAAGCTCCGCCCTCTTCTGGACAGGAGGCCGGGAGCAGCAGCTCATTTGCATTTAAAGGGACACACACAAAAACTGTGTGTTTTTGCTCACACCCAAATAGGGGCACATTTGACAAGCTATAATAAATGATCTGTGGGGTATTTTGAGCTGAAACTTCACAGACACATTCTGGGGACACCAGAGACTTATTTTACATCTTGTGAAAAGGGGCATTATAGGTCCCCTTTAATTAATGAACAACAGCTGAACTGAATCAAACTGACACATACTTGGAAATTAGGTTAATTGGTAAGACAGGAACAAAAACAAACACAAAGAACAAGACATAATCCTGACAGGTTTGGTTTAGGATTAGTTGCATGTGATTATGCATAATTTACAGTTATTACTATAGTATTACTATAGTAGTTACTATATATGTATATATAACCACATGTAAGGAGTAACAAGGAATACATTTTATGTTAATTCAAAGTCTTACTTGCCATTTCTTTGTAATTGTGAAATGTACTAGCAGTTTCTGAGCTAAAATTGGGTAACACTTTATTTTAAGCACGGAACACACCAAGCTGACGCCGACAAAACTAGTGGCGATGAAAGCAGACTGCGGGGTTGGCTCACATCGGCAGCGTCTGGGTCCTAAGTTGCCCCAACACACCAAACCGACGCTCTACACCCGACGGCCAAGTAGCACGTCCGTTCTGCGCCTGCGTAAGAAGAAATGCCTTTCCGTACCAGCAAGTGGCAGTAGCTGAACAGCCAATCAGAATGATCAGACAGCCCAACTGACTGACGAGCTCCTACACCGATTCAACATGTCGAATCGGCCGAAAAAAAGCCGACGAGGACCAACTTTAGCCGACGGTGCGGAACACACTGAGAAAACTTAGTCGGCCGACGAACAAAAACTGCCCAACCGCCGACCGTTATGAGTAATTACATGCAACTAACCCCAAACCAAACCTAATCCTAACCAAACCCTATAGTTTTAACATTAACATTAATATTTATTAACATGTAGTTAATTAATATTACTTGGTACTTAAAGGTATAATTACAGTGTAACAAGGACACCTTAAAATAAAGTGTAACCGAGAATTGTTTTTACACACTTGTGAATGCAAAAGTTTGCAAATCTCTATAAGATGATGCATAGTAGCTACATTCACAAATATGTTCAATTAACCACAATAAAAAGAGTGTGTTTAGTATTTTGGTTCAAGAATGCCATTACCCACAAGGCCATGTTATGTCTGAATTCAGTGTGTTTTGTCCAAACATGAGAACCCCTCTGATTTCTTTAAAACATATAAACACATCTTACCCTCTTCAACTCACTTAAAATGCTTACATTTCTTATTGTCTGACTTTTCATATTTCTTGCCGTCAGCATAAACAAGAGTGATGAACTCTGAAATGAACCGCCTGCAGTTCAGATCTGAGTTGAGGTTTCATCTGCCCAAAAAGTGTTGAACTAGGAGTGGTTCTTATTTGTGCAGAAAAAGCAAACATAAAGTACCGTTCACGTTGGCTGAATTTTAAAGAAGTAGTTCTGAAACAAAGATTTCTGAGTCAACAAGCATCGTTCTCTTCTTTCATGCCATAGTTCAAGTGTACTTCCTTTGCAAGGTAGGCACTAGGGCTGCACAACAATTAATCGTCTGCAAAATAAAAGTCTGTGTTTACGTAATATATGTAAATGTGTAATAATATTAATTGCGATTAATCGTTGTGCAGCCCTAGGCAGCAAGTTTCAACCCACACCTGCTCCTTTCTTATGACAGGAAATAGGGCTGGATATCAGATTTTCTCATTCAGTGTGATTTCAATTCACAACCTTCAAAAATAGATTCTGGTTTGATTTCGATTCACTTGGGTATATTTCAGTTATAATGTCCATTTTGCTACAGAGGGCATGTTTCAGACAGATTCAAACAGATAACTTTGTTTGTTTGTTTTAAATTATTAATTAAAAGAACTGGCTATAAGAGTCATTTGTAACATTTTAGTTTAGGATCCAGTTCTCACTATTAACTATTTGCTTATTAGCATGCATATTATTAGGATATTGGCTGTTTAGTAGTACTTATAAAGCACATATTAATGCCTTATCTGCATGACCATATTCTACAGTTATATTCTAACTATATTCTATAGTTAGTTAATAGTGAGAAATGGACCCTAAACTAAAGTGTGACAGAGTCATTTGTTTTTGAATCGAACTACACTGGTCTCTTTGTGTTTATTTTTGCATGCAACCCATGAGGACACCTCAATAGATAGTTGTTTTTTTTCATTTTTCGTGGTACACTGTCTTGTTATTGGACCACATTCAATACAGATTACAAATTCACATTCACAATTCAAATAAAATATGATTTGTTTTGCCATGGTGCTGAAGATTTGGTGCTGGAAACACTGACACAGGGAACCTTCTACACTCTTAAAGAGGCCATATTATGCTCTTTTACAAAATTTTGAATTTGTTTTTGGGGTCTACTGGAATAGGTTTCATGCTTGAATGTTCAAACAAAACAAACAAAAAAAAAAACAACATTATTTTTCACATATTTTACATTGTTGCAGCTCCTCTCTTCCCAGTCTGTCAGTAACACTCTGGGGTGCATTTCCCAAAAGCATCATTAGCCAACAAACTTTGCAAGTTCTGTCGTTACTAACATAGTTCAATGATTTGGTGTTTCCCGAAACCATAGTTCAAATGAACATTCGCAAACTGCATCACAAACTTGTGTGGTTGGAACAACAGCTCTCGAGCTGGGGTTAAAAGCATAGTTTCTTGTTTTTATGACGTGGACTTAATTAAATCGTTATCTTGAGCAAAATAAGCAAGCTGACATTAAGCACAAAGTATATCTTTATTTCGAATATATACAAATGTCATTTACATATTTTAGTTTGTCAAGAGATTTTAAGTACCATTTTTGAAGAGTGTGCTCTAGTACGTAAGAATGAGCTATGATTGAATCTGAAAATAAAGCAAAAAAATTAGAATTAGTCCTCAGATACCATGTCTGTAATTTATAGCAAAAAATCTAGCATTAATTTGATCTCAAACGGATTCATTTAAAGGAACACTCCACTTTTTTTGAAAATAGGCTCATTTTCCAACTCCCCTAGAGTTAAACAGTTGAGTTTTACCGTTTTCGAATCCATTCAGCCGATCTCCGGGTCTGGCGGTACCACTTTTAGCATAGCTTAGCATAGTTCATTGAATCTGATTAGACCGTTAGCATCTCGTTAAAAAATGACCAAAGAGTTTCAATATTTTTCCTATTTAAAACTTGACTCTTCTGACTCTCTCATTCCGGCGTAATAATCAAGGAACTTTGCTGCCGTACCATGGCTGCAGCAGGCGCAATGATATTACGCAGCGTCTCTCACAAATGTCTCCATGGTTGCAAGGCACGCTCCCTGTGCAAGCAGGGGGTCACAGGCGCTGCGTAATATCATAGCGCCTGCTGCACCCATGGTACGGCAGCAAAGTTCCTTGATTATTACGCCGGAATGAGAGTATAGTTCCTAGCCATATCGGCCTAGAAAATCACAACTTTTCATTTTCCGTCGGTCTTAGTACACGATGTAACTACAGAAGAGTCAAGTTTTAAATAGGAAAAATATTGAAACTCTTTGGTCATTTTTTAACGAGATGCTAACGGTCTAATCAGATTCAATGAACTATGCTAAGCTATGCTAAAAGTGGTACCGCCAGACCCGGAGATCGGCTGAATGGATTCGAAAACGGTAAAACTCAACTGTTTAACTCTAGGGGAGTTGGAAAATGAGCTTATTTTAAAAAAAAGTGGAGTGTTCCTTTAAAGAAGTTATTACTCCACCACCTGCATGACATCATTCACCAACGTGGCTGAACGACAGGTTTGCGACAATACGGTTTCGGGAAACAGTCGTGACTAGCTAGTTGATTTGTTCAACGATGCATCGTACTATGGTAGTGAAGCAGGGAGTTACGTCATTGTATGGGAAACACACTCCTGTTTAGTTCTCTATGAAGCCCATCCTTCTGAAAAGCGCAATGCGCTCTGATTGGTCAGCTGGACCAGTGTGTTGTGATTGGTCAACCGCTTTGAGCTTGTTTGGGAAATATCACACCCCTTACCATGACTGTGAGTTCCAACACAATACTAACTCAATCAGGCCCCGCCTCTTAATTTTGTGTTTGCCTTGGATGGAAATTATTTAAATGAGGAATACTGTGACGTATTCATTCCCAGAAGAAAACTCAAGACTACAATGGAGGTGTTTCAGGAAGATCAGAAACAGCGCTTATATACATCACTCCCTCTGGAGTGAATGGAGTAATCAAGGTCTTCAGAGTAACTAAATTTACAGGTAGGTGAGTTTGAGCAGTGGCCCTCCAGGAGACAGTTCTTAAATAACCTTTTTCTTCTTAGTGTGAAGAACATTTTAAAATTCTTTTTTCCACTATAAAGAATCTTTTGTGGAATGGAAAGGTTCCATGGATTTTAAATAGATAAAGAATCTTTATTTTTAAGAGTTTAACATAATACATTTGAAAAATGAAAATAGGAAATAAAAAACAGATCTTAGGCTAATAAGAATCAATACTGGAATCATTCAGATGAAGATTGCGATTAATCTGAAAATTCAATATTTTTACCCAGTCCTATTTGGAAAGAACAATCGCAAATAAGTTTTCTGTGTTCTGTTTCTTTAAGACTGAGTTAAATTAAGATTTTTTTTCTCCTGAAAAAAGGACTCCAGCAATCTCACGTACCTCCTCTAAAGTTTCAGAAAGAATCTCAACAATGTCTCAAAATATGCTAAGCGGAAATGCTGTCAGTATGAAAGCACAACACAGGTCTGCTGTTGCATTTATACTGTATGAAAGTGAAAAGTGACGTGTAGCCAAGTATGGTGTCCCATACTCGGAATTTGTGCTCTGCATTTCACCCATCCAAGTGCACACACAGAGCAGTGAGTTCTGAAGACACATTGTGAACACACACAGAGCAGTGGGTCCATTTTTGCTGCAGCACCCAGGGAGTGATTGGGGGGTTAGGTGCCTTGCTCAAGGGCACCTCAGTTGTGGGTAATGAGAGTGGAAGAGAGCGCTGTTCATTCACTCCCCCCATCTACATTTCCTGCCGGTACTGAAACTCGAACCTGCGACCTTCAGTCCGACTCTCTTACCATTAGGCTACAACTGCCGCCCATGTGTGCGTGTGAAACAGTTTAGGTTAATACTTCATAGAACTCTTTTAAGTGCCCTAAACTAAGAAAGAGCAGCTGCTGAAAAAAACTCCCTCTTTCTCACACATTTTAAATCACGCATGACCTTCAATGAAGCTGTTACACCCAATATAAATCTTTCTCAACATCTACCTCTCACTAATGACCATATACTTCTCTGTTTTTGTCCCTTATATTTTCTTTCCCCTACTACAGTTTGTGTGTGTGAATGAGAGAGAAGAGAGACAAAAAGGACAGCTTGTGAGGGGGTTACATTGTCTGCAGCGACGTCTCGGAAATCTACTCAAGGGTAGAACAGGATTTAGAGCACAATGGTTGTGGGTGTAAAGAAAGAGGGCACGTCTTACAAAGACGAGGTGTCTTAATGTGTGAAGCTTCAGCCCTGGCGTGGATGAGCTTCAGTCGGCTTGTCTGCGCTGTCTGGATTGCTGAGAGGTTTTTCCCTATCTCTCGCTGTTCACTGCGGATAATGCAGTGATCAAGGGAAGAGGACACTCAAATGCTGTGGAGATAATAAGCATTATAGGCATTTAAACAGAATGGCACTTCCTATCAGCTCTTATGGATTACTTCAGAAGCCATTTTGAAAGTTCAATCGCATCCTAAAAACACCTCTAAATTCTACACAAATTCTCTCAACCTTAATTACTGAAAGCTGTACTTAACTACAACACTAAAGATGTTTTTCCAAAGACTCTTAAAAATCACAGATCCATGTGATTGACAAATCTTATATGATTTTCATTTAAAATATAAATATTTTGTAATATTATAAATGTCTGATCAATTTATTGCATTCTTGCTGAAGTAAAAAAGTAAAAAAATAAATTAAAAAAATCTTAAAGGGGACCTATTATACAAAATTTCAACATAAATGTGTGTTGGCACAGTGTGTGTAACCACACTATAATGGTAAAAAATCCACCCACTCCTTTATTATATTCCCCTTATAAATCATAATCCGTATCTCAAAATGAGTCGTTTGCGTTTTCTACACATTGTGACGTCACAACGTAACAGGCCCCACAACTGGTGACGGAATCTGCCCTGTTATCTTAGCTCCTCCCCTGAGTGAGCTGTACACAGTCCGCCATGTTTGTCTCCTCGCTAGAGCAGCTTGTGGAAAGACAAGAATGTCTCAGCTACGTGATAAACAATCTAAATGTTCTGTTGTTGGCTGTATCAATGAACACAGAACGTTTTTACATTTCACTGTGGTGTTATTTTTCCATTGCTTTTCTATGTAAACATGCTAGACGGACGTGTTTGACTGTTGTGCTTGTGTCTCGCATCTTTTACAGCATCTCACGCCGGAATCGGAATTCTAAAAATGCAGCGCTCAAGAAGTTTAACTTATAAAAAACGTGTCTCGACACCTTGCATTTTCCACTGCCCAAGTCTCACGTTTTTAAACGCAAAGACGTGTTGTGTGTGAATGGCCCTGAATGGTAGAAAAAACTCAAGGTCTGTCTAGCAGGTTTACATAGAAAATACTGGAAAAGCAGTGCAGTGCAAAAACATGTTCTGTAGAAACGGCTCCATACTGTTTCTCCTGTTTTGTTGTTGCTGGAGTATATGAGGCACGAGCTGTAAAGGCACAGCCCCCTTCTGGAAAAGGGGGGCAGGGAGCAGCAGCTCATTTGTATTTAACCACTTAGCACACACCCCCCATTTTGGCAAGTGTTGCATAAATGACACACAGAATAAAAAGTTTGCTGCTCATAAGTCATTCTGAATAGACACAACCAACACATACAGTAAAGCCAACACTTGAGAGTTTACAGCCCAAGGCTCAGAATTGACTGTTTTTAATATGGAGATACAGTATATAAGCTCAAACATAAAAACAAGAATAAAAAATATTAAAGGGGGGGTCTAATGCTATTTCATGCATTCTGACTTGCACTGTTGAAGAGTTGCATTCTCATGCTAAACATGGCCAAATTTTCAAAACACGAGTTGGATGTATGACGGAGTATTTCTGTGTCAAATACACTCCTTCCGGATTCGGATAAGTTTTGAAAAGTTTTTTTTTTTTTGAGTATGGCCCTGTATCACGTAATAAAGGGCGGAATTCCTTGTATGGGCACTTCTCCCTGATAAGCGTGTGCACACATCATCCAGAGCAAGAGCATGCCCATCAACGTGCTTCATTCGGGTTACGGAAGCCGAAAGATTTTTCAACAATGTCACCAAAGTTTGTTTTTGGTTGTGAGGAAAAGATTTTTCAGCTTCCCAAAGAACCCAGCGTTAAGGGAACAGTGGATGCAGTTTGTTTTTCCGTGGCAGCAACGGAGTTGTGCACGTATGTTTGTTTGTTCCCGGAATTTCGGTGACAAAAGTTTTGTAAACAAGTACCAGTTCGACGCTGGATTTGCAGATCGCGGGCGGTGAGTAAAGCTGCATCAGATGTCTGTGTTTTGTTGGCAATTGTTTGCTTTACCATTTGTTTAAATCTGCTTCAGCCGAAGGAAACAGTCTTTGTGTGTTGAGCTCAGTCTTAGAATGTTTCAGCTAGTCATTAAGTGTGTCCCCGGCTTTAGAAACACAGTTAAGCTCAAGCCATAAGTCTGATCATACTTCATTTAAAATCTGAGGATATTCTCTCTAAAACAATGAATTTTATGAATCATTTTCTAAGACCATGTCATGTGAGTTTTTAGAGAAGGCTGATAAGATGCTAATAAAATATTTTATTGCCCAGTTAACACCTATGTGCAGTCTATTGTCTAATGTCTGGCGAGGAGAACTGTCCAATTCATGTTTCTATTGTTATCACTCAACAAACCTTTCACACCTCTGACCTAATCTTCATTATTCTTTTATCATTATTCTTTTGTTTGCATTCAGCCATTATTAGCCTTTATTCTGGCATTACATGGCTTGCCCATCTACACCACTTTGACCTCACTATACATTAATCCACCTAAAGTCTGAAGTCTTTCTAGAAAAAAAAAGCATAATCTTGGGACCTTATGTGAATTCTTTTAACAAATTAGATTATGAAATAGAATAGCTCCTGGCGTGACTTTAGAGCTACAATAAGCATCAAGCTACATAACACAATTTAAAAAATCATTACACTTTTACTCAAAACTCACTTTAAACCACCATCAAGTGTTTGTATTAACTTCAGATCGTGATCTAATGTGGATTTAAGTCATCAACCTAGTTTTATCATAAACAGTGGTCAAATATCAAAGCTGGAGTCTTTAATCTTTTTAATGATTCACAGTTTGTCCAGATCAAGTAAGAGTGTGATGTTTTAAAGTGCAGTGAATCTTGAACAACAATAATCTGGGGCCGTTGGCGATCTTTGTACATAAAGGGGTTAAAGAGTCACACGCAAAAACGGTGTGTTTTTGCTTCCACCCAAAAAGTGGCATTTTGGGCAGGGTATAATAAATGATCTGTGGGGTATTTTGAGCTGAAACTTCATAGACACATTCTAGGGACACCAGAGACTTATATTACATCTTGTAAAAAGGGGCATAAAATACCAAGTTCTCTCATGAAACTCTAGATGGTGCAGGCTGATGGGTCCTTGACGCAACCTGATGATATTTACATAGTTAACTACATGGCACAAGCTGATTGGTTCATGTCACATCTGCAGCCAATGAGCTTGTTGCTCAACATTTAAATAGCTGGTTAGTGTTCACTATAGCAGTTTGCAGCGCGCTTTTAGAGTCCCTCTGAAACCCTCCACCTTCCCCAGCTCCACCTGTATAGATCAGGTAATTTTATATATGCTCTTTGTGCTGAAGAAGCATGTCTTACATGCTCACAGCACCGTATCATGTATGTATTGGCAGTAGCAAAAATCAACAGAAGCAGTAGTGTAGCAGATCCATTCCGCCAAGACCAAATACATTAACATTTTCATATCCAATTCCATGTATTATATATTAAATGATTAGTTCACTTTCAAATGAAAATTATCCCAAGCTTTACTCACCCTCAAGCCATCCTAGGTGTATATGACTCTCTTCTTCCTTCCGTATTCAACGTATGCAGAAAGTGTAAAACTCTTGCAGATCACAAAGCTTACGCTACGTCCTACGCCTTCCTAATTCAACACGACGCCAGTTTACACTTTCTTCGTAACTTGAATACGGAAGGCGCCCTGGCGGAAGCTAAGATATTTAACTTCATAACTTGTTAAATATGGATATTTTTTTTTACACAAATGCATCGCTTCGCTTCAGAAGGTCTTTATTAACCCCCCGGAGCCGTGTGGAGTACGTTTATGATGGATGGATGTAGACAGAAGCACTTTCTTCAGCTCATACTTGTGACTTCTGTGTTCACTGCCATTATAAAGCTCGGATGCGTCAGGATATTTATTAAAATATCTTCGATTGTGTTTATCAGAAAGAGGAAAGTCATATACACCTAGGATGGCTTGAGGGTGAGTAAAGCTTGGGCTAATTTTCATTTGAAAGTGAACTAATCCTTTAAATATATATACACATTAATATGCCATATTATACTATTTCATGTTATGGTCAGGAGAAAATTGGTCTGGAATGATTTGGAACCTTCTGGCACCTTGTTCAAAACAGTAAAAAATTTCCTCTATGTTCAGAGTATGTACTGAATTCGATGAAGAAATTACCGCTAAATGATGAAGCATGGATTAAGAATATGAGAATTTGGGCAACTTTCATGAGTCAACTAAATCCAAACTTTGAATGTCCTCAGCTCCCACAGCATTATGGGATAGCAAAGCGTCCATCGGCTGCACACATCAGAATGTGCACACAGCAGATGCAGTCTAGGTATTGTTAATCTACTGTATAATGTATATGCATGCTATGAAGTAGGGAACTGTGCATATTTGTACTCGGACAATGATTGGCAATAAGTTTGTCAATCCATTTCATTTTGTAGGTGTATGTTCCAGTCCAGGTTTTGTGTGATTCCAGTAGTGAATGTACTGGCTGAAAAACTCCCCAAACATGATGACCCCTTGTGACAGACCTCCTTCTTACAATATAAAGGCAGGCATATATTTTAATGTATAAAACATGAGAAAAGGCATGATATCATGCTATTTTCAAAATGTAATAACTGATCTTTAATAATTTTACAATAAATATTGTTCCAAAGCAGTTTTAGAGAGAATACTGATTTAAAAACTCCCACAGAGCAAGATAAAGGAGATTTCTGTACCCATCCTGTAAGATATTTGCATACATTTTTTTTTTTTGCACACACGCTTTAAGTATGAGTGAGAAGATATCAGGCTGGATGATCACAGCTACATCTACATCTCCCTAAGTCTGACTAATGAGGGGGAGAGCGAGGGTAGTCGTGCAACCAAAAGTCCTTTCCTGTGTGGCACCTCGGTTACCACACAGTCGCAACAGAGGCTTTTGGTTGAGAGGAAAGTGGTTGTTATAGCAATAACAGAAGGTTGGAAGGGTAAGCGAGGCGAGTGAATGGTGAGCGTGGATGGAAGATGGAGAGGAGGATTGTTACATAAGACAGAAACAGAGAGTCAGCAAGCGATATCATAGAAACCAAAGCAGCCCACATGACAACAAGGGCAAGCAACGTGTGCTAACAATGACAAGATCACAGCCTCCCCATACGCCTTACACTTCCACACAAATAAATACACAACCACAAACAGGCATTTAAAGTGTCCTCTCATTTATACACATAGAAACATACATATGGAATGGCCTCAAAAATGATCAGATAAAATAAATTCAACTTAAAAAAAGTCTATATATACTGGAAGAACTAAAACTAAAACTGGAAACAGTCTGTTTTCACAGACTGAAAACTGAACTAAATTGGAATGATAAACTCACATAAAATGGTTTCTATGCAATTTTTAAAGTGCACAGATGCCATTAGGCTTCAATTATCATGACCATGGTTGAGAAAACAGATTAATTAAATTAAATCACCTACATTTTTATATGAAACAGTCATTAATCACTAAATCTAAAGGTCTCTGGTATGACAAATTATATTCATTCAAATATATAATAATATTTATATTCTATAAATTCACATGGATGTATTATATTTAATACTATTTACACTATTATTTGAACCAGAGTAAAATTAATTAATTGATCTGTGAGTGTTAAATGCATGATGATGATGTTGTAGTGCATTTCAAATGAATACGTTTCATCAACTGAAGTGAACTTCTACCTGCTCAGTGTGTAAGGAGCAGTGAACACTGGGTAGGGACCCTCTGAAGTCAAGTTCACAGATATAGTTCATCACATTAACAAGAACCGCCAACATTTGACATCCATGTCATAATACTTTGTCTCTGAAAAAATATATCAATCATTTTATCATTGTGATATTTTGTTATGTAATATATTTTAAATGCTTCTCTAGTTAAAACCACAGACAGACAGACAGATCGATCTTCAGTTGTGCAGAATCTTTCCGGTGGCTCTAATTGCTGGTTAAGGCCTGTGCACACTTGACCTCAGTGCGTGCGAGTGAGTAGGTGTGCATATGGAAGGAGTGGCGGGTTACTGACCTCTATTGAGCAGCGTTCTGACTGACCCCCCTCCCTCCACCAGCAGCTCCAGATGGCCTCACATGTTAAAGACCTATTGTCAGCTCTGCTCTCGCTATCCAATAGGGACACAGCATAAATAGACACATCTGAGCGAAAACATACGGGGGGAAGCAATCTAGCAGTATTCTCATTATACATAACAAATGGCAATTCCTAGAATTGCAATATAGTGTGATTTATGTAAGAAAGAAAAATAAAGGTTAAAAAGTTTGAGCTCTGAATTAAAGATTGAATTTTATTTATTTATATTTATTTATTTATTTATTTTCTTGTTATATTCTAATTTATTTAAGAAAGGATAAAGGTTAAAAAGTTTGAGCTCTGAATTAAACATTGAGTTTTATTCAATTATTTATTTATTGTGTTATATTGTAGCTTATGCAAGAAAGAAAAAAGTTTTAGTTAAAAATTTTGAATTTTTTATTTATTTATTTAATATTTTGTGATATATTGTAATTTAAGAGTACATACATTTGAAAAAAAAGTTTGAGCTCTGAATTGAAGATGGAATTTTATTTATTTATATTTATTTTCTTGTTTTATTGTTTATTTACTAAAAAAGAAAAAAGGTTAAAAAGTTTGAGCTTTGAATTAAAGATTGAGATTTATTTATTTATTTATTTGTGTTATATTGTAATTTATTTAAGAAAGAAAAAAGGTTAAAAAGTTTGAGCTCTGAATTAAATATTGATTGATTGACTGATTGATTGATTGATTTAGTGTTTGTTATATTGTAATTTATGTATGAAAAGAAAATGCTTAAATAGTTTAAGCTCTGAATTAAACCTTGAGTTTTTATTTATTTAATATTTTGTGATATATTGTACTTTATTTAGGAAAGAGTACATAAATTAAAAAATGTTTGAGCTCTGAATTAAAGATTGAATTTTATTTATTTTTTATTTATATTTATTTATTTTCTTGTTATATTGTATTTTACTAAAAAAAGGAAAAAGGTTAAAAAGCTCTGAATTAAAAACTGAGTTTTATTTATTTATTATATTTATATTTATTTATTTATTGAGATATATTGTAATTTATTTACGAAATTAAAAAGGATAAGTTTGAGCTCTGAATTAAATATTTATTTATTCATTTATTTATTTAGTGTTATATTGTAATTTATGTATGAAAAGAAAATGCTTAGTTTAAGCTCTGAATTAAAGCTTGAGTTTTTTATTTTATTTAATATTTTGGGATATATTGGAATTTATGTAAGAAGAGAACAAATTAAAAAAGTTTTGAATTAAAGATTTAATAATTTATTAATGAATTTATTCATTTTTTAATATTATTTAGTGGTTGTTTTGATCAGTTACTGTGTTGACTAAACTACACAGTATTAAACAGGATATTTTTTTTTTAAAAAGTGAGGTTTGCTTGCATTGAATTTTGTGAAATTTGATTTGAAAATATTCTTCCTTTGTTTTCAGAGACTTGAGGTCATTATACGAATTTAGGGTACAAATTATGCATACTAAAGTGTGAGTTCTTGTTAACCAGGTCGTAATATGCATTGGCTGAAGAGAATGTGAGATATGTGGAGCATTTCTATCTAGACCAGGGGTGCCCAATCCTTTTCCTAGAGATCTACTACCTGCAAAGTTCAGCTCCAACCCTGATCAAACACAACTGAAGCAGCTAATCAAGATCTTCAGGAGCACTTGGATCAGGGATGGATCTGAAGTCTGCAGGTAGTTAGATCTCTAGGAACAGGATTGGACACCCCTGATCTAGACCAACATACTGTACATGTTAAATGATTTACTTCTAAAAAATAAAAAAAGATAATACTAAAACACAGTGAAACCTATATATAGTATATCTGTAAGGGAAGAGGAAAATAAATATTTGTTGAATAAGTTGTCAAATTAATCATTCAAGAACCTCTGACAGGGTCTAAATGTGATGCAATTCACCAGGAGCTCGCTGGGATACACTGGGACTAACGAATCTTAATTAAGACACAACCGAGAGATTGCAGAGAGAGTGATGGATGTCGACATGTTGACGAGCATTTCATTTTCACAGCTCTGGAAAAACCTCACAAACACATCACGACCTCACACATCTGCATATCCGCTAAATATGGAATTAAAATCACATTAGACAAAAAAGGAAGAAAAACAGACTTCGCCACGCTCCTGCGCGGCGCCCACCGTCTCTCGGAAAGATACAGGTGGCTTGTAAGGTTAGCAGCACACGTCTGCAAATGAACTACTTCGAAAACAACAAGCCCTGCATATGTCGGTAAATCTGTCGGGTTGGGCGTTTGCGGAGAAGTGAGCGGACCAGTGGCGGCGAACGGTGTCTCGGGTAGCTGAGAGAAAGGGCAGCAACACTCATCATTAACGGGGATGAGATGCACTCCGGTACCTGCGCCCCATATGCCCCCCCAGCCATCACGCTCCCCGCACAGATGTTTCCCCGGCAAGGTGTGAGGCTCACAGACATGGGAAATAGAGAAAAAAGTGCAGCAGGAGAAAAAGAACAGTTGTCTAAGTGTACAATAGAGGAGTAATTCTAAATAACAGTTGTTGTTGTTGTTGTCAGGTTTTTTTGAGTCTGAAACGGGTCCTTAGAGAGTAAATAGTCATGATTGAGAACTACCTGAGGAGAAATGTCTGTCAAACTCAACTGGATTGTGGGAAATTACACGGTACACACGAGCTCCCTGGACACAATAACACATCAAATGGAGCGAAAAAAGTAGATTGACCCTATTTACTTTCTTAATACACATTCTTGGTCTTATTGTGAAGGTCTTACTGAACAGTGGATATGTTACCCCACAGTCTTTATAATCATTCATCAAAATAATGTTAAACAATAGCCATTTATAGGCATTGCTTTAACCTGAAGAGTTTCATTTCGAGGTACGCACAGAAACCTGACCCCTATTTCCACTCCCCAATAATATAGTCACACAACAAAGAAAAATTGATAGCACAAAAAAAAAAAAAAAAGCCCCCCACATGATATTTGTTAATGTGTTAATGGCATTGGCATTTTTGTCTGGATCTATTAATCAAAAATGCATTAACAAAATGCTGTTCATACATGCTGTACACTACCGTTCAGTATTTTTTGAACAGTATTTATTTAAAATAGGAATCTTTTGCAAAAGATTCCTATTTTAAATACTGTTCAACATTCAAAGAATCCTGAAAAAACAACACACTTTCCACACTCATTTGAGCTGTACAATCATTTTCAACTAATAATATTAAGAAAAACATGTTTCTTGCACAGCAAATCAGCATATTAGAATGCTTTCTGAAGGATCATGTGACACTGAAGACTGGAAACATAAAAACATGAACAATCTCACTGACCACAAACTGTTGAACGGTAGTGTACACTGATTTATACATCTATATACACTTCTTATATGATAAAAAATTATTTATTTTTTAAATTAAAAATCATTTTGTGGGCATAAAGTGAAAAATGTCTGGGTGGTACAACTGTCCTGATATCATAATGGAGAAAAAAAAGCCTCATTAAATGGTGATTTAAAAAAAAAAAAAAAAAAAAAAATTTAAAGACCTCATTAGTAGTAGTTGGCTAATCTTTTATTATTATTTCTTAAAAAAAAAAAAAAAAAAATGAAGCAGGTTTTTTTTTTTTTTTTAATTATTAACATTTGAAAAAACTTCTTGATTATCTGTCAAATCAAAGTTGTGGTGTGGCCAAAAAAGTAGTTTTATTTCACAAATTTTGATATCATAAAAAGCCTTATTTAAAGCATAAATAACTATTTAAATATATATATATATATATATATATATATATATATATATATGAGGCTAATAATTATACCATTGAAATTTCATAATTCTCATCACCAATTTTAATATCACAAAGTAATAATAGCTTAATTAAAAAAAAAAAACTCTCAAGCTTACTGAAGACAACAGTAAAGTAAACAGTCAGTGATAAAATAAGAACAAAGAAACCAATTACAAGCAACAGGACAAAACTACAATAGAACAAACACCTACTTGGAAAAACTTCAATAACTAAATAATTAATACTACATAAATTGTACAAGTAATTGGCCTGTGCATGGCACTTTTGCTAGTTTAAAAAAATGAAAAAATGGTCGGTGTGCCAGACGCATGGTCCAAAAGGGTTGTAGCTAGTCTCTTAATGAGTCATGGGTGTGTTTTGGGCGTAACGTGCAATAAACCAATCAGAGTGTCATCTCCCATTCCCTTTAAAAGCCAGGTGCGCTTGCACCGGGCGGATTCGCTATTTACATAGTGGAATATAGACACCCTCAACCTGACGAGTCAGTTTAAATACATGTGCAAATTGCCACGATTGGTCAAATAATTAGCCAATTTCATTCATCATTACTGCAAATAGGTCATTCTGATACATGCAATGACTGATCTTATGACATGATATCATTATGTACCCAATAATAATCCTTTTATTTTTAATATTTGGCATGTTTGTGTGCTGCTGCGCATCTCTGTGTGTGTAATAAGCAGAGTGTATGCACGTTGTGCACCGACATATAGGTGCATATTACTGACGCGCCCTTTAAATAACAAAAAAATATTGCTCCATTGACTTTAGACCAGGTTTTGGTTGGTCAATGGCGCAGTTGCCTCAAAATAGTAACGCACCAACAATGAGCCTGAACACACCTCGTATTCAGACCAGCAGGCCCATGGGTGAACAGATGGGCGCAAATGCATTTGCTATTTAAACAACGTGGGCGCTGGATGTAAAAATGATAACTGCGTCAGGCTGAAACTAGCAAAAAACACTTGCGTCGCACCTGCCGTCTCATTGCGCCAGGTGTATGACAGGGCCCAATAAATACAAAAAACACTGAATAGTTTTCACTGTGTAAATTAAATACAAATTTATTCTTATTAAAGTTACAAAAGTGATTCAGTCAGGAGCAGTGAACCCAATAAGGCGGCAAAAAGAACTCAGTTCAGTACTCGTGCTCTATGAGCAGCGGCTTCATGTGCGAGCGTCTCTCAGACGGCGCTCAGAAACCATCTCACAGCACGCGCATATCCTGAAATGAATTCTCTTTCACTGCTTATTGCGTTTCAACGGTTTATAGTTACCTGTTTTTAAACAGCAATGCTTAAAACGCATGCAAATAATACGTTTTCATGAGGCCACAGCATGGCAACGTCACGTGAGACGATAGTCCAAAATCTTTACCAGTGGACAAATTTCTACGGGTTAATCATGTCTACCAGTATATCGCCCACCCCTATCACAGAGAGGACCCCTGAAGACTGTGTGTTGAGGTCAAAAAGTCTCTTAAAATATCACATAATTTGACCTTTTTATGACAAGGCAAGCTTAGTTCAAGTTGTATAACGTCATGTGGTGTCCAACTCTCCAAAAACTATTTAAAAAGATGTTTATGAATTACAATTAATGATATTTGTGTCATTAAAAAACATGTTACTTAAAAAAAAAAATTATAAAATATAAAAATATAAAATATATATTTAAAATCAAACTGATGAAAATGGTATGAAGATTGTACTATCACCCAGAAATATGTCAAATTAAGAAGTAAAGTGGTTTAGGAATGCCATTCAATGTTGTCTTTTAAAATCTAAAAACAGAAAGTCAAGTCTGACACAAACACATGCAATGGGACAAAAACATCTCTCAAGACAATAACACACTGCCGGCTCCTGAGACCTTAAACTGTTTTCTGTTAAACAATAATAAAACAGTTTCTGCTCTGCCTTGGCATAACAAACTCCTACAGATTTGCTGTCTTATTGACCCTAAAGAGGCCGGGAGTCACTTACAGAGCTTAACAGCTTCTTCAGCTAAGCGTGGATGCACACATAAACACACAGGGAGAGAAGAAAACACTTGCGCTTGACACGCTGACTTCCAGAAAAGCGCAGTCCTCTGAGGGAAAGAAATATAATCCAATCAGCAGTCAAAGGACATGCAGTACAGGCAGAGCCGAGTGTCCCAACAGACACTCGAAAGACTGCACAAAACTGAGAAACACACACAGATGTTCTGAGAGCATTACAATAGTTTCTCTGTCTGTAAAAGTGTGTTCTCTCCTGAGAGTCATGCTGCTTTAAAGTGGCTGGATGCTGAGGTATTTCCCACCAGTACCTCATGCCTCCATAACACACATACATACACACACACACACACACACAACTTTTTAATGCATAATCTGGTCTCTGATTAGAAATTATAGAAATTGCAGTAACGCTTTATTTCGATAGTCTGCTTTACACATTCTACGAACTAGACCTGCACGATTAATTGTTAAAAGATTGCGATCTCAATTCAAACACCCATGCGATTTTATTCCTAAATGACCACAAATGGTCTATGTCTATTAAACTTCTGGAAGCAAAACTCTGCAGGACTGTGGCTCTCCAGGACCGACGTTCGCCACCCCTGATACAAACTAATGAGAATACAGACACAACAGGAATTAACTAAACAGAACATAATCGTGAGAGCCGCTGACCCAGAGGGAGCAGTTGTCATGTATAGGTATGAAACAGCTTCACAAACAGTCATTTCAACCACACAGTATCATTATTTCTGTATTACAATAATTCAAATTATCACAGAAGTACTGGGATGAAAGTTTATAGTTCGCATATAAACACTGATGTCTACGGTAGTCCTCAAGTAAATCACCTGAAAGTACCTTGTCGCTTCAAATAAAAATTGTATTAATTATATCGTTACACCAGTAGGTGGTGACAAAATGTATTTGTCATTGAATCATTTATTCAAGAGATTCGTTCAAAAATGCTGATTCATCCAGTAATGAAACAAGTGAAGTCTTTGAAAAATTCGTTCAAACGATTTAAAAATGAATAAATAATAAGAATTCAAACGAATTATTTTTAAATAGTCTGCAGCAATTAACATTTTGTCAGAACCTCTAATAAATTACATGTTTTGTTTAGTTGTCTATTCAGAATCATGGGAGAATAGTGATCTCTACTTGAAACATACAAAAGAAAAATCGTGATTCTCAATTTATCCAGAATTGTGCAGCTCTACTATTAACTGTAAGTAACTTTGTAACTGCAGGTCAATTACCATTCATTAGAGTATTAGTAGACTGTCTGCTTAATATCTGCTAACATTTTATTTTGATGCTCCCCAACAGAAATTGTGAATTGGCAACTACACGTCAACTTATTATAACCTGAACCCTAACAGTCTACTAATACTTCATAGCTCGAAGAAGGTTATCTGGAGCGCCTAAATGACATGCCATGGACGGCAATCCGTGGACAGTATTTTCAGTTAGAAAGGTTATCATACGAGCTTAGCATAGCCCTAAAGTCCCGTTCACACCAAGGATTTGAAGTGGACGCTAATAAAGTTATCGTTATCTTTATAGTTATCGTTCTCTGTGTGAACGGGCCTAAACTAACTAAAGGTGTGGTCGTATTTTCTGCTGTTCAGCAAATTTTCACGGACAATATCCAGTAGGAATCTATGTGATCAGGAAAATGACTTGCATGTTAGCTGTGCTTCATACATCACTGCACTACTGACAATGGACCTTTTTGGACCAAGAAATTTTGCTAATGTGACTGCAAAAAGTAATGAGCAGTTCTATCACACCAGCCTCATGTTAACATGAGTAATACTATGTCTTGCTATAAACAGTGTACATTTTAATGTGTACCGCTTTGTTATTCTCGTTACATCTTGCCTCACCACAAATTTTACATAAAGGGGTCCTTGATTATGATTTCACTTTTTTATCTTTAGTTAGTGTGTAATGTTGCTGTTAGAGCATAAACAACATCTGCAAAGTTACAATGTTCAAAGTTTAATGCAAAGGGAGATATTTTCTTTTACAGAAATCGCTTTTTAAGGACTACAACAAACAGTTGGTAGGGACTACAACAAGCTTCTTCCCGGGTTGGTGACATCACTAACCCCAAAATTTACATAAACCCCGCCCCCGAGAACACGCAACAAAGGGGGTGGGGCCATGTTGGGCTGCTTTAGAGAAGAGGAAGAGTTGTTGTAGTAGAGTGTTGTTACCATGCCGTCATTTTACACCGGACTGCTTCACAAACGAGGGTCAATTCAACGCTGGATTTGCACAAAGATTAACATGACGGCACATGCTAGTCGATGAGTTGAATCAACTCCACAGCAACTACATAAATTTATCCACTAACCATTCAGAAACATCCAGTTTCATTCTAAAAGTTGTAACTTCTTCCTGAGTCTCTCCATCAGTGTCGACTCCGGTTTGAACAATATAAGGCTGAACACCGTTACTGACAATTGTCATTTTGTCTGCGTGAGATTCTCCAGCTTTGTTGTTGTTGAGCAACTGAAGCGCAAGCTGTTAAAGCTCCGCCCTCTTCTGGAAAGGGGTCGGGAGCAGCAGCTCATTTGCATTTAAAGGGACACACACAAAAACTGCATGTTTTTGCTCACACCCAAATAGGGGCAAATTTGACAAGCTATAATAAATGATCTGTGGGGTATTTTGAGCTGAAACTTTACAGACACATTCTGGGGACACCAGAGACTTATATTACATCTTGTGAAAAGGGGCATAATAGGTCCCCTTTAAAAAATAATAAATAAATAAATAAATAATAAGAGAAAAGTCAGAATTACTTGTGATAAAATTGATATATATGAAACGAATGCTGTTGACTGAGCTAAACTTGTATTGAACCCATAACATTCCTTTAGTATCTGCCTGTTAACGATTAGCATGAATTCTCAAAACGATCCATTGTGACTGAGACTCACATACACTTGTGTCGGATATGAGGTGTGTGTGAGAGAGAGATGAGCATATGCGGGTGTGTCAGGGTCAGTTTGGACCTTATGATAGGAAAAACACTGGCAATGACACGCAGTCAGGCCCACACAGCTACACTGGCCCCCAAAATTATATATTTGGACATTTAAGTCATACATATAATGTCTGGATGATTTTGCATTAGATAAAAAAAAACAAAGCAAGTTGCATCTGCAAATAAATTATAAATATATTTTACATTTACTGTATATTTATACAGTATTTATTAAAATTTTCATCATATTATTATTTAAAGCACTTCTTAATATCTTATAATTTTTCAAAGTAAATAATTTATACCGCCCGTGGTACAAATACCTTTCAAAAAGAGACCTTGGGAATGCTAAAGAGTTAAATATTTTTACTGGCAATCAAGAAAAAAATACTGATTAAGAAAATGCAATGGAAGAGAACTTGATACATGAAATCAAGCGTTTTAAAATAATAATTGTAATTTAGCAAAACTCCTGTGCAAGATTACAGTTAATAATTATTTGATTCACCAGCAGCTCTTGGGTGATGTGATATTGCAATCTGTGGGTGGACTATTAGGGTGAAAAGTAAATAAGGATTTTTCACCTAGTGCTTTATTTACATAAGCAAACTACTCTCTATTGCTAATGACTCTACCTTTTGTTTCTGTCGGCAGAGCAAACAAAAACATCCGCTTTTATGTGCAGAGAAAGAGAGAGCGAGAGATACTGAAATCAGACAGAGCAAGACATAGGAGTGTTGTGATCTGGAGGAAGAGTCCGTTTGAGGCAGAACAAGCTGTTCGGGGATTGTTTTTTGGTAGTATTCCATGAGCAGGAGGGAATTGAGAGACAGAATGGGTCAGGCGGGCTGAGTGGTGAGCTACAGGGGCATTTCAGCTCCCCATTCCCCTCTTCCATCACCATCTGCTCCAACAGAATTAATAACTTCATTACCAATTCAATCTGCATCAGCTTCCTTAGACGTGAAATCAACAGGCGTCCACTGTGTAAATAGCCTATAGTAGAACTGGAAGTTCTTTTCACTCTTACAACGATAATATGGTTATCATAGTTTAGCCATTAGTGTTGTTTGCTGAGTGGTTGCTTAACCAAAAATCTCTATACTCTACACTGTACAAATTTTGACAGTAGAAGACTGTAAAAATGCCATGGTAAAAACTTGATAATTAATTAATGGTAAGTTCCCTAACTCTATACAATGAAAAACTGATAAATATAATGGGACATTTCATGTAATTTTACGTGAAAATACTGTTAAATGTACAGTTTTTGAGTCATCTTATAATTTACAGAGAAAAACCATAAATTTACATTTCCAGAATTCTCTATGACAGCTCACTTTTGATGGTTTTTCATTCACTGTAAAAAAAAAAAAAAAAAGAATCATGAGTCTTGAAATTTTCATTAAAAAAAAATAAATAAATAAAAATTAAAGGTCATAATTAAAAAGTGTGTATATTTTATTAAGGAAATTGTGGTTCAGTGTTTTACAGAAAATATTGATACCATTTCACTAATACATTTTTTTTTTTTTTTTTTTTTTAAAGGAAACTTAAGCAGTTTTGAGGCTTGAATTGAGGTAAAGCTGATACAATTAAGGAAAGAAGACTATCTATTTATTTTAAGAGAATTTGTTCAATAACACTAAAAAATGCTGGATTAAAAACAACCCAAATTGAGTTGAAAATGGACAAACCCAATAAATAGGTTGTTTTAACCCAGCAGTTGGGTTAAATGTTTGCCCAACCTGCTGGGTAGTTTTCTTTAACTCAATTATTGTTTAAAAATTACTGTATTGCTTGATTAAAAATGAACCCAATGTATGTTGGAAATTAACATTTATTAATATGTTTAATAAATGAACATTTATTAATAAATTTAATGAATAATAATTAAACAATAAACATTAAATTGCTTATTAATAAATGTTCACCTTTTGATTATTATTGTTGCCTCTAGCAATTATGTGTCTGATTTTTAAGCCAGCCATATAGTAATTTTTATACAATAGTTGAGTTAAATAAAACGTTGGGCAAACATTTAACCCAACTGCTGGGTTAAAACAACCCAATCGCTGGGTTTGTCCATTTTCAACCCAACTTGGGTTGTTTTTAACCCAGCATTTTTTAGAGTGAATGCCGATTTCAATTAGTCCAATAATGGCAGTGATTGTCAGTTCCCAACATGCTTTGCATGTTGAATTCTTGTTAAATTAGATATTTGTAGTCTAAAATTTAGCTTTGCTCCAGAGACTTTCAGTGGGGTGTACTCATTTGTGCATCACCCTCATTTGAGTAAAACTGAAAAATATGTAATCTAAGTTATATTATTAACCTTACTTTCATGTTATAAGTTAAACAGATGTTATATTAAACTTAGTCTTATCAACATTTTGGAAATTGTTTTTGTGTTCATTGAGATATTGTTTAAAATGTTACTTTTCAAAGGGGGTGTACTCATTTACGCTGAGCACTGTGTGTGTGTATATATATATATATATATATATTTTGCAGTTTAGATATGACTCAGCTTCCTCCTAAAATGCGAGACTAGGGATTTGTTTGCCCACTATATTGTCTGCCCAGATAAAATCATAACACCTTGTCCCAACCATTTGCGACACGATAAGTTCCAGTGACAAGCAATTTGTCTGTCCACACCAGACGAGACAAAATCAATCACAAATCACAGCCAATCAGAAGAGTGTGTGGGCGGAGCTCTCTGTGCAAGTGCACTGCTGACTTGCACTCACAAGCATATAGCTGTCACGGCTGGTCAGGATAAAAACTCTGGTTAACTTGAAGACTTTTTATTGTGTGTCACAGTGTCAAATCATGTCGCATCTGGTTAGGACATTTTGTAAGTCTGACTGTTCAGAAAAGTAATAGCATATGTCTCTGCATGATTTGAGCTATCATTCATGCTAATACTAGGGCATTAGCATTAGAGAATCTTGCTGTAACAAGCACATTGAGAGATGTGGCTTGTATTGAAAAGACCAAAATGAACAAAATGCGTGATAAAGTCAAAAGCTACAAGAAGTATAATCATGATCTTGTGCACAAAGTGACAATCCAAAGCCTTGAGTCAATCACGCCAGGCAAGAGCTCTCATGAAAGTCCCAGACAACGGTTAACAGGATCTTGAGAGGTATGAATGGTTGGTTAGAGAAAAGCAGGGCTGGTCAGGCCTGAGCCAGGAACAGTTCAAGTGCCCGAGCGGAGAACGGTTGCATGGAAACTGTTGGCTGAAGAGCCGAAGAGCATAAGATGATGTGTTACTGAGGGAGATATGTTCAGCACAATGACACAAATGTGTGGAGTGAGCTCTCTGGTTTGCGACGAGTGCCAGAAATTTCGAGTGGTGACTGGAGATGGCGACTGACTGCGAGTGGCGAGTTGGCAGCGGTACGAGAGGAAGGGTCCATCTGCACACATGCTGCCAAACAGAGGAAATGACAAACTAAATATGGTTCCAATAAAGTGTTAGAAATACCTCCTTCAGACAGACAAAGGTCGAGGCAAAACTTGTATGAGCGCTGATGACAAAATCACTAATTAACACAGGACTGTATAAGACATTACATTCAAGAGAATACATAGATAATTTTATGTCAGGCAGAGGAGGTGAATGAATCACTGAATGAAAGAGATTTTGAATGAGATGGTGCTTGTCCACACAAAAGGCGCTTGTTGTAGGTAGTTGCTACACTCTTAAATTATTTATTTATTTATTTATTTTTTTTGCAGAGATGCCATAGAAGAACCATTTTGGATTCCCCAAAGAACCTTTCAGTAAACAGTTCTTAAAAGAACCATTTTTCCTTAGGGTGAAGAACATTTCATAACCTAAAGAACCTTTATCCACTACAAAGAACCTTTTGTGCAATTGAAAAGGTTCCATGGATGTTAAAGGTTCTTCATGGAACCATTGTTGCCAATGAAGAACCATCATTTTTAAGACACTTGAGTGTTAGTCATTTCTATGTGGATACTAAGACCTTCTGAGAGGTTTTGAATACATCGCATTGCTCTTTCAATGTAAGTCTAGAGGATTTTTTCCCCCATTTTATCGTCCGACAGGCGGAAATTGTCTGAACGCTAACAGTACGGTGACGTTAGCGAACAATTTGACTAAATTTGGCAAAAAAAGCTCCATTGTCTAATGTCAATAATGTAGCAATGCATGAAGCACAACTCACAGATAAGTCACTTTCAAGCCAAGCTGCTTTATGTTGGTCAGCATGACGAATTCACGTTACCAACTTAAACAAGCGAAATCTGTGTGGAGAACTTTTTCGCCTTCACATGAAACTCACATGGATTGAACACACGGATTCCTATTGAAATGACTGGATTTTGACTGTTAAATTGCGCTGAGCAGCTGTAATTCAAGTCTGTATTCGTGTCTTTCGTGATGTGTAGGACTAGGTTTGAGTGAACAAATATCAAAGATTGTATCAGCCACTGAGTATGTATTTTGAATAATGTTAAACTTGATTAATTTTTGAAATTTTAAAATGTATTTGCTGTTGTTTTGATTGGCGGGTTGTCCTTGCTACAGTGTAATTATACATTTAAGTACTGAGTAATATTAATTAACATGTACTTACTATAGGGTTAGGGTTAGGAACAGGGTTTGGTTTAGGGTTAGTTGCATGTAATTATTAATAATTTACTGTTAATACTATAGTAAGTACATGTAACGTGTAAAAAGGACATAAAGTGTTACCAGTTGATGTTGCTGTGTCTCATAAAAATGCATGTCGCTGGAATCTTATCGTGCCATATTTGGTTTAATCATTCAGGAAGTGGACATTTAAAACCAGGAAGCACTGAATTAAGCTTCTGAATGTGAAGCGTTTTCATTGTGATGAGAAAAATTTAGAAAGAAAAACTCATTTGACATATTCCAAGAAATATGATTGTCTACTCATGCTGTAATAAAAGTTTAATTTGATACACTTTCATTGCTTGATAAGCAAACCTGTTGCCTGAGCTTATTTTCATCAGTAGCTAATAAAGCTGTGCTATTTTTCTGTAAACACAGGAAAAAGTTTTAATATATACATATATAGTTAAACTGCACACTGAAGTTCATTATAGGTGAGATTTTTTTTTTTTTTTTTTGCTTTTAATGCACCTTCATTTTTAGCTTCTCATAAAAAAAAACTAAGAGAGATGTGATGTTTAGACATCCCATGAGTCAAAGTCAATTTAGCATGGAAACCAAAACTGAGATAAAATGTGTTCTTCGATATGAGTTTGGATGGAAGAGTGAAAATGAAAAACAACTTTTGCTCTCCTATCGTGTTTGCATGCAATACACAAAAGACATTACGTTTGCTTGTATGGGGGAGTAACAAGCCAAATCAGGGTTGTAATTTAATTTCTAAAAAAAGGAATTACAGGGTAGATTTCTAAATAAGGTGTTGGAATGAGAGGGGAATTGTTCATTTGTGTGGCACCTGCTTCAGTCTGAAGCCCAGGAGTATTCCAGGACAGATAATTCCACACATTCACACGGGATGTTATTATAACTTCAGCGAGGTTAGAGGAAGTCACCGCGGCAATTACTCACCTCCCACCAGCCTCATTAAACCTCTGACCAACCACGGCCCCTCATCATACACACAGCACAACGAGACAGCCAATCAGGGAGCAGACAGGCGGCATGCCGCCGCCCACACAGTGACAGGGTATTGAGAGGTTGTCTGTCTGAGCACCTGAAATACATTTGTTTATTCACAATGTGTCGCCTGGCCAGACGGGGAGGAGGCTCGTCTCTGTGAGACAGAGAATAACAGGAGAGGAGGGCAGGGCTGAGCTAGCGCCGAAGATGGCCTCGCTTTCAGGGACTATGATCATACGCTGCTTTTAGCAAATGTATTTGTATCGAGATTTACGAGTAAAACGCCTGCAAAAAGGGTGATGCTTTTTGTAGCCGCAGGATTGTCCTTAGTGGTATTTTATAGATATCCTGTCACGAAACCACAATGAAATGGTAGAATTAAAAGGAATAGTTCACCCAAAAAGGGAATTATGTCATCATTTGCACACCGTTATGCCTTTTCAAACTCGTATGGCTTCTTACTTCTTTAGTTTGCAGCACGAAAGGCAGAATGTGCAAGCTGCTCTTTTCCATACAATGAAAATAAATGAGGACTGGGGCTGTTAAGCTTCAAAAACGAAAAAAAAAAAAAGTATCAATAAAAAAGTAGCTCAAATACATCTAATTTGTGTGATTTTTATATTGCATTTGGCACTCCAATTTATTATTATTGTTAAAGGAATAGTTTACCTAAAAATGAAAATTCTGTCATTATTTCCTCACCCTCAAGTTGTTCCAAACCTGTATGAATTTCTTTTTTTTTCTGCTGAACACAAAAGAAGATATTTTGAAGAATATGGGTAACCAAACAGGCCCAGGGCCCCGTTTACTTCTACAGTATGGACAAAAATAAGTCAATGACGCCCATCAACTGTTTGGTTGCCGACATTCTTCAAAATATCTTCTTTAGTGTTCAGCAGAAGAAAGAAATTCATACAGGTTTGGAACAACTTGAGGGTGAGGAAATGACAGAATTTTCATTTTTGGGTGAACTATCCCTTTAAATAAAACTAAAACTACTACAATAATTTTTTGTTAATTGAAATAAAGCAGAAAATTAAAGTAAATATAAATATTAGTTGAACATTAGTTGCACATTAGTTGAAGACTTAAACTTTGAAGTTAAGTTGGTTAATTTGAAGTACATAGTTGAAGTAAATTAATTAAAACTAAATGTAAATATAAAAAAGCTGAGAAAAAGTAAAAAGCATATAACAATTACTAAAACAAACTAAAATTAAAACTATAAAAATAAAGCTAAATGACTGAAAAATCTCATTAAATAATATTAAAATAACACTGCTCAAAACCAACAACATTGCCATTACTGAGGTCAAACTTGGCATGACATATGTCGTGTCATATTTATGTGGAAATATGAATGAGATTTGAGAGCTACACAAAAAATGATCAGTAAATAACTTAAATGTCTGCCTTTTCATCAATTAAAATGATTATATGACCTCAAAAGACTTGGAAATAGCATACAGACAGCTGTTATGGAAGTATCACAGAGTTTTTTTAGAAAGTTTTTTTTTTTTTTTGTAGCTTGACAGCCCATCACTGTCATTGTGAATGAAACAGCAGCATGAACATTCTGCTTAATGCCTCCTTTTTTGTTCCAAAGAAGAAAAAGTCATATGAATTGAACGGATCCTTTGAATGTAAATGTAAGGAATGGACAGAGCTTTAATGTAAATGTAAGGAAATAAATAAATAAATTAATTAATTAATTAATATGACATCTTCAATGGAAACTTTGTGAGACTCTTCCAGCACAAGGTGTAAAAAAAAGAAACAGAGGACAATAGTTACAGTCCTGTTGCACTCCTCTTTCCCATCTGTAGTTCTCTTGTTCCACTCTGTCTGAAGCAGAACTGATGTGCAATCATTCCCGTTACACAGGAGAGCCATTCGCCCACATGACTGCCACAAACATTTCCAAACAGAAAATCTTGAATGTCAGGAATGTCATTCATCAAAACTTAATTTTTGGTACCTTGTGTATGTGAGACACGCCAGTCATTTTTCTAGTTTTTTAAGGTTCTAGTTACAAACTTTATTGAAATCAATGGGCTCCCCTGTGAACCAATAGGACCACAGCAAGAAAATCTGAGAAAGAAAGTACATATAAAAAAAATAGCCTGCAAGATTAAGAACAGATGAAAGAATATTGACTTAATATTGAGCAATTAAAGTCTGTCTCTTCCCCGGTTGTTTAAACACGGCGTCCCCATGCACAGCCTGATGAATCTGCCTCTAGATCCCGCCGGAGCGGAGCGCTGATGACTAACATGATATTTTTACTCAGTAATTATGTAACTCATCGGAAACGCAGCACAAGTGTGAAGCACATGGAAGGTGCAGATACGGTCCACGCGATCCAGGAATTGTTTGCCCACCAAAGTGTTTCTGACACCTTTTGCTTTGCACATTATGTCCAGGATTGTCCGTGCCAAAGCTCTGCTTTAAGCAACCTTTATTTTAAGGCTTTGTTCCTGGTAATATTCAGATTATATATATATATATATATATATGTATTGACTTATATTAAATGGCTTGAAGAATCATCATATCACAGAAGAACATTCATGAAGTCACAGAGGTTATAACACTCAAGGAAGTAACAAGTTTGTGCAACTGCGAAATTAGGGTGACACAGCATTTCAAAGTCGTTTTTGGGAGCTGTGACGTACCTTAATGTCAGCCAGTAACCAATGTCTCCAGTAAGCACGAGAGGGTTTCTTACGACTTGGAGCATCTGGGTCCACCATTAATAAAGTGTATTTCTTCTCCTAGACAGAAAGAAAGAAATAAAGAAAGAAAAAATATTTGACTTCAGAACTTCACATTAACCATTCAGAATGAGTTTTGTCAGTATGATATATGATATGCGAGATATGATATATGATAGGATATATGATATATATGAGATATGATATATGATTGATATATGATATGCGAGATATGATATATAATATATGAGATATGATATATGATTGATATATGATATGCGAGATATGATATATGCGAGATGTATGATATGACATATGATATATATGATATATGATATGAGATATATGATATGATATGCGAGATATATGATATGATATATGATATATAATATATGAAATATCTGATATGAGATATATGATTGATATGATTTGATATGATATATGATATGATATGATATATGATGAAATAATACTCAGGGCCATAACTACCACAAAAACAGCTAATCATTTTTTTTTTTTTTTTTCACCAACTGATTCTCATGGTTACATCCTTGATAGTAATGTAATAATAATTATGTATTAAAAATAATACATATATTTTTGCTTTTTGTTCTTATCAACATGGATCTGAGCTTTACTTTCCTTCAGCGATTTCCTTTAGAAACATCAGGTACTTTAACTATTTCTGAGAACCCAGCGTCTTTAGCAAGTGACGTACGGAAGAAAACTTTAATTAGTTACTGATATTCTCAGGCAACCTTCCATTCTCACACATTCACCAAATCACAATCTGTCTGCGAAGTTTTCTTTACTTTCTCCCTTTCTCTCTCTCTCTCTCATAAAAACACTTCTCCATAAACAACCTGGCACATATTTTGGGTGCTACACATTAACAATGACTGACCAACTTAATTGCTCCAACTACTCATCTTCGCAAGTCCCCTTAAAGTTGAAGAACTGGGAGAGCAGATTGAATTATTGCGTGAGCACATTTGTCATCCCTGGTGAGGAGCCCAAAATCTGCCAGACCATATGATAGCGTTATTATTATACGCCTCTCTCAAGAAAACAGTACTGTCAATCACGATTGTTGCCATGCAACAATAGCTCCTCCCCACAACATCAACACTTAGAAGAAGAATAAGTAAAACACAGTATAAAGTTATACAATGCAGTATGGTATTTCCAAAAAAGGGAAATTAATGAAAAAAAAAAAAAAAAAGCCAAAATGATTACAAATTATCAAGTCAAATTTATTTATATAGCGCTTTATACAATACAGAAGGTCTAAAAGCAGCTTCACATTAATAAACAGGAAAATCAGAATCAGAATCAGAATCAGAAAGAGCTTTATTGCCAGGTATGTTTACACATACTAGGAATTTGTTTTAGTGACAGAAGCTCCACAGTGCAACAGATTGACAGCGACAAGACAAGACACAGATAATAAAAGAATAATATACAAATATACAAGATAGACAACGTGCAAAAAAAAGCAAAAAACAATATATAATATAGACAATTTGTATGTACAGTTATGATGTGTGCAAATTTGAAATATAAATAAGTATGTGTTTTAAGTAAATAATGTATAATAGTTGCAGTGTTAAATTCAATTAAAAACAGTGTCATTATTTAGCTCAATTTAGTTCAGGGCTGTTTCACTGCAGTTCAATATCCATGTCAGTGTTGCAGAGTTCAATTCAGTTATGAAAAGTTAGTCAATTATGAAACAATTATCATAAAAAACAAACAACAGTAATGCATTTAAAAATAAAAGGACCAAAATTACACAGCACACATACAGGTGCTGGTCATATAATTAGAATATCATCAAAAAGTTGATTTATTTCACTAATTCCATTCAAAAAGTGAAACTTGTATATTATATTCATTCATTACACACAGACTGATATATTTCAAATGTTTATTTCTTTTAATTTTGATGATTATAACTGACAACTAAGGAAAATCCCAAATTCAGTATCTCAGAAAATTAGAATATTGTGAAAAGGTTCAATATTGAAGACACCTGGTGCCACACTCTAATCAGCTAATTAACTCAAAACACCTGCAAAGGCCTTTAAATGGTCTCTCAGTCTAGTTCTGTAGGCTACACAATCATGGGGAAGACTGCTGACTTGACAGTTGTCCAAAAGATGACCATTGACACCTTGCACAAGGAGGGCAAGACACAAAAGGTCATTGCAAAAGAGGCTGGCTGTTCACAGAGCTCTGTGTCCAAGCACATTAATAGAGAGGCGAAGGGAAGGAAAAGATGTGGTAGAAAAAAGTGTACAAGCAATAGGGATAACCGCACCCTGGAGAGGATTGTGAAACAAAACCCATTCAAAAATGTGGGGGAGATTCACAAAGAGTGGACTGCAGCTGGAGTCAGTGCTTCAAGAACCACTACGCACAGACGTATGCAAGACATGGGTTTCAGCTGTCGCATTCCTTGTGTCAAGCCACTCTTGAACAACAGACAGCGTCAGAAGCGTCTCGCCTGGGCTAAAGACAAAAAGGACTGGACTGCTGCTGAGTGGTCCAAAGTTATGTTCTCTGATGAAAGTAAATTTTGCATTTCCTTTGGAAATCAGGGTCCCAGAGTCTGGAGGAAGAGAGGAGAGGCACACAATCCACGTTGCTTGAGGTCCAGTGTAAAGTTTCCACAGTCAGTGATGGTTTGGGGTGCCATGTCATCTGCTGGTGTTGGTCCACTGTGTTTTCTGAGGTCCAAGGTCAACGCAGCCGTATACCAGGAAGTTTTAGAGCACTTCATGCTTCCTGCTGCTGACCAACTTTATGGAGATGCAGATTTCATTTTCCAACAGGACTTGGCACCTGCACACAGTGCCAAAGCTACCAGTACCTGGTTTAAGGACCATGGTATCCCTGTTCTTAATTGGCCAGCAAACTCGCCTGACCTTAACCACATAGAAAATCTATGGGGTATTGTGAAGAGGAAGATGCGATATGCCAGACCCAACAATGCAGAAGAGCTGAAGGCCACTATCAGAGCAACCTGGGCTCTTATAACACCTGAGCAGTGCCACAGACTGATCGACTCCATGCCACGCCGCATTGCTGCAGTAATTCAGGCAAAAGGAGCCCCAACTAAGTATTGAGTGCTGTACATGCTCATACTTTTCATGTTCATACTTTTCAGTTGGCCAAGATTTCTAAAAATCCTTTCTTTGTATTGGTCTTAAGTAATATTCTAATTTTCTGAGATACTGAATTTGGGATTTTCCTTAGTTGTCAGTTATAATCATCAAAATTAAAAGAAATAAACATTTGAAATATATCAGTCTGTGTGTAATGAATGAATATAATATACAAGTTTCACTTTTTGAATGGAATTAGTGAAATAAATCAACTTTTTGATGATATTCTAATTATATGACCAGCACCTGTAAATTATTATACATTAAATTAAATAAGCTTTATATTAAACAGAGGACATTTGTTTAATTTATTTGTTTTGTTGTTGTTGTTTAGATGTTGCCAGTCCAAGAAAAGAGTTTTTCTCACTTCATCTGCAGCCTCAAGACAATTTAATCAGACAAGCCTATGTTTAAGCAACTACAGCATGGAATTAAAAATCCCCGATATTCGAAGGTCTCTACAGCTTAAATCCTTTGCTCACCTGACACAAAGCAATAAGCTCAAACAACCATAAGCCTAATAATCGGATGATGTTTAAGTTTAAGTGATAGCAGCTCCAGGCGATATACAAACAGCCAGAACAATGCTGCCTCCTCCACGGGCTGTCACGGTAAACCCTGACTGGATCGCACTGATCTGACCCCCCTGTGGACAGATTAACCACCCTCCACAGACCTGTTGCAGTTCTTATCGGCCATGATGAAGAGCAGATGAAACAAACAAACCTTTGGAGGTGAATGAATGATACTTGTTAATCCAGCACTTAAATAAATCTCAAGATTTTAATGTCCAGATTTTAATGCTACACTACATAAAGTTGGATATATAGTACATCCTAAATTACCTGCATACTTACAGTATACTCACATAAAACAATATATATTATATAGCAAATCTCAGTGATTGTTTACATTGTTGCAAAAATATAAACTGTATTATGTCACAGATCTACATATAATGTTGGATATATACTGTATCTGCAAACATATACATTTCTTTAAAAAGACATTCACTATATAGCAAATTCTAATTGTCTGAATTTTTTTTTTTTTTGTCGCAAAATGTACCTATATTATCGCCAAGCTCTTCATATAAAGTTTGATATAAAAGTATGTCCAACTTTATCCGCATACATACAGTATACTCACTTTGGGTGATATATAATATATAGGAAATCTCAATTGCTTGATCGCTCTTACACTGTAAACCATAATGTTCAAAATAATTAATTGGCTTGAGTAGGGTAAACTTAAATTAATCAAATTAGTTCAATCAAATTAACTTTGAGTATTTAGAACTTTCTTTTCTTTTGACACATTTTAAGTAATCTGAATTGTTTCATCATTTTGAGTTTTATGAACTTGTTTCTTTTAATTTAGACAAAACTTAAATTTAACTGAAACTGGGCTGGGATTTCTATTTCCCAGCATACTTTGCCATGACACTCGAAAGGGAGAGTAAATTCTAAAATTAAGTGTTATATAATGTTTTTTGTTTGTGTGCAAGATTAATGTTAAGTGGGAGATTTAGCAGTGTTTAATGTTTAGCTATGCTAATTTAGAAGTTTCTTTATATGTTAAATGTCCTATAATGCTGTACTCATTCAGAAATTGAAATGCTACGCTAATGCTATCATGTTGCCAATTAGCGAGTTAGCATTTACTGAATTAGCTAGTTAAAGCTAGCCAATTTCCACTACTAAAAATATTTAAGTTGAGATTACTTGGTATTTTAAGTTATACATTTAACTTAAAATACCAATTAGCTTACTCAAATATTTAAAGTTAAGAGCAAATAATGTATATTGGTACAAAATAAAAAATCTGCCAGTTCTGCTTACTTAAACTTTGAATTTCTTAACTTAAAAATTTTAATTTAACTGATTACCTCAAATTTTTTGAGTTTTGCTAACTTATTCAGGTTTACAGTGTATAGTTGCAGAATGTAAACTATATCACTGCCCAGCTCTGATCAGCAAAATGAGACTATAAGGCATGAAGATATTAAGATATTATAAACAATAACATCATAGTTGTGTCCCAAATGACGCACTTTACACTATGCACTTATTCACTATGTATTTTATGAATTTTATAAAAAGTTATATTGTCATTCAACATCGGAGTCTGAAAGCCCCTCCCCCTCCGCTATGTAATTAAAGCTGTGACAATTGAGTGCATGAAGTCTTCCACACTTAATTTTTTTCGGTTAAATAAATGCATCATCCGGGTATTTGAAGTGCTCTTTTTCTTTTTGGAATTTTTTTTATTCGCACTATTTGTACTAAAAAAAGGCATAGAATAGTGCATAAGTGCGCAAATTAGGATGCACCTCATGAATTTCTGTGAAGCTGCTTTGAAACAATAGCCGCTTTTTCACTGTCGGGCCAGTGACAGCTAACAACGTGCCGGGCGGGACCAATAGCTTCGGACCTCGAGCACCAAGGCCAAAATCAAGCTGCGTTTCCACTGTCAGGCCAGTAGCCCCACAGTGCTTACCCTAAAACCAACCCTTAACACGCCTTCATAGAACGTCACACAACCCCACATCACCAGCATGGGGAAGCTAGCTGACTGAAAACTAGCTAGATTGTAAAATTAACATGCCGTTTGGTCTTTGCTTAAAGACTTTACTTAAAGTCACATTTCTTTAGAAAGAATGAGCATTTCTATTAATTTTCCACTAAATTATGTGATCTGAGGAGGTTTGAGTGATCTCTTCCGTCTGACTATACTGTTATCCTTTCATCCAGAACAACAGAGGGAGCTAGACTATATATAATTTATGACATATGCAGATGCATTGCAGAAGTCTGGTATCAACAAAGGCACGGGGAAGAGACGGAAAAAACATGAAACCAAATAAATACACGATTATAATCATATATGATTTGTTTAAGTTCTTTAACCAGTCTCTTGTATTTTCTATAACCATGTGTATTTATTATGGCAGTGGTTAGCATAAGTATCCTTGAGCATTGCATGCAAGTATATTTCTGCCTCAGACACTCGCTGGTATCTGAAAGTGAGTTTTGAGCTGAAAATCGTCTTAAATGTTGAAGTTAGCTGATAGTCTGATATGAAGCATGGGAAATGAGCAGCGGTGTTGACCCTCTCCTGGCTCAGATAAACTCCACCTCTGTTCATGACCACTCATCAAGCCCCAGCTGGCCCATTTTGGATCAAGGTATTCGGCAAGCCAATAACCCCTTCTTCTTTCTTCTTCTTTTGGTGTTTTATGGCAGTTGGCAAACCAACTTAAATGGTGCATTCCCACCACCTACTGGATTGGAGTGTGGAGCGCGAAATGGTTGGAAGTTGGGAAACAACAGGGGAGATTTAAAATAAATAAATAAATAAATAAAACTGTATCCTAAATTCCATTGATCATTCTTTTTTCTTTTAAGTAATTAAATAATTCACTGTAACTTCTTGAATGCTTTGGACCAAAAAACCCTGGCCGTTGTCTCCTAGGAGGCCAGATCAAGCCCCAGAAGTGGAGTGGAAACGCGACTGGCCCTAGCATGCTCGCTTTTGGCCTGACAGTGGAAATGCGGCTAATGTCTATTGTGAAAAAAAAGCTATACAAATAAATTTGACTTGACATAAACCTTTAATTGTACTGTTATTGGGGGCTCGTCCGGGATATGGACTTTGCAGAACTCTGCTCCTGTAAACAATGCTTTGCAGATTGTTCTGTCACATCAGTTCCATGTCCATTCCTGGTATCCTTGTGCAGATACTAAGTGAAAGTAACCGTGTTTACTTATTTAGATGGTCATGGCATCACTTGAAAAGCTGGATAAAGTGTTGACAGACAAGTTTGGCAAATGATTCTTTCACAACAGTCTCATGCCAACACGTGTAAAGTTTTTTTTCAAAAACTGTGTGACACTTGCATATTTTAGAAGTATTTTTTATTTACAGTACTGCACATTTGCCTGCTAGATTTTCATTGTAAGTACATTACTATAAATGTGTCTTTCATTGCTTTTTACAAACTGACTGACAAGTTGTAATTATATTCTATGGTAACTGACAGCATGCCACAGATGCTGTTAATAGAGCTAATGATGTATTTAAATGCAAAAACATTTAATAATTTAATCATTTGAGCAGAGTTCTTCAATATATTAGACATTGTACGTGTTTGTGTGCAGTTTCAAAACTTTTATGTCAATGAACAGGTCCAAACTTTTATTCATTATTCCAGTCTCAACAATCATATTACTGTAACATCAGTACACTACTGACATTAGGACCTATTTTCAGTGTTTCCCCTAATAAATGTGGAGAAAGCACATGCATTATGTGGGTGTGTGTCGCTGGGGTAGAGAATATATGTGTGTATGTGTATAATTAATGTGCATTTAGACAGATGGAGGAAGCAAATGCAGTGGAAAGAGAGGACAGGGAGGGAAGGTGTGAAGAGATGCAGTCTTCCCCCCACCAGCTGGGACAGGGTATGGTTTAGGTGTACTAAAAACAACATAATATCTTAATATTTGTGGATTTAAGTCACTTTCATTTGTATTTCATGAACAAGTTGTGATTGTTTGGTAGACATCATCCCTGTTCGAGATGAACTCAAGTCATACGTAGGGACCAGAATGCAGAGAGCCTGGGGCTCATTTGACTTGGCTTGTAAGCAACCACCTGGAAACGCCCTAGAAAGCACACTTAACATAGTAACACACACCCCACAGCGCCATATTTTGCATAATGCTTCTGAAGAAAGCGTCCGAAAGACCAAGGGTCAAAATCATTTCACGAGTATTTTCACAGGATGTTCTATATTTCTACTGTATCTTACACTATAATGCAAATATTTTAAATTATGCTCTGCTGGAGCCATGGCCTAGCTGTTAACATGCTTCAGATTTTAAGGTCTGACAGTGTCCCTAGAGAAAAAAAAAAATGGTTTAACATAATAATGGTTTAACGGTTTACCAGTGGAAATAAATCCCTGGTGAGTTTCAGCCTTCGGGCTGTGTCTTGGGTTTTTTCTTCTGGTTATTATTGGTATTTTTGGTTGCAAAATAATATGCACTTAGGATTTCACACATTTTGGATTCCTGTAGCCTCTTTGCGTGGGACAGGGCACATTAAGGACATATTTAACACATTCAGTATATTGCTTTCCAAAACAATCAAACAAAATTCAATATTCAAAATTGCTTGACCTCAGACACATTTAGCTGTGGTGGTCAATCCATATCTTACCGCTATTCCACTAGGGCTGGTGCCAGAGCTGAGTGTGTGTGTGTGTGTGTGTGTGTGTGTATGTATAGGGTGGGGACTTGATTCTATGCATCGGTTCTTTGATTGGATTTTGAGATGTCAGTGTTGCATGCACTCAAAAATGGAGGCAGATGAATGCAAACTTGAAGGGGCGAGTTTAAGCACACTAAATGATTGGAGAAGTCCTGCCTACGTCACCAGAGAAGTCTTTCATTTCACTGGAAGGTCCCAGTGTCATTTTCATTAAACATTATGAGGTCAACATTTTTTTGAACTACTAGTGGACTAACTAGCACATTAAAATACAGATTTACCAACAATCAAGTGAACTTTACTAAAGACAATCCTGACTCTTTATGGTTTCAGATTTTGGCATCACACCAAAACATCAATGAAAGCTCACATAAGAGGTTCTGATTCTCGCCTGGAGGTCTTTTGAAGACTGCAGTACGATAAGAGGCGTTTGGTGTGTACATATGTTATAGTGAGAAACAGAGAATATGGAACATGGAACATGGAACGTGCAACATAGTAGGTCTGTCTTGAACAAATGTAGCATTGAGTCTCCCAGGGTGTCCCTGTTTGACCTCATTCATGGCTGTAAAATGTAAATGTACTGTTACAATCTCAACTCTATGATTAATCGCTCAATTATTCAATTGTGAAAATGAAAATCAGCACCATACCAAGAATTTACAGTTAATATGCCATTCTAAAATGAGTTAGTTCAACTAAGATTAAGGACTAAGGTTGATTAAAGGACCCCTCTGGAAGTACGCAATTCGAATTCTGCCATCTTTGCGCATGGGCAGTAGTTAGATTTTTTAACTAATACATTACGGAAATGGGATTATTATCATAAGAAACTGCAAGAAATGAGTAGATAACCAAGAAAACAAACATAAAGAGAAAGAGTAGCTAAGAGGGAGAGAAAAAAAAAGTACAGAGAAAACAAGGCCCCGTTGTGAGTTTATAAGTTCATGGTTTATCCCTGACCCGATATCAAGCCGTGTTGTCCATTCAAAAGCCTATAAATATCCATCCTGCTTTATCCTTCCCTCTCTTTCCATAGACACACAGATGACCATAAACACGCACACACAGACACACACTCGGGACCTGCAGCTAACGCAACCCAATCAATCCCAAATCCCTCTTTAAGCAGTGAAAACACTTGAACTGGTTGGGTAATTAACAGGTATCTGTGTTGTGATTAAGATACAGAGACGGCTTAAGGATCATCGACTGTAGCTTAGTGCAAGGTTAGCCGATCAATGAGTAAATACAGAGGAAATCGGCCCATTAAAAAGAGCACCAGATGAATACTGATCTCAAAACTGGAGAACAATTATCCCTGAAATTCACAAGTTATAACTAACTTACAAATGCAATAGTGCTTGTCCATGCAACATTTTCCATGATCTCAAAACCTAGCAAATCTAGACATATTTGGGCATTATAGACTCAAAACCAATCATTCAAATGTGTCAATGATTGCCAAAAGAGCTGTCTAGGTAGGGACATTTTTAGACTTCGAGACAATGCCAATATTATACTGTCAAAAACAACCTGCTTTTCTTAGGGTGTGTCATTCCACTAACTAGTTCTCAATTGTATGAATCAATATATTGTGAACACAAGGGCCTTGATTCACTAAACATTAGGAAAGGGGTCTTCAAAGTTTTTCAGGGCGCGGACCCCTTAGGCGACAGAGACATGGAGCGAGGACCCTCGATATAAAATGTGTCAAACAGAGCTACATATTAAGCACTGATATTGGTAGAAACTAACCATATTATGATTAGAATAAGTTAGATCAGAACTATGCACATTATTGTTTTTGCACAGGCATCACTGCATGTATATTACTTTCATAAATTGACTTTTAGCCTATGCATCAAATAAACACGTTGCGATAAAAATGCAATAAACGTTCCAATAAAAATCACAATTCATTAGCTGTTTGTAATTGTTGTAAATTATTTTAATGGATTTGCAGAGTCATACATTTTAATCTTACAATCAGATGGACAATCTGGACAATGGACATTTACCTGAACTTTAGCTGCAAGTTTATTAGAAATTCACATTTTAATTTTTCTGTGAGATAGACAATTACAAATCAGATCACTGAGTTTTTGAAATTAGTGCAGATGTAATGTGTAAGCCACCATAACAAGAATAGTGTACAGTGGGACATTTAAGATCATTTACAAGTCATTACCTTCACAAATAACTGGAATGGAATTTAAAAATTATATTGATACGAATATTTTTTTAGTAATAGTCTGCATTTAAATTGCACGCATCAATTTTGACATGCCATATTTTTGTCCTGTGTTAGTTTTAACTAGGCCTGTGCAAATTTGATAGTGAATCACGCATTTATACATGTCACTTCTGAAACTTTGCAGTGTCTAACTGGCCATTTGTCCTTTTCAAGTTGCATGAAAAACAATACTTTTATTCAATGGACTATAGCTATATAGCACGGAAAGCGCCAAAGACCGCTCCCCCCCTTACAGTCACTAGAAAGCTGTCACTCATCTCAGTTTGCGATCTCACAACGTTACCTTAAAATCAGTAAAGCTGTCTACACTGCATAATGAATATCTTACTTACATCGTGTCTTTGTTTGTTAATGAGAGGATTCAGTGAGCAGAACTCAGCAAACTCCAGTGTTTTAAGCGGTGATTATAATGTAAACACTCCTGATTGGCCAACATTGCGTTCAGGATGTCAACAAACTTGTCTGTGATTGGCTACATTTCTCACCGCTGCAAAAATATGCTGTAAATCAGACCATTTCACGTTCTCGAGAGCGCAAACTCAAAATGCAATGTTGTATATTATATTATTACAGTATCAGCTGAGGGTGTTCTTGCTTGTTTCAGGGTGCTTATATTGAAATTAGACTTTGTGATTTTTTTATTTTTTTTACCCATGTTTTAATTTTTTTTTAACTAAAAATGATTGGTGATCAAACATTTATTGACGGACCCCCTGCAGTACCGCTACGGACCCCCTAGGGGTCACAGACATCAACTTGAGACACTGAACAAGAGTTTTGTTGGGTTAATTTTTCAGTGTGTGTGTTTCTTGGCGCCACTCAAAGCCTGAGGTTTTGGCTGTATAGTGTGAATATTTTTGTTAGCCAAAGAACATATAAATGAACACCATTTCTAGGTGTTCTTGAGTATTAATAAATTCTACCCTTTGAGTATTATGGTTTCCTGTGTTGTTACTGTAGTCATTCTGTGTGCTTTAGAGTGATTTGAATTTACAACCAATTTGGATTCATTTTAAAATTTTAAACCCAGCAGTAATTTTAGGTAAAAAAAAGAGGCAAATCCAGTGCTGGGTTGCCAAAATTACCCAAATTGTATTGCTTTTAACTCAGCATTTTTTAGAATGTATACTTAACAGGTGATGCTCACTGATTTTTACAGTGCATTCTGGGAATTTCTAGGGAGAAAACGCTTCAGTGTAGTTTAGTGAACTACCCAGGCCGCCTGACCCCATTGGAATTGGACTTATCCAGGCCTCTTACATTTATGTCACAACATTCCTCTTGAAGGTTTTATCTATTTTACGTTAATTTAAAATAAGATTTTCCTCCCTGATGCCTGACACCACACCCACTGTGTCTGCCTTAACGTTCACACAGGGTTGAAAATTAGGGATCAATATGGAGACCACCTGGGGTGACTTGTAGATAGGTGAGAGTTAAAACGTGGTAGGAGATGAGGAACAAGATGACAGAAGAATAAGTCTGAAACATAGAATAAGGAGAAAAAGGAAGAACATTATGGAAAAAAAAACAAAGAGATGCAAAAGGGCAGAACAAGAAAGGACAAAGGAAGAGGACAGAAGAGTAGAGGGGAGGTTTGGAGAGGAGGGCTGGTATGGGCTGCTATCAAGGCAGGGGATGGGGCCGTTCTCAGGGATCAAAGGGGTTTAAGGTCAGAGCAGGGGCAGTAATTGAATCTAGTCTGTGGTGGAAAAAGGGACAGTGGAAATGCAGAGATTAAGCTGGGACAGGAAACACACACACTCTGTTTTGCTCTCACCTCATTTCCCACACACATATATAGGTCACTATCTTAAAAGAGAACATTTAGGGTTAGGAAAGATGTCCCTTATTGTCAAGGCTGGTCTGTACCTTAGGTTTCTTTGCCTACTATGTGGCTAAAGAATAAAAACTAGAATATATTAAAAGTCGTTGGAATTTTTTGGTGCTTTTTTTTAGAATCTTTACACAGCTCTTTCCATGCAAGCAAGGTAAAATGGAGAAAAAAACACTGAAATGCACGAAACAGACCTTGAATAAGTATTTACTGAAAATCTTGCATTTTGCCAAAGCTGTAAAATCTCATTTGCAGCATTCCTGTAGGACAAACAATAGAGCATGGCGTTGACCATGTCAAGGTCATGGGTTTGAGTATAAACTAATAAAATGGATACCCTGAATTAGAGGTCTGCAACCCGACCCGAGCCCGACGGGCCCCGAAGAACTCGCGGGTTTTGGGTTGGGTTCGGGTTAAGGTTTCATGAATAGCTTCGGGTTCGGGTCGGGTTCGGGTCTGTAACTGAGAAAAACTATATAGGCTGTTATATAAGTCTTGCGTGCCGTCTTCTGTGTTGTGCTCGAAAGAGCGCGCGAGAGTGGGAGCACATTTATATTTCACATTTATATATTAACTGTTTTGCGCATGTGATCCCGCTCTCGCGCGCCCTTTCGGCACACGACACTCAAACATCTGACATATGAGTGCGATAAGGCAAACAATTACTGAGGGAAAACTTATTACAGTGCCAAATGATGCAGGGAAAGCAGCACAACGAATTCTACCGAATAACAGGTGAGCCAGGGGATAGCACAATTGTACACAAGCCACTAAAATTACTACACAATAATGTGTGTGTGAAGTGAACGACTACTGAGAGACCAGCCACAAATCAAATAGCCGCGCTGCCGTCTGTCTCAGAAATCAGAGCTTTGTCAAGAGTAGGTCTACTGTAAAATACTACATAATTTGATATGTATATTTAAATGTTTTAAACATTGTATGATATCATAGACGAATAGCCTAAGTGTAAACTCTATGAATGAAATGAGCCAAGCGCGTTCGTAAATCAAATAGCCACGTTTCTCTTGCGTCTCTCAGAAATCAGCTTTGTCAAGAGCAGGCTACTATCACCTAAAACACTACATCACACACATTTTGTATTATTTTATTTGATATGTGTATTTAAATGTGTAAAACATCGTACGATATGATAGGCTACATGACTAAGTGCAAACTTTATGAATGAAATGAAGCGCGATAGCATGTCAAATGGCCTCTGTGAATCTTTTCTACTACTAGCCATGATGTTTATGTCTATTTAAATGTTGTACGATATGATCTTGTCATTCAACCAATAAATAGCTCAGCGGTTGCGTGTAGTGTAGGTCTTACAAAGCTGTCTTGGCTTATGGTGGCAAGAATGGTACATCTCTATAGCGACGGATTTCGGGTTCGGGTCGGGTTCGGGTTAAACTATAACAGGACCATTTGGGTTCGGGTCGGGTCAAACGATCTCAGGTACGGGCCGGGTTCGGGCCTCAGTTTAAAGCCCATGCAGACCTCTACCCTGAATGCAATGTAATGGCGCTTTTCCACTGCGTGGTACGACTCGGCACGGCTCGGCTCACTTTGCATTTCCACTGCAGTTAGTGCCACTTCAAAGTGGGTGGGATTAAATACTGATCATTATATTTGCGCCGCCTCTACTGCCAATGACACTGGTAGTGATGATTCTCTAACCAATCAGTGATCTTCAATGTTTACAGGTCACATTTTAGTATCGGTATGAACCTTGGAACCTCAACTGAAGTGGTACTATTTAAGTGAGCCATACTGAGCCGTACCATGCAGTGGAAAAGCGTCATATGTTGCTTTGGATAAAAGCATTTGCCAAATGAATAAATGTAAATGTAAATTATTCAGAAATGTCACATCAAAATGATGATGCTAAATGTTATTGTTTTTTTGCACAGAATAAGTCTGTGAAATTGTCAATTAAATGTTAAATCGCACTTAGCCAGACCCAGACCCGGCGCCAGGGCAAATGACTTGGGGGGGCTTTAACAATTTTTGGGGGGCTTGTGAAAATCGGTGGGGGGAAATGTGACGCGCGTGAAATGTGAATCGTTGTCCATCATTTTGCGAGCAATTGTTGATAAAGAAAAACACGAAAATATTATGCCGGTGAGGAAGTCTCAAATCCCAATCAATTATTCACTATGGAAAGTGAAAGTAAAACTGACCGATGAGAACTGAATCTACTTCAACATGTATTTCATGTTAAACTAGTTGTTTTTAAAATGAAGATTAAGCTAATAACATATCGCAGAGCATCGGTGGCCAACCTACTGTGATGCGCTATGAAATTATTACAAGGCAAATTAATTGTAATATTAATTTAATAATAAAAGTAGCCTAATAATAATAATAATAATAACATACTTTGTTTGATTCTGTTATGATGCATTAATTCTGGATGTACTGGCACTCGTTGTATATGTGTTTGTGCAATGCATTTTCATTGTGGAGCTTGCCGAAGATAGGCAAGAGCCATGTGCACTTTTGTACGCAGGGTGTCGCGGGCTTCGGGGTTTCCTCACATGTGTGTCTGTGATGCTTAATAAAGTCGAGAAGTGCTCAGACGGCTCTCGTTTATTGTTTTCTTATAAGTGTTTAGGCGAACCCTGCACGAATGCTTGGTCACATAATCATCATCATCATTCAGATCATCGCAGGACCCTCTTGACGCCGGGTCTGGCCAGACCTTCAGACTAACGGCAGAAGGTCAGGTCTCTATAGCAGCTTTCATTGGCTACAGACCATCCAGAGGCCATCTGACTGACATGTAAAGCAACCAATCAGATTCGTTTTTTGTTCCACATCATGTTTAGGGGCATGAAAATGTAATGTCGATGTCTCTACAATAACAGACCAGTGTTTAAACTCTTGGACATATTTTAAAGAGTCAATGCCACAAACTTTACACACTTCACATACTTTTGAAAATCCAGCATTTAGTTGATCCTGATAAGCGCTCACTGTCACAGTTGTAAACACAACAGCTTGCTTCTTCCATAAGGGGGTTTGGTGTCATTGCATCTTTGTTTCCAGACGGACTATTAAAGAACACGACACACTTCTCCCGGAAATCCTGTAGAATTCAACCAATCAGATAACGACTTCGAAACTCCTGAAGTGTATCCAATTTTGTGTGTGCCATATGCATCAGATGTTCAGTCCGTGGGTGTGACGTCTGAGACTGAGACTAATTAAATTTGAGAGCTACGGCAAAAAAAAAAAAAAAAAATATTAATTGAAACGAATTCTTTCACAAAGGGAAAAAAAAAAATCAAAGTAAATACTGACAGATTTTTCATTTTTGTTGAAAGTCTTGCTCAAAGGCAAATGTGCATGGATTACTTCTTGTGGGGATAAAACCAGCAAACTTCTGCTAACAAGCCTAAGCTTACCTAAAATGCTCCTCTCTAGATTTCTTCTTTTTTTTTTCTTTTTACTAACTATCGAGTTTATGGTCACTGAATGGCTTTCCTGAGGTAAATGTAACATTTTGTGACATTTGTTTGCAAGCTGTTTTATTGCGGTCTTTCTGCAGTTGAAATTAAGTGATTACATTAGAGCTGGATTCATTTCAGTAAATTGTACTGTATCTGTCAACATATTTTTTAATATTCATTCATGTTTATTTCGTGCTGTAATAGCAGAAAAGAGGAAGAGATAATAGGTTCACGTGCCGCTTGACCTGAGGCGCTACAGCAATCTGTCACTCCACATCAAAGAGCGCCAAAACCACATGTATTGTTTGAATCCCGTAGTAAAATTGACAATTTAAAAGTTAAGACTTTGTTTTATATCAAAAGTAACCTGATCTGTCTTATCTGTCGGCGCGTTGTCTGTGTCCTCTTTGCTCTGCTATGTATCTTTCACTGCGTGAGAAAATGGACATGTGGCGTACAGTGAGTTTGAATGAGAGTTGGTGGCCCTGCATGACAGCATTTTTTGTAGTTATGCTAAACGTTATGTTTTATGCCATGTTAAACTCCCACATTTTACGGGTTCGACTTCGTTTGCACTATGCACTCCGAAGCACTGTGTCTTCTTCTATTGGATTCGATCCGGGAGGGCTGCATTACAGTATTGCGCTACAGCGCCCCACTGGTCAAACTGCGTTATTGCAGGCCCTTCAAATAGATCATATGAGATCAAAAGACTATTCGACAACAAAAATATTTGTCGACAATTTTTTATTGTCGACGTTGTCGATAATGTCGACTAATCGTTTCAGCCCTATTTTAAAGTATAATCCATTTGACCACCACATGTACACTATAAAGTTTCATCCTTGTCCAGTGTCTGTGCTATTTCTCTCTAGAAGTTATAAAAATGTCTTTGCACTTGTTTAAAGTAGAGTTGTGTGTATTTCTGAAACCCCCACAGAAGCACTTGTCAACACGGGCATCTATTGTTGATGCGTCTCAAGTAGTTTGTTATTGTTCAGTCTCATCAGTTTCTTTTTCGCTGGTGAAATAGCAGCCTGAGCCAATTTGTTACCATCTTGTGGATAAACTAATCAGTACAAAACAATCTCGTGGTGCATGTGAAAGATAAGTGTACATTGTATGTGCATTTAAAAAAAAAATTTGACCATCACACGCACTTTACACATACCCAATCGTACGCGTAAAACCGAAGTATACTTTGGCCTACTATGCCGTCCACTCCCAAAAACTGAAATCTCCCCGTTGCGGAACAAAAAACCCTGGTCTCCTGTACGACAGTCAGAAAAACTGTCAATTTATGAGGAACACATTTACAAAGACAGTTGCAGATTGTATGTAGTATGTATGCTTGACTGTGTGTATGTGTGTGTGTGGGAGAGAGTGAATGGTCATGGGCTCTCATAACCAGAGCTCCTACTGTGCCACCACCCACCGCTGTAACCTGAACTTCATATCATCTTGCGCAAAAAGGCTCTAGAGATGCAAACGCAGCACGTCGAAAAGTGATTACAGTTATTACTGAATGGCTGTGGGTGACATGTGTGCGGCTCGTTAACGCTCTGCGCTGCTAAGTGTTTGGTTCCTGCTATTAACAGATATGGGCTTCCAGCTATTCGTCTCTTACTAACACTAATATGGCATCGCAGGGGCAGGAGTGGACGCACAGAGCAATCAACATTAGAGATGCCACAGTGAAGGGTTAGTAATGCAGAAACAAAAGTGTTTTAGCCTGGAAACAGAATGGACAGTTATAGTGGGAAGGTGAGGATAAAGAAAGAAAATGTTTATAAAAGTTTGTAATGCAATTCTTGATACAAAATTATTTTTCATTTCAGGCACTACTGGTCAAAAGTTTGTAATAATTAAGGTGTTTTAATGTTTTTGAAATAAGTCTCTTATGCTCACAAATGTTGCATTTATTTGATCAAAATACAGTAAAAACTTTTAAATTTTGAAATGTCTGTTTTCTATTTGAATATATTTTAAAATGTATTTTATTCCTGTGATCAAAGCTGAATTTTCAGCATCATTACTCCAGTCTTCAGTGTCACATGATCCTTCAGAAATAGATATGCTAATATATTCTAATATGCTGATTTAGTGCTCAGTTATTATTAATTATTATTATTAGTGCTTAATTATTAATAATGTTTTTTATTATTATCAATGTTGAAAACCGTTTTCTTTTTTTCAGGATTCTTTGATGAATTGAAAGTTCAAAAGAACAGCATTTATTTGAAGTAGAAATATTTAATAACAATGTAAACTCTTTACTGACACTTTTAATAAATTTAATGCATCCTTGTTGAATAAAAGTATTAATTTATTTTTTAAAAGTTTCTTTTGGGATGTAGTGTATCATGGTTTACACAAAAATATAAAGCAGCTCAACTGTTTTCAACATTAATAATCAGAAATATTTCTTGAGTATCAAATCATCATATTAGAATGATTTCTGAAGGATCATGTGACACTGAAGACTGGAGTGATGATGCTGAAAATTCAGCTTTGATCGCAGGAATAAATTACATTTTATAATATATATTTAATATACTTAAATTTAATATTTTAAAACATGACTGTTTAACTGTATTTTTAATAAATGCAGATGCAAATAAATATGCAGATGCAAATAAATGCAGCCTTGGTGAGCAGAAAAGACTCCTTATCTTATGTCTCATAGAACGTTAACTTTCAATATTCAGTGAATATTTTGAGCATCCTTTTATTACATCCAATGAGCTAATAAATCTTTTTATTATGGGCATCTTATGGCGCAAGTAGCATGTTCTTTACAAAACAAACGGTGACATTCACATTGCGCCTCAAAGAAATTCATGCGTACATCTCATATGCAAACTCTCTCTTTGTCTTTTCTTCACTCTGACTGCTTTATTTAAGATTCTCTGCCTCTCCCAAGGGCTAACCTCACCCTCCAGCCCTAAGACAACTAAATTTATCCCATTCTGTAGCCCACACACCCTCACACACATGTATACACTTTCTGTGGGGGGGAATGTTAGTGGATATTGTTGTTAAGAACACAAAACTGAGATACTTCAAGAAAATCAAAGCCAATTTTTTATTAACACACAGTTCTCAAACGGATCCAGTAGAGAGGACACCATCTGGACTATGATAAGAAAAATGAAATAACAGATTCAAGAGCGATAAAAATCACAGAGCAATGTGAAATATTGTTCTTTTGTTAAAAAAGTGCATTAACACCTTTATGTTGATTGTCTCCATGTGCCCATGTGATCTGATCATAGTTCCAGTCCTTGGCAGGGGCCTGGGAGCTCGAATGTGGCCTCTATACAAAATTCTCGCAAGCTTGTTTACACTATTGGGGATCCAACACCAGTGTTTCTAAACCAGGGAGGCCAGGTCCACAAAAGAAAAACTGAACCATGTCAAGTGGACATTTTGTTTGTTTTTAATCAAAAAAAGACTGTTGTTGACTATTTTATTACAACCACTTTGCAGCTTTAAATGATTACGCAAGATGACATGTATTAGCAATGTACAGATCACCTACAAATTATCTGGACACTTAAGTCACTTAAAATCATGTGACTGTCATTGCATATAAAAAAATAAGTGGCATTTCAAAGAAATGATTTTTGCCTTTATTATGATAGGATAGTATAGAGTTAACAGGAAGCGAGGTGGGAGAGAGAGGGGGGTGGGATCAGGAAAGGACCGTGAGCCGGGATTTGAACTCGGTTTGCCAGAAGCGCCACAACGCTATATGTCGGTGCGCTGCCCACAAGGCTATTGGCGCCAACTGCTTTGATATTTTTTATATAATGGGATGATATTCAGACATTTAAATATTTATATTTAAATACTTTTCAAATATTTTTACATATTATTTTGATTTCTTTAGTTTAGAAAAGCCTTTACTACAGGGGTTGGACAATAAAACTAAAACACTGGCCAATATAGTGTTTCACATCTATATATGCATGGCCTGGTGGCCAATCTTCACTGATTTTACATTCCATCAGTAGCTTGACAGAGTCAATATTCATGATCGGGCTGCTATAGCCAAACCTTTGGTCACTCGTGCCAATGCCAAATGTTGGCTTCATTGGTGGGCTGTGGACAATGTGAAACATGTATTGTTCTCTAATGAGTCCAACTTCAACATCCAATGGAGTTACGGTGTGCAGAAGCCCCAAAGAGGCTCAACACCCCGACTGTTGCTGCCCAGAGTGAAGCATTTCCTTATTGTGCTGGATGGGCGTGTCACTGCCAAGGACTACCGAACCATTCTGGAGAACCATGTGCGCCCAATGGTTTAGACATTGAACCATGAAGGGGGTAATGCACCAATATACTCAGCAAGACTTGTGGTGAATGGTTTGATGAACATGAAAGTGAAGTTGAACACCTCTCATGGCCTGAACATTCACCAGATCTGAATTTTTTTGAGCCATTTTGGGGTATTTTGGAGGAGTGAGTCAGAAAATGTTTTCCTCCACCAGCATCACGTAGTAACCTGGCCAATGTTCTGGAAGAGGCTCAAAATCCCTCTGGCCACTGTGAAGGATCTGTCATTCCTAAAACGAATTGATGCTCTATTGGCCACAAAAGGAGGCCCCATATTAATAAATTATTGGTGTTTATTAGGGGTGTGATGAGATTTTGTGCTCACAAGATTAAAATGTTACAAGATTTTTTGTCAAGGTGAATAGCCTATTGCTATGACAGAGCGTGAGGTTGAAATTAGGATAGAAGGATATAATATGCCACTGCTACATTTACATTAAGCCTCTACTGTTGTTTTGCTTTTTATAAAAATAAAAACCATTTAAATCAGTTGGATAACGGTCGCTTCAATTCCACCCAGCTCATCCAACATGAGCAGCAGAGCCGTACGTAGTGCAGCAGGAATCAGAGTTCACTGATCCATAGTAAGTGACGGGATGACTGACAAGACCATGGCGGAGGATTCGTTGCACAACAGAGCCCAAGTGTCTGACAAATGTCTTATCTTGTAGAATGCACGCTCAGCACCGCCGCTCCCTACTCACAGAGTACATGCGATCACAAAATCTAAAACGCGAGCGCACATTCAAACGCGATTTCAATACCCCGCATTTTGAAAGCGGCTCCCTGATGCATGCAAATATCTCCCAATATGAAAGCTATCCTAGGCTAGGCTGTGTAGTTGTAACCATCTCTTAGCGCTATATCATACTTGAAGAAAAATTTGGTCTCTATTTGCACTTTGAATATTGAGAGAGTACTTTGATTATGGTTGCACTTATTGTTTGCACTTAATAAGATTAAGAGAAAACTGTTAATTTTTATTTATATTTTTATTAATTTGTGGAAAGGAGCTCAGTTAAAAGTTGTAGAAGCTCATAATTCATGTAGCAAAACCTTTGTGGCAAAACCTTTTACAGTGCTTGAGTATTGTTGTCTTTTACTGCGTATGATAATTCATACTCAGAAAGTAGAACTGAATTGACATTCATTACAAGATGATTAGTTAAATCATTTCAAATGCACCTGCAGACTATTTTTCCAGTCATGTATTTCGTCATTGAGGATTTCTTAAAAATACTGTGTAAAAATTATAACTATAAAATTATATAATATTATAAACACCCCTAGAGTTTATAATAACCAGGTATTTCAGTTTCATTGCCCAGCCCCTGTACTGTATGTGCATCACAATCTATCACAAATTGACTTTCTTGTAGTAATACATGTATCTAAATATCTGATGTATAGACATTCAAGCCATTTTAAACCTTGCCTATTTCTGCACCTTACTTAAAAGAAACTTCATTTACAATCATCCTAACAGTATAAATTATAACTAAACCTCATTATGAATATTTGCAATATGCAGGGATATAGCTTTGGAAGTTTATCTTTTTATAACTTTTAATAAGTCACGTTTAATCTTGCTTCAATTAAGTATGCTCTAATAGAACATTAATTAGATTTTGGTCCGGCTGAATTTTACAATGTACTCTATGGGAAACTTCACCAGGCATGATGTTTCGTATCCCAAAACATTAATTTTAGGCTTTGAAAAGAGTTAACGATTAGTTTTAACAGTTTGAGGGTTACTGTGCAATTACAAGATTTACAGAATTAATTCTTTAAAAATAAGACTGCAGATTACTGCAAGTACAAGAAAAATGCAAACAGCACGAACAAGTCAGTCTCAATGAACTCGGTGGTATGAGTTCTCTAATACTTATGAAATATCTCTGAAACTCTTCAAGAAACAGACATAGCAGTTTTAAAATAAAATGATTGTTAGATCCCTGACAGGGTTAAATGAATGAAAAATTCTGCAAATTATAAATAATGTTGGTTACATTTATATTTGAAGCAAAAACTAAATTGTCATCAGTTAAATCAATCTCACAAGAATCTCACATCTCAGCAATGCAAGCTGGTCACTGGCTGTTATATAAATATTTTTTTATAATATTATTAATAATAATAATAATAATAATACTGTCACATGTATGTTCAGTTTAGTTCAGTTCTGCCTTGTCTGTATTAGTTAGTCACCATGGTTTAATTAGGTCTAATTAGTTAAGTCTTGTCAGTTGTTTCCGTTTAGTAGTTATCATCTGTGTATTTGAGTTCCTGCCTGTTTTCTGTTCATGGTCGGTTGTTGTCTGTGCACTAGCACACCGTGACTTATGGTTACCAGTTATCCTGAGTTGTATAATAAATCTTTATTGTATTATTGTCTTCATCTTCTGTGGAGCACAACGTTACAGAACAACCGACCTCTCAAAAACGAGAAAAGAGAAAAATGGTGTCCAACGCTGCGTCTCCTTCTCCTCCCGGAAAACAGGCCGTATCTGGGGTACCTGGCCTGGATGCTCCGGAATGGCGGCCTATCCTTCACAGCCAACGAGCCCGAGGCGCCCACCGAGGTCGTTCCAGAACCGGAGAACATCAAAGCCCCGGAGTTGACGCAAGCAGTCACTCCACCACAGAGCCAGGAGCGGACCTGGACCTGATCGATCTGTGGTCCGCGGATCCAATTCCCACCCAAGTCCCCACCCTCGAATCCTCCTCTTCTTCGCCGGTCCCGTCCAATTATTTGGATGCTCCGGTCCCATCCAGAGATCTTCTTCAGCCCGTATCCCTGCCAGACTTCCTGATCTTGTCTCCATCGCTGGTCATGGCCAGCCCCCTGGATCTGTTGGCGCCACTAGTGTCGTCAAGCTCCTCGGCTCTGTCCCCGCCGCTCACTCCATGCGGCTTATCTTCCTCGCCTCGGGCTTCCCCTCCACCAGCTCGGCTTGAGGCCGAGTCCCCGGCTCCACTTCAGGCCTCCAGGCCCGTGTCTCCACCTTGGCCTGTCAGCCCGTCACCATCGCCTCAGCTCACCACTCCCTCATCGCCTCTGTGGCCCGTCTGCCCGGATTCTTCACTCCAGGTTGGCCTCCAGTGGTCGACACCCAGCTTCCGCCACGGACTTCCGGGGTTCCGGCCATGCCTACACCCTGCACCCCTACAGCGTCATCGGACTCCTCCATTCCTCCATGTCCCCGTCGTCCTCGATCACCCCATCATCGCCCCGGTCATCCGAGTCCCCGTCGCCGCCTCAGTCCCGCGAGCCAGCAGTTCAGCACCAGGCTTCCAGGCCTGCGATGTCGCCCTGGTCCGTCAGCCACTCTGTTCCGCCAGTTCCTCCACTCAGCATGGTTCTGCCTCTGCCGATCGGTCCCAGGGTTCCGTCCGCCCCCTCAGTCAAGACTCTGCCCTGGATCCTCCCACCCTCAGCGCCACCATGGTGCATGTGGCCAACTCCTCCAGGCTCCACGCCCTCCACCGAACCCTCCGCCCTCTTTCCTCCTCTTAGACTTTCTTTGTCACGGCACGAGGACACGCCTTTCCGAGGGGGGCGTTATGTCACATGTATGTTCAATTTAGTTCAATTCTGTCTTGTCTGTATTAGTTCTCGTTAGTCACCATGGTTTCTAATTAGTTAAGTCTTGTCAGCTGTTTCCGTTTAGTCATCATCATCTGTGTATTTAAGTTCCTGCCTGTTTTCTGTTCATGGTCGGTTGTTGTCTGTGCACTAGCACACTGTGACTTATGGTTGCCAGTTAATAAATCTGTCTTTATTTTATTCTTGTCTTCATCTTCTGTGGAGCACGATGTTACAAATACACTGTAAAAAATTCAGACCTCTCTAACTCAAAATTTTCTAGTGGCTTGTCACATCTAAATATAATAATAATAATAATAATAATACACTAAAAAATTTCAGATCTCTCTAACTAAAATTTTCTAGTGCTTGTTGCATCTAAATATAATAATAATAATACAATGTAAAAAAAAAATCAGACCTCTCTAACTCAATTTTCTAGTGGCTTGTTGTATCTAAATATAATAATAATAATAATGCTTGTAATTGAATGCTAATAATAATTAACAACAATAATTATTATATATTACACATACTTATATTACAAATATAATATCTCTATTGTGTTAAAATGCATGACAACAAAACAAATTTTCTAAGGTCTTATGATCAAACCAAATGTAAAAGTAGCTGTGATTTGCTTGAGATAAAACTGTATGAATAGCATGTCGCAATAAATCTGGCATTATAAAGTGTGTAACAAAAAAGCAAATGGCACAGATGGACTGTTTTTTTTCTGCTAGATAGAGACACGGCTGGTTGGGTAAGCTGAGCGATCGGCACAGGCAGATAATATATGTAAGAGAACAGAGACTACTCGATAATCATGCTAATCCTGAACACTGCCAAACATTCAGCATACTGACAGTGCCAAGTATCTGCAGAGAAACACTCTCTCTCTCACACACACACACACACACACACACAAAATCATAGACACAAATCACGCATACGCTTACACCCAAACACACATGGAACACTCAGACTGACATACGAGCACAAACCATCAGAAACACTCGCTCACACACATCACTGGTAAAAAGATGCATTCAAATGGCTGCCCATTTCTCTGCCACTCTCCGAAAGTTGTACATTACAAAGAACGGTGTGATTTCAAAGTGAAAAACGCCTGAAGACAATTAAGCAAGGTCTCTAAGAGGCATCTGATTCGCAGCCCCCTTTGAGAGGAATATTCTAAATATAAACACATATTGGAAATGGGATTTTAGTCTGACTTCAGGCAGCTATATGCGGTTTCCAAGGCAACACTTTTTTGTTTGTGCTAATGGGTGGGATACAGTAAGACAGCCTAAAACAGAAGACGCACATTTACATTGTAAGTGCTACATGGGCAGAACTTCTAGTCAGATAATTAATAGTGAGATTCTTTTCAGTTCAATGTAACCCACCTCTCCAATCTGGTCAGTCTTCTGGCTTGGAGGCAGAAACATATTTCTGCAGCTGAGATCCACGCAAAAGTACAATGCTGCATGTGTTAGATTCCATATGTGCCGTGTACGTGTCTCTGCTTCCTTAATTTGATACTTCAATGCTAAAGGAAGTGATTAAGCATTTCAATCTCAGATCTTAGTTTTCCATAAGACTGTATATAATTACACTACATATTCACATAATTGCTGTCACTCTGCATTACGTCGTAAATTAAGCTAACGCTACAGTAGTCTCAAAGCAGTGAACATTCCTCATTAATCTACCTTTCTTTATATGTAATTAGATTAACATCTCACTCATCTTCATCAAGAAGAACATACAGTTGGAAAATTCAGTTTACCAAGGAAAGCAATATAGGAATCACCCTCTGGATGAAAATGTCAGAGCTGTGGCTTAGTGGTTTGTGCATATGCTCTAACATTTAGCTGAAGTGCTCAGGCAGGTAACATGGGTTATTATATAAAATATTAGTTGAAAAACGTAAACGTAAAGGCACAATATGTACAATTTTTGCATTAAATTATCCAAAAACTCCTAGCACACCCTAGTAAAAAACAACCTACACCAAAATCTATTTAAAATACATTTATTTCATAAGCATACTTCAAATCCATTGACATATTTATTGACATATCATGAAAGACTTACTGAAATAAAATTATAATTAAACTTTATTTAGAGTATTTCTTTATTGCAGAATGCACATTTCTTAATATAATGCCTAAAAGGTGTTTTAATATCACTATTAATAAGGATTGTATGATCTCTGTATAATATCAGTCTTTAAATGCAAGATATTTAAAGTGTACCTATGTACACTTGCAATAGTTCCACTTTAACACAATCACATATACTTAAGTATATCTTTAGTTTGACCTCAACACTATTTCCGCACAATTAAAGTGCATTAAGTTCAAAATTAGTTGTTCTAATTTAGCAGACTTTAAGTATACCAGTTTAGTATACCAAAAGTACAATTGCAGGGTATTTTTATTTAGCATATAAATGTGTAAATGTATTTGTAGTAGAGTTGTCAAAAGTACAGACTTCGGCACGGGAGCATTTAAAAGCACACGGAAGTGTTTGAATTTGAAAGCATTTTGAAAGCGGGAGTGTTTGAAAGCAAGCCTTTTTTGTATCTGTGCAAGCGCTCGGTGAAGAGCTTCATTAATGTCTATTTACAACATGTTTTTGAAGCGTTGATCATTGAAACCAATCACAGACATATCCGATGAGCGCATGATGGCCAATCAGAGGTGTTTACGAATCTGCTCAACAGCGCTTAAAGCATCACATTTTTAAAATGTCATTAATGACTTGGTACCGAAGTCAGTACATTTTACAATTAATTTGTAGTATACTTAGCACAAAATAAAAGTATTTCAAATACATTTTAATATACTTTTTTTTCACTAGGGCAGTGTTATATATTTTGTTCACTTGTGTACTTACATTATCCCAAATGTTTCCAACAATGTTTGTAAATGCAGAGAAATTTCCAATTTTAACCAGTGTATCATGTTCTGTGTCACTGCCTGTCAATGGCGTCACGCTCGTGTTATCCACGGTTTCCGCTTTTACTGCCATAGAAACCATGATAACATAGTGAGTCCCATGAAAAAAATCCTCAAATGTATTTTACTATGATTGTTTTGACCAAGTAAAACAGCGCTGTATTACCACACAATTTGAATTCGTCAAACAAAGTGACCTGCATGAGGAGTAATTCAGCACTTTCCGTTATTTAATTAAAATGAAACAAAATAATGTGAATTTAAGCGATCAAACATAACTGTAACAAAGTTCAAGTTCAGGGAAGAAGGACGCGGGAAATGGCAAGCATTAAAAGTAACTTTAATCGTAAAATAAACGTAAACAACAAAACGAAAGGAGCATAATAAAACAGCAACGTAAAATGTCCCAGGCTCTCGGCCCCGCTTCATACCACAGTAACGTTAATAAAACTCAGTGTTTCCCATACATTAACTAGACTGTGGCGGCCCGCCACATTCTAATTTGTCTCGCCACAGTCTCAAAATAGACCTGTCGCGATATTTAAATAACCGATTGATAATTGCGCTCTTTTATATGGCAAAAATGGGAGTCATAGAGCAAAAGAAATAGACTCAGGGCTCTACAGTGCGCCCATTTCACTCGCATTTGCTCCTGAAAATAACTGCGTGCGACTGTGAAAAAATATTTAGGCGCACTGGTGCGAGTGACCCGATCAATTCTCATGAATAGATCTACAATCGGAATAAAAAGTACAACTCCCAAAATGCATCTAAACTGAACAACATTTATGTTTCGTACTGCAATCGGCTGCTTTTCATGCCTTAAATCAAAGACTTTGCTTCAGTCAGCAGAGCAAGTGCGCTCCGGACTACACTTCAAAGATTGTTTACAAGGTGCAACCGGTGTGACGCAGCCACGCGCACTTACCAAACCGTCTCATGCTGCTGTTTCTTTGCAGCCAAATTAATTGCAAATACTTCATTTGGATTATCATAATCAAGATCAGAAAATTAACGGGGGCTTGGGGCAAAAGTGCCTCCAAAAATTGATAAAAAAAAACAACACATGCACAGTTATGAATGCCCGTGCGCATATTACTTTCACTTTTGAAGCAGAGGCAATTCGGAGGCGGCAATTGCTTGAATGGTGGGTGGGTTCATTATTATTCTTAATGAAAAACACAACAACAAAACAGTACAATGACAAACTCGCTTAAATATGCGCTTTTACATTTCGCTTTTCAACCAAATCTTCATCCCTCGTCTTGTCATTCAGAAAAGTGAGGCAAAATGGGTGAAGTGAGGTGAAATCTGACTCCTGCTGCTGATCTGTGCTGCGACTATCGTTCAGCTCACTGAATTGAGCAGACCCGTTCAGTTTTTAACTGTAATGTCTATTTTCTAACTAAACTAAATGACGAAACGACGGTGGGGCCGGTGCCGCGGTCACGGTGGGTAAGCGATATAACCTGTGTTGCGGCTGAACACCGGTAACACCGTCGATCGCAGCAAGCCTAATATGTGTAAGTTAAGTACTATCACACGAGTATACTCCTGTTTCTCCGAGTACTGGCATGATTGCAAATGTAATAATTACTGATCTGACTGAAGTCCAATAAACAAGCTGATATTAAGTGACAAAATTTTAACCACAATACTGTCTGTTTTTGCTCTATTTCGTGAAAATAGTTTCAAACAAAGCCACACCAGAGCTGTTGCGCATCTCCAAGCAACGGTGATTCCTGAATGAATCTGCGTTTTGAACGACTGAATGAATGACTCGCACATTAAGATTTACTGCCACCTACTGGCTGTTTTATTTTCATATTTACATTTATTTTCATATTTACACTTTACATAGACTGTTTTTACTTAAAATATTAAACTTTTAAAGATTCATTTTTTTTTTTTTTTTTTTTTACATATTTCTAAATTCAAAAAATTATATTTAAAAACATTCGTACAACATGATTTACCAATGAGCTGCATTAAGCAGTCTATGTTAATGTGTCTAAATAATACCACTTCAGATGGAGCTTCTGTGCCACTTCTGCAGTGCAAAGATGATTTGATGATTTCTTTTGACTGGTAACAGTCTGATTGGGTCTTATTGTTGTAATTGAATTTATTGTTTAACATTTAAAAACAAATTTTCTATTTTAATTTAAGAAATTGATTAAATATGATGCATACATTTAATAAGATTAGAAAAATTGCTCTTATAATGGTACAAACGCTCCAGGAAATTAATTTAAAGGGACAAATATCGCACTGTAATGGGAAAGTTAATGTCTGTTATTGATCAGAACGTGCTCCTAAATTTTTGACTATGCTCCTAAATTTTTTTATTAGGAGCACAAGTGCTCCTAAAGAAAAATGTTACCGTAGAGCCCTGAGACTAGCACCAATTAAGTTTTCGTGTACTATATTCAAAGTCATCTGAAGCCATTCCATAGCTTCATGTGAGGGACAGAAGAATATGTACATCGTTAAATTTAAGTTCAAGGAAACTCGTCTTCCCTCCGCTGCAGCTGTCAATCATTCTCTATTCAGCACTCAAACAGCGCGTCGCGTTCGGCAACGACAGTCAGCACGGTAAAACTCTCCAATATGATATATTCCCATTATAATACTTGATATGTAGATAAAGGGCTGTGGATTTGTATAAAATGACTTTATCTTGCTGGAGTTTATTGCTGTTTCTGAACGATGTCATCATACTGTTTCACATCATGAGCAGTTTGTCTGTTAGATCGAACAGCACAAGGACTATGAATTGGCGTCATACGCACAATAACTGGAATTTAAAAGTGAGAAGAAACATATGATCAATAAACTGTTAGATGTAGATAGACACAGGGAACTTTTCAATGCGCAGCCCAACTGGGCACTGTGACTCCATATTGCTTTAAGCACATCATTCTGCACCCGGGATGCGCATAAGCGGTTTGTGCTGCTGTTTTGAAGCGTTTCATATTATCATGGTTTTGCACACTGAAAGATTATTAATAGCCTATTTTCTTCTGTCGTATCTATCATATTTTGTTGTCCCATTAAAAATCTGCACAATACATTTAAAATAAACGTCTTTTAATCTTAGATTATTATAAATACATATAAGTCTTTACATTCATATATAAATATAAACAAAATATAGTTTTTTCATTTCATAAGAATACAAATAGTAATTTTAAACTTTTTATTAACATATTTAGATTTTATAAAATTACTGTGCAAAGTTTTTTTTCAAGAATTTGGCTAGCATACTTTTTGCTGCTGAATTATATAGTCACCTAGATTTTATTTATTTATTTTTTGGTCAGCTTATGATTATATATTTTTATTCATTTGTTATTTTTCTCTATAATGAAGTAGTGTGTTTAGTGCATTCTAGATTGTTTAACAAATCAAAGAGTGACCATTAGTTCCACAAATACAGATGTATAGATACAGGCCCCCACTAATTATTCTAGAAATAAATTAATTCAACAAAGGTAACCTCTTTTGCTACATATTTTTAATGGTTTAAATGTATACTCTACATGTTTGACCACTTATGAACTATCATTTAGCCTACTATATGTTGTGTACGTGACTAATGTGCCCTACCATAACCAATAAATAAATTACTATTAGAGCACAAAACTGTTTACAAGAGAACAAATTTCTTCATTGATCTAATCACTTAAATATTGCTCTCAGAATGCACCAGATTTATGCATTTAAATTTAAAATGTACAAAATTTTCCTCCAGGGGGGGCATGCCCCCAGACCCCCCTTAAGGAACCGATGTTCACCCACCATAGTCTCACAAAATCCTGTGGGAAACACAAAATGTAAAAAAAATTAGCTTATTCATGAACATGATTTTTGCTTGAGACCCATCGAATTGCTTTCCATCGGCTATGGAGGTGAATACAACAACTCCCATGATTCCACGCTCATTCACGGCGTCATCAAGCTACGTCTTTGTTATTGTTTTAAATAAGTGACCTAGAGTGGCACAACTTAGATACTGCGCCTTTAACCAAAAATTATAAATGTTGCCTTGGCAACTAACTTGAATAAAATAACTTTAAGCTGAGGTACTAAAATTACAAAAGCTAAAACTATAAACTAAAAGGAATATATACTAAACTGAAATATAATAATAATAATAATGACAAAAGCACATAAAACTGCTGAGACTCAAACTATAATTAAAATGAAAACTGAAAATATAAAAATAAAAGCTAATTCAAAATATGAATAAATCAAAAATGTTTATTAATAATATTAAAATAACTCTGAATCTGGCTTAGAATATTTTCTGAAGCAATTCCCCGCAATTTCCCATGAACCGTTTTCTCGTTTTTTTCCTCACTGTAAAGTAAAAGTAAAAGTTAAACCAGGCTAAACTAAGCTAAACTAAACTAAACTAAACATGTTTATCATGATGTCCAATTAAAAAGCTTTTTTGCACCTAAAACATTCATAGTTTTGTTTTGTATGACCACTTTCCACCCTCTTCCATCTCTGATCCTATACTGACTCATCATAGCTGCCCTATCATTTAATAATCACTTCGAAAAGCCTGCATTACAAGCATTACAAAAATAAATAAATAAATAAATAAATAAAAACTCAAAGTCACAAATTGTTAACATCATTTTGAAATGACCAGGGACATTGCTAAAACTAAACTTCAGCCACTCTTTCCTAATGTTGGGATCCTGAAGAAGGATCTGCAGAGCGGCAGGTGCTACACACAGTCAAGAACAGATTTGACAGATTTTCACATATTTCACCATTAGTCGTTCTTGGGTTTAGGAATAATGATTACCTCATTTAATTTGGTAATCAGTTTCAGGACACCACAGGGTAATCTTGGGTTTATTATTTTGGGTAAGAAATCCAAGGATCCATTTCCAGTTTCAATAAATCTCTTCAGATTTGGAAGAAATTTTGACTTCTGAAACCTCCATTCATAGTACAATGAACTCATTTATCTCAAAAGATCAAGTAAAATTTGATTCCTCAGTAATAAAAATATTTCACACAACCTTCGCAAAGGGCTAATACATTCTGTTTTTATGTGGGAAGGAAGAAAACTCATTGAAATGGGTTGAATCTTAAGTACCAGATTGCAGGGCTGTCCTCAGAACGCACAGAAAGTCTCTCAAACTGATTCTGACACCTCTCCTGTTAGCCCATCAGCGCTGCTAACGCTAACACAAGCATTCACAGGCACTGCATGTATCACCACCGAACACATCCCTTCCATGAATTTCTTTCCTATCAGGATTAATTATGGCTACTAATGTTGGCTGCGTGTGAGAATGACTGTCATAAAAGGGAAATTTTACTGCCACTCATAGTCATGTCCTCTTTGCACTCCTCTGTGTGGGATGATGACATTGACGCCATTCGTGGACACCCACCAAAATGGCTCTCCCACTGGCAAGGGCCGAGTTTGAGATTTCTGATTTGGTTTGCCAGTGCAACATGACAGATGAAAATGATCTGGCTAAGGAAGACTTAGCATGAAACCCTTAAGCTGACCTGAGTCTTTTACCGTTCTCATCTGCCAAAAGAGATGAAGCTAGTCTGAAGCAAACTTATGTTAATGTTTGTGTTAATAGACGTTCATGTGTTCGCCAACAACAACGTGTCAGGAAATGTGCTCAGAAGGCTCTATTATTATTGTCACAACAAAAACACAAGCAGTGAGGTTTTCCTTTATTAGATTTTTTTTTAATCTAAGCTGATCATTGTAAAAATTAAACTAAGAAAGTATATGCAATAAACACTGCATAATATAAATCTACAAATCTGGTAAGGGAAGATGGACATGCTGTGTGTTTTAGAGTGGACACACTTTGGCCGCATTTACACCGCAGGTCTTGATGCCCAATTCCGATTTGTTGACTATATCCGATTTTTTTGACGACCAGCTTACATCTTTTAAAAGTGACCCATATCTGCATTTACACTATACACTTGGCGAAACAACCCAAGGTAGACGTACTGACCTGGAAAAGCTTAGGCCGAAAAGGTAAAAACGACAGATATTCACTTTCACATAAAGTCAAAATTTTCCGGGTGATACAACATTCCTGATATTACAGTCAAGAAAATACCTCATTAAAATTATGAATTTCTTGAAAGAAAACCTTACAGATTAGTAGTAACAAATAAGTTTGGCATAGTTTTAATTTTATTTCTAAGAGGATGTGGTGTGACCAAAATATCAGATCATTTGCTCTTTTTATGACAAGGCAAGGTTGGTTCAGGTTGTAAAATTTCATGTGGTTCGATTAATAATTAATGATTATTGTTAAAAAAAATGTTTCACCTTGAAAAATATATAATTAAAAATCATTTCTGAAAATGATGATTAAGACGTGTGTACTCATAAGTTCAAGCTGTAAATAAAACGTTACTACTTTTTATTTGTTTGTTACACAACATTAATTCTTTGGAACTTTTCCTGAAAATAGAAAAATAAATTCAAAACCACATAAAACCAACATGAATACAAAGACTAGATCTCTATGAATTGGTACATGTGCTTTAAACTGGATTTTAAAAGGATTTTTCATTAACATTGACGCTCTTAAATGTCACAGACCCACCATGCTCACTACAAGAGTGGGTGGGATGTATGGTTCAACCATTGTAGAAGATCTAGAAAGTGTTTACAACGGAATAGGCCTTTTACAGCTACATTACACCCACAATCTTATAGTCACCTTCTAGCCACAAGGTGCTAGTATGGCAGCATTTGAGGGTCTAAACACATGCAAGGTTTCAAGGCTCTCTTTGACGTATCTACAGCAGATGAGGGCCGTCTGTGTGCTGCTCTCACCAGCCCACCCGTCTGACAAACGGCACCTCGCTGATCCGCGAGAGCTAGCGTCAGGGAGCCCTCGCGACTCGCTAAGACTCGGCCCTAGTCAAGACGTCAGAAACACCATCACTATCACCATCATTCACAGCCAACTCAGCCTAGACTCAAACAGAACAGATGGAGGTTCACAGAACATAGAATGCATACATTGTACCCGCCTGAGAAACATGCTGTACCGAAACGCGCTTCGCATATAAGAAAGAAAAATCTCAAATTAGAGCTCATTAAACTCTGAATTGCTTTTCCTATATAGAAATGGAATTAAACCGAGAGGAAATGTAGACTTTTGATGATGTCTCCTGCTTCTCAGATTTTAATTTTGAGAAAAGTCTACAGGTCAGTGATGTGAAGCTCATTTTTTAAAAATATTAATATATTGATTTAATATTAACTCAATACATATAAAATGCCATTTATACATTCATACATTGACTTTGCACCTAGTCTATTATGAGAATGTTTTTAATTTATTATCTTTTAAAATGTATTTCGTGTACATCATTACTGTTTTTTTCTTCTTTTTTTCTTTTCTTTTCTTTTTTACTTACTTTCAAGTGGTGCAACCAACATGCAGAAAAAAACATGTTCTAAACCTCATGACTGTGTTTTGAGGTCAATAAGTCTCTTACAATATCAGATAAACTGACTTTTTATGACAAGGAAAGGTTAGTTCTGCTTGTAAAATGTCATGTGGTGTGACCTAAATCTATGAATTAATTCATGATATTGCACTTTTTTACTTTAAAAATATATATACTTTTTAAAATAATGAGTATGATGTGTACACACGTATTCAATGTGAAAAGAAAACCACATGACATTTTAGATACATTAAGCTTGAAAAGGTTTTCAAAACCATATGAAACCAAATTAAAACAAAGTTCTAAGAACTTGGCACATGGTTTAAAGCAGATTTTTACAACTCTATTATATCATTGACCCTTGATGAAGAGAGCAACCTTTGAGCAATCAAATCAAATTACAACTCTCTATATATGTGGTGATTTTCACTCTGTATTAAAATATGCTGAAAATACAATACTCCAAGAAATATTAATAGACAGCAAGCATACTATATTTTTTCCCACTGAAAGGAAATTACTTTAATTAACCTCAAGATTTGTGGGTTTAGATTGCAAAGATCCAAAAAAAGAAGGAATAATGGAAGCTAGGGAGAGGGAAAAAGAAAAATCATAATAATTAAGAGGGAGGAGCAGGGGGAAAAGGTTTGTAAGGCATGGAGAATGATAGAAACGAATGATTGGAGGAGAGAGAAAGGAAGAGTAGTATGTAAGAGGATATAAATATCGCCATGTGGTCTGGCGGTAATGATGTCACAATAGTGTGTGTTATCAGCGCTTGTGCAGGTTCTTTGGTCGTAGGGTTTGTCCTTTTCACTGCTGAACAGACACCCGCTCTGCCCTCAACGCTGATAAAAAGCCACAAATAATGCTGACACATGTGACCACACCCATGGTTACAAGCCCACTGGACAGATATCTCATCCGTCTTGACCTTTCTGTTATCTTTAGTGTAGCTCTTTCCCTTTACAGCTAAGATATTTAAGTAGAAGGGATCTAATTTGGATCATTAGTTCATGACCGGTCTGCTGACTCATACTTATAATAAACAATCACAACATTTTATTCACCATGTAATACAATTTACTAACCTAATTGTAGGCTGTTAACAGTTAGCAGCATTTTGTGCTTTAATATATAACACAACTGATTTGCGATCACAGTGTGTATGTGTTGACTATTTTATAATGGCTTCAAACGAGACTCATTCAATCAGATTTAAGAGGCAGAAAAAATGGTTATAGTTTATGCAAGTGTTTTCCAAACACTTATTTTAATGCTTTTGCATTCTTTCGCAAAAGTTTTGCGTTCCCCTGAGCGTTCGCTCGCAAAAGCACTGAAAGTTTTTCTTCACACCTCATATTATTTGCACAAAAGTTCAATGCATTGTTAAATGCTATACAATCTTTTATTAACTCGACAAGAATTTTTTATTCAATAGACTGCCTGTTACAGAGCCCCTAAAGGGACATGGTGATGGAAAAAAATTATATTTCAATGCTTTTGCGTTCTCGCAAAATTATTGCATTCCCCCGAAAAACTTACCTCACCTCAAATCATTTCCAGCACAAAGGTTTTGTGAGCAGACACAAAATTTTCTAGGGAATGTAAAAGCATATCATTTTTTCTCCAATCTCATTTTTTAACCATCACTATGTCCCTTTAAGGATCTGTACACTCTTAAAAATATAGTTTCCAAAAGGGGGTTTTCGCAGCGATGCTATATAGGTTGCGTTATTTTCAATGCTTTTGCATTCTCTTGTGTTCCCCTGAAAAACTTTCTCACATTCTCTTGCATTGCCCCGAAAAACTTCTCATATCACCTCTATGGCCAACTATGAGGTCACCGAGGTCCGGACCTCTGAAATTTTTTAATATTCCAAAATAAAATTTGAAGTTCTCTGAATGACTAATTAGCCATTTAAAACTCCTCCTATGAGTTTCTGCATGTATACGGTTGTTAAGTCTGACGTCACGCAGCAGCGCTTCCGGGTCCAAACGCTCTATCTCATACCACAAGAAAACAACAAACGGTGCTAATATACACACACGATGTGGTGTAATACTATCAAAAAATTATAATCATAACCTTTATCTCCATACCAAAATCCCAGATGGCCAGACAGTGATTCACCTTTTATAAATCATTAAAATATTAATGTCTGTGACGCTGTGAGCACGGAGACTGTTGTGTAGACTGTAAGTATTTTAAATGTTTAACTTTTTAAAATGTTAAACATTTAATATGAATAAATAGCACTCATAAACGGCTGTCGCGATGGCATTCTCAAGTAAAACGAGACAGGGCTTGGACCCAGAAACGTTCCTTACGTCACGACTTAACAAGCAGATAATTCAATTTAGACAGTTTGCTAGATTGTTTTGTGTCAGAGGTGTGAAAATGATGGAGAGCGATTCATGTCGCTTTGAGACTGTGGCGGAGTGAACGGTGCTTGAGAGAGTTGTGAGTGAGGGCGAGGGTTGCAGCCTCCGTCGTGTTGCCAGATACAATTAGTATAAGCGTCTTTGGAGGATTTTTTGTTTTTGTTTTTTTTCTTCTACTAAATCTGACACTTTAGGAAGTTAATCAAGTGGGAATGTGCAGGTTAGAGTTAGCAATCTTTATCTTATTTGCAAAACACAAGATTTGAACTTATTTCAGTTTATTTTTGGGGGCTTGTTTTTGTTTTGTTTTTATAGCAATATCTGGCAACAATACATCGCAGGCATTTAAACTGACAGTAATCAAAAAAGGCCCATAGACAGCGCAAGTAGGTTATTATTGACAGGATACCACAATTGGTAGGACAAACACAATGATAATCATGTAAGAATCTGTAAGAAATGGTGTCAACACTATGAAAAACAGTAGCATAATAACACTAGTACACAGATCTGTAGAATAAGTAGGTTACAGAATGAAATATGCCAAATATGCAAACACTGGATATGAAGAAGGCTATGCTATTTTATTCAGTTTAGTAGTTAACCTTTCACAAAGTCATGCTAAAAACATTCATAAGAGCACAAGACAAAGTTCATATTACTTATCCATATAGCAATGCCTATTAATGGGAAAAAATTACAATAATAAGTATTGTTAAGCACGCCCGCCTCCGATGCCGGAGACACCGCTTCAAAACCAGCTTGAAGCGGGTCGAGTAGGACCCGTTACATTTGGTGCCATGACCCGGATGGGAGTGAGGTTTAAGGGAGTGAGTGTAAGGGAGGCAAGCTAGTGAGAGATGTGAGAGTAAACCTCACTCACTTTAGCTTCCTTGTTAGCGCGCACCTCCCACGCCTGAGAAGCCGCTTCAAATCCCGCTTCAAGCGGGTCAAGTAGGACTGGTTATATTTGGTGCCGTGATGCGGATGGGAGTGAGGTTTAGGGGGGTGAGTGTAAGGAAGGTAAGATAGTAAACCTCACTCCCCTGGCCTCAAGAGGCATGCTAGTGACTGACGTTAGAGACAGCGGTCTTTAGCGTCCTTGTTAACGCGCCCGCCTCCCATGTCAGAGACGCTGTTTCAAATCCTGCTCAGAGTGGGTAAAGTAGGACTGACATTTGGTGCCGTGACCCGGATGGGAGTGAGTGTAAGGGAGGCAAGCTAGTAAGAGATGTGAGAGTAAAGCTTACTCACTGCGGTCTTTAGCTTCCTTGTTAGCGCGCGCCTCCCACGCCTGAGAAGCCGCTTTAAATCCCGCTCGGAGCGGGTAAAGTAGGACTGGTTACATTTGGTGTCGTGACCCGGATGGGAGTGAGATTTAGGGGGTTGAGTGTAAGGGAGGTAAGATAGTAAGAGCTCTGCGAGTAAACCTCACCCCCTTGGCCTCAAGAGGCATACTAGAGACTGCAGTCTTTAGCGTCCTTGTTAGCGTGCCTGCCTCCCATGCCGGAGACACCGTTTCAAATTCCGCTCAGAGCGGAAGTTTTTTTAAGGGAACGTAAAAGCATATATTTTTTTTCCTCTTATCTAATTTTTTTTTAACATCACATGTCCCTTTATGGCTCTGCAGTCTGTTGCTCATTTGATAACCAAAAGTATTTTAGTTGTCAGTTGTTAGTTGAGTTATCCTTAACAAACTGATTGTAATAGATTGCCTTATTTTTTTAAGTTAGGTAAACTTTTTTTATAGTGCAGAAACAGTGACTTCCTAAATTCCTGTGAGCCTGTGACCTGTTTTACACAATCTATCAGTTAACCTATTGAGAGTGAAATGGCATAATGTTAAAGTTAAGAGTCAAAGAGCTCTGCAGTTTATTTTCAAAAGGGCATACATATAAAAAACATGTGTTTGTTCAGTTTTCCCTTTGAACGTATAGAGGGGGTCCTGAGTGAAACATTACTGGTCCAAAACACTTCTGAATCTTATTATTGAACTGACTGGAAAAGACACTGGCTCTAAAGAGTGCCAGTTAAAGGTCCCACTGTGGTGCATTAGGTTAACATCTTAATGTAACATTTCTGGATTTATCACACTGATCTAGAGAACGGCTAGTTTTTAAACACGCTGTTTGTTGACGTTTGTTTTGTTTTATGCTGTATGTCTGTACACAATATCCTGCATGTATAAGCCCATCCATCATGGCCCAACAGCTCAGAGCCACAATCCCATTTTAGACACAATTAAACCACCTGAGTGAAATAAACATGACATACGTGTCTCTTTTTGCGACCACAGCCAGATAACGGATTAAGTGGGATTTACATAGACAAAAATGGGCCATTACTTTGCAGGTCTTTGAGAGGACATACCTATCGATTGGCAACGTGAACCTGACGTATACAACTCCGAACAGATGCGTTTTCTGCATTTAGTCCTTGAATCTGTTGTTTGGGTCTCATGTTGAGATTCTTAAAATGCTTTCAACAAAAGCCCGAAGTCAATTATGTAGCTGTCTGAATACATAGGTGCAGCCAGTAAGCCGCTCCATCAACAGAGCGACCGCTTTCCCTCATCTCATGTTTCTCGGCTCTCTCTCATCCTTCTCGAAAGGTCTCAACAGATGCCTGAGGTCCATAAACTCTCTGCATTCTCTGAAGCATCTGGGATCTGCTTCTCTGTCAAGGCAAGTTACGGGACAATAACCTCAGCCACATTTCTCAGGGTAAAAATGTGTTTTTAAAAGCAGAGTTTGAATACATTCGGCACAAAACAGCAGAGAGCCAGGAATCAGCCTAGCGGCAAACACAAGCGCTCGGCTTCTCGCACTGTGAAAGGGTTACATCCGCATCTCGCGCTGAAAGAAAACGCTCAACATACACACGGAGAAGAACAAATCCTGTTGAGCCAAGCTGAGCTGAGATACCCTACATACTACCAGCCCTTCCAGGCACAATTAGGATTTTACGGAAGGGAGAAATCCACATTCCTGCACACATAGAACACCATCCTTCTCAACACCATCCAGCTATTCTCTCATTTTCTCTCTTTCCTTCTCGCACGCTCATGAATCTTTCCTCTCCCTTCTTTCTTACTTGGGAATTTGCGCGAAGCAGAGAAAGTCTTGGAAATCAAATTAAGAGCTCCTTTTTGGCAGGGAAAGGGTGTCTGAGGGTTATCGAGAAAAGCAAAGATATTTTGTATACATTCAGTCGCAATCAATTTTTTTCATGCATAGTTGTGTAGGTCTTGTGTTTTAGTGCGCCATTTCTAACAATACAGACTAGACTTGCGCTGAAGGCAAGGAAAGCGAACACAAAACTATAGTAGTTCTAGGTTCTAGTTCAATGTTCTTAGTTTAGGGGCTTTTTAAACACTTTTAAGTAGAGTGCAAAATGAATGCTGTTTGATGATACATATATGGTTCAAGGTTAAGACTTTATATTTGATAATAGTTCATTTAAATAGGTGGTTCTTATTGATCCTGGTTCAGCAGTGAACTCATAAGACACACACACACACACACACATATATATATATATATATATATATATATATATTTATTTATTTATTTTATTTTTTTTTTTTTTCCCCACACACTACCAGTCAAAAGTTTGGAATAATTAAGTTTGTTTTAATGTTTGTGAAAAAAATAAATAAATAGAAAAAAATACAGAATTTTTTTCCTCAGTACTCATTCTATTCATCATTTCTTCATTTATCATCTCATATCATTTCTTAGTATCACAGTTGAAAACTTAATATTTCTGTTATACTGTACATGTTTTTTTTTTTAGAATTCTTTGATGAATAGAAAGTTCAAAAGAACAGCATTTATTTTACATGGAAATATTCTTAGTAATATAAGGAAGTATATAAAAGGGTAGAGTAGACTTTCAGAAGCTCAGGCACTTTAACATCATTAATTCCAACTTATTTATACAATGGCAAGAAAATGAACCGAATGGAAATAATGAGCTAAAGTTGGGGTGTCAACATGGTAATTTTTACTGATTCTTTTGATCTTTGGAAATTTTGATAAGTCTGCAACAGGACAGTTTTGGTGTGAAACAAACCATCTACCAGCACAAAAATCACATCAAATCCACTGCTAATACTTACTAATGTTTGTACAGTTGTCGTTGTTGTCTTCACTAAAAATGATGTCACTTAATGGCTTTTTTAGTTTTAGAAATCCAGGAAAAAAACAGGATGAAAAGTGATACTGTGCACACAGGAAAAAGCAATAAACGGATTATTAATTAAAACAATATTTCTAAGAAAACTATTTTTGCTTACATCATTTTGATTAGAGAAAATGGGGGGAAAATGAAGAAACACCTGCAATGAATTCCTAATAAACTGCCAGTTTTTCAAGTTTCAGAGAACCCGGTGACACATCAATAATGACAAAACCAAAATGCTGAAATAATTTAAAATTCACCCATTTTTTACTTAATTGTGATATTGTGTAATAAAAGAAAATGAACTTATATGATTTCCAACACTTGTTTTCATTTAGCAGAACTTATATGATGCGGGGACATCAAAATACATAGGAATGACCCAAATGCATTGCAAATGCCATTTTATTTTGTCTTAAATTATCCTATTACACTTTTTCATTATTAGAGAATAGTGCTGAGCATCAGACAACGGCCTAAATGCTGTCTGCTGTCCTTAAAAAACAAAATGTACCAGATCATTAAAGAAAACTGATCTAATTTAACTCAATGATTCATGTAACTGCAGAGCGAGAGAGCGAGAGAGAGAGAGAGAGAGAGAGAGAGAGAGAGAGAGAGAGTGTCAGGAATCCTTTATTAAGTTCCAAGACGCAGTCATTAAGATTACAGTTAAACTGTGATTCACAAACATCATGTACTGTATTTTCTAAATATGCTAATCTATGGAGAATTATGGGTATTCTGCAACCAAGCCAATTCCTCCAAACACTCAGACACACACACACAGTTAAAGTGCAACAATCTCAGCATATTATAGTAGTCAGTTAAGCGACAGTTAGTTGAAGCAACAGTTTGAGCAAAGCAGACACTGGAACGGTTACTGAGATTGACTTTGGCCTTTTAGCTGTCAGCACAATAGGGCTGAGCCCTCACAAACATATTATTACTGTCACTAAAGATTCCCTCAATGAAGAGAAAAGGTTAACACCATCTCTACCATGTGAAATGACGCTGGATCTAACAGCTTAACCATGACCTGCAGTTAAAGCACAAATGTGTTTGTCAAAGTATGATCAGAGTATAAATATTATTCATATTACCATGCAAGAAACATATTTAAAACTGTAGCTTGCAAGGATTTTAATAGATAATTAATATCCATTAACGACAGTTCCATTCCTGACTTCTGATTGGTCAATACAGTATTCCAAGTGCTAAAACATGAAACATCAGTTCATCACTGTGCAGCTCCCATTGCAGTTAATTATTTCGGCTTCATATCAATTGTTCCGTTTTTTTTTTTATATTTGTATTGTGTAGCAAGGATGTTATAAAACTGCTTGAGGCTGTGTTGATTTGTGAATACAGTTGAAGCTAAAGGCCAGTGTTGATGTATATATTTTTTTCCTGATGCATGATGAATATGAACGAAAGAGAAGGAGAGATCAAAAGAAAAAAAATCTGGAGCAACAGTTGGAGAACGTTTCAGAAGACAATACATAAAAAAAAAAAAATTCACTCAGCAGGATGCAGGCAAATGCACGTGGAAGTAAGTTGACTTATGCCCACTTGTGTTCTTTTCACAGACAAAATGTCCACATGGTGTTCCAAGTCCTTGTGTATTGTGGGGGTGAGAAGCGGTGAAAAACCTCAGTCACTTCAGGGTAATGCAAATGACTTTAATATGTTAAGAAGATTAAAGTGGATAAATGTCTAGATACATTTTTTTGAAAAGCCACATAAACCTCTAGTGTTTTTATTTGGCGAGGGGAGGGGTGGATATACGTGAGTCAGTTCGGGATGATCAACACAAAAACCCTGCCGAAATGAGACGCCATTGGCTGAGGAAAATTGGGCTTATTCGAGATTTTGCATTTTAAGCTTCTTGGATGTAAGACCGTCCCACTTCTTTCTTATTATTTTTAAACACCAACCCTTAGGACAACAAAAAGCTACCGGCAGACATAGGTCACAATCTGCTATCTCCACGCTCTCTCCTGAATTAGGCTTGGTTGTCTTCTTCAGCTTTTGTCAAAGCGGTCTTAAAGATGGTGAGCTCTGAACTACTTTCGCGGTCCTCCTGTGAAAGTAAGTACACATGCAGCCTGTAGAATAATGCATTAACTATACTTGTATATCTGTTTTCTCATGCTATAGTTAGCAAATCAAGTTTTTTTATAGGTGAACTTTCTTGGTGATGCAATCAACAAAACTATTTCTTAAGAAAGAAATCCGAACACGAAATGACAACCGACTGCAGCAATTGGCCGAAGTTTGTGTGGTGGTAGAACACTGCTTAAAACGTACAGATGCCACAGCAAAAATATGTGAGTGTGAAAAATGAAAGAGAAATGGAACAAAATAACATAAAAGGATTAAGAAATGATTTGCATAACATTTCCGTTACTTCCAAAGCGCAGGATCAGAGACATGACAGGGACGTGATGACTGCTGAGTCTTATCGTCAACCACATTCTCTTCAAGGCACAAAGCTAGTCAAGATCAATCACAGTTAATTTCACAATTAAAGATATAACCATCAAGAGAATCTCTTCAGCTTGCTTCTGGGATCCAAAATCTGAAGAATATGAACATGTTTGTTTCATTCACATTCCCTTCACTTTTCTCATGATACTGAGAATGATCGCTGTCCCAACCACACAGTAAAAGGAACAAGTGGTGATATCACAATAGTCTGAAACATAAGCGAGTTATGTTCAAGTGTGACTTACTACCATACTTATTTGCTCTGATCAAAAAGACAATATCTAACCAGCTGGGCTGCTGCCAATGAAAATCCGATTCAGCTCGTAATGACCACAAAACAACATCAACAACAACAACATGCCCAGTAGGTACAACTAGAGAACAAAAGAAAATATGCAGGAAAAGAAAGAGTATATGATAACTCTGAAGGAAGGGAAAAGGAAGGAAGGAACTAAGGAACAAAGTAGAATGGAAGGGGAAAAGAAGGAAGGAATGAAGTAAGCTGAAAGAAAGTACGTGGAAAGGAAGAAGTAGAAAGGAAGAGAAAAAGAAGAAGTGGAATGGAAGTGAAATTGAAGAAGAAAAGGAATAAGGTATGGAAGGAAGGAAGGAAGGAACAGAAAGAGGTATGGAAGGAAGGAAGGAAGGGAAAAAGGGGGGAGGAAGGAAGGAATGGAAAGTGAGAGAAAGGAAGGAACTAAGGAACAAAATAGAATGGAAGGGAAAATGAGGGAAGGAATGAAGTAAGTGGAAAGCAAGAAGTAGAAAGGAAGAGAAAAGGAAGGGAAAGAAGGAATGGAAGTGAAATTGAAGAAGAGAAGGAAGGAAGGAAGGAAGGAATGGAAAAAGGAAGGAACTAAGGAACAAAGTAGAATGGAAGGGGAAAAGAAGGAAGGAATGAATGAAGTAAGCAGAAAGGAATGAAGTTAATGGAAAGGAAGAAGTAGAAAAGAAGAGAAAAGGAAGGGAAAGAAGAAATGGAAGTGAAATTGAAGAAGAAAAGGAAGGAAGCAAGCAAGGAAGGAAGGAAGGAAGAAGGGAAGGAAGGAAGGAAGGAAGGACACAGAGAGGAAGAAAGTGGAAAGGAAGGAACAAGCTCCACTGAGACTTTGTTGGTGCATTAAATAAGATTTTATACAGCTGATCTTCAAAAAAATGAAAATCTTCGTAATACTGAATCTTCTGCATTTTAAGTCTCATTAATTTTAATGAATTAAATTAATATCAAAGTAAACTTTTCCTAAACACTTTTAGAAAAAGGTCCACACTCAGGTCTCATTACTGATGAGAATACTCACTAATTCAAATAAAGCTAAATAAACGGTTAGCATATAAGCGACAGACACAGAAAATGCAGTTTCGAGTTTGGTCCGCATCATGCCCCATTTTTCCACTTCTCTTCATTCTAGTTTCTTTGAGTAAATGGACACACATAGTACTAAAATAAAGACAAATATTTGTTAAATCAAGTTTCAGAAGTTGCAAATGATACTTTCAAGCGACTTTGATTTGAATGTAGTCTCACAGCAAAGAAGATTACACATGGCTCATTAAATACACACTGTCCCTTTTTTCTCACAGTTCCCACAGAACTATGGATCTGCCAAGCCTCTCTTGTTCTCTCGTGTTTATCTGTGGAAACAATATCTTTGCCAAGAGAAAAGGGGACGGCGGGAAAACAGAGACAGTGAAAGTTTGTAAAAGGCCCCAGGGCTCTTTCAGGACCAGGTGAATCAGTGGGATGGGACAGACGTGCATGGAGGGGGTGGTGGGAAAAAATTATGGCGAATCTTCAGAAACACATGCATTTAATTCCTGTAAAATGAATGCAAATCCTAAACTTTTTAAAACTTAAACTCTTTAGAGAACTGAGGGAAAAGAAGTTTATGAACAGCTCTAAAGTTCTACATTTGGTCTCCGATGATCATTAAACAAGGTAACGTGTCGAAGCCGCGGCCCAGCGGGTAGCACACGTCGAGCGGCGCTAATGCGGCCGCGAATCTGGCTCACGTCATTTCCCGATCCATCTTCCTTGCATCATTTCCTGTCCTCTCTAAACGAAAGTGACAAGAAGGCCCAAAATCCGAAAAGGCAACATTACTTCAACCTTTTGTAACGGCACAACATGCAGGGCATCAAATGCACTGTAACCGAATGTCACAGTCTTTGCACCTAAGTGAACGAGACACCCACTCAAACAGACACCCGGCAACATCAGCCTGCAACAATATCAGCTCACAATTCACATTAGAGATGGCATTACATATTTCTGACAGGCTTGCCTTTACACGCAGAACTCCTCAAATGGGATTGGGCAGATCCCTCTAAACAGCTTGCAGCCGAGTGACATTTTGTCCCCATTTCAGCAACGGTTCTGCCAGATATGATCCACCATCTAGTTAACGCAAGTGTTAGGCTAATTACTTTAGCTGCTTGAGCCTGGCCTCCGATGCTCCGTGCAGCATCAATTCTCCGGCAAACGCTTGGCGGTTTCCAGGCTTCGTATAAATAGAAATTTAATTTCTGTATGTTTATCCTGGCATCCTCTGCGGCAAAGGCATATTCCCGAGCCTGATGGATTATTGCATCTTTGAACTTTAAAATATCTGTCAATGTAGGGAAAAGGCACAAAGTAGAATCTTGACTTTAATGAGATTTGTAAGTGACAAACGAGAGATTAATGTTGTAAGTCGATGTAATTCCATCTTTCCAAATGCGTCTCCCATACCTTTTCGTCTGACTTTCTCTCTGTTTGTCTTTGGCTCATTTTTTTTTCTAGGTTTGATGTAAAGCGGAAATTTAAATGAAGGTGAAGTAGAATGCCATTATGAAGAATCTTAATAAAGATGCATTGTTTAAATTAGAAGGGTGTAGCAATTTGAAAGCTGATGGAAAAACTGAAAGATAAATAACTAGTGAGATAATAGCTAAATATAGCAAATTAAAAATACAGCTGGAGGCGTGGCCTCACATAATTAGTGCATATGCAAATCTACTATGTTTGTTTCACTATATTAGTGAAGACACTGCATAGACTTCCATTGATTTTATATCAGGTTAATGATATTTTCTATCACCTAACTCAACCCCTACCCCTAAACAAAACCCTCACAGATACATGTGCAAAACACTAGATTTAAATAAAAACTAGTTTTGCCCAATTTATAAGCCTTTTTAAATAGTGAGGACCAGTAAAATGTCCTCACTAGTTAGTTATTTCACTAAATAAGTGAGGACATTTGACCCTCACAAGTATAGTCAAACCTGTACACAAGGAAGGAAAGTCTAGAGATCAAACAATACTGTTTTATGACAGATAATTAATGTTTAAGTGCTTAATAACCAATATTCATAACTGATTTTTAAAACTTCTGAAGGTGACCAGCTAACTATAAGAGTTTAATAATACACTGAATAATAACTCTAAAAGGTTATGCAAGTGACATAACCTTAAGAGTTTATTCAATAAATGTTTAATGCTTTAATGACAGCAGCAGTTGCTTGAACTCCACAAGTTGATGACCATGTTCTCCAGCATGATTTGAGGATGATTCAAAGAGCATCTTGTGCTTCAATGGAAGCAACAACATCTGACCATGACACAAAATTGCTAATGTCATTAGTGACCTAGAAATAGTGCAGAATATTAAATTCATTTTACATCATCCAGGTTTTAATAAATCAACTACAGATTACAGATAAAATTACAGATTTTGAAGAGTTCTCAGACTTTTAAAGGAACACTCCACTTTTTTGAAAATAGGCTCATTTTCCAACTCCCCTAGAGTTAAACAGTTGAGTTTTACCGTTTTCGAATCCATTCAGCCAATCTTCGGGTCTGGCGGTACCACTTTTAGCATAGCTTAGCATAGTTCATTGAATCCGATTAGACCGTTAGCATCTCGCTTAAAACTGACCAAAGAGTTTCAATATTTTTCCTATTTAAAACTTGACTCTTCTGTAGTTACATCGTGTACTAAGATCGACGCAAAATGAAAAGTTGTGATTTTCTAGGCCGATATGGCTAGGAACTATACTTTCATCCCGGCGTAATAATCAAGGAACTTTGCTGCCATACCACGGGTGCAGCAGGCGCTATGATACTACGCAGCGTCTCTCACAAATGTTTCCATGGTTGCAAGGCACGCTCCCTGTGCAAGCAGGGGGTCACAGGCGCTGCGTAATATCATTGCGCCTGCTGCACTCATGGGAAAAAAAAATCAACTCTGAGCAGAAAAGCGCCTGACGTCATTCAGCGTTTTTTTTCCATTGTCCAATCGAATGAATGGAGAGGCAGGCCTTCCGTTGTGGTGACGGAAGTTTACAGTTGCTTGGAACTGTCTCCGTTTCCCTGTCTCCTGCGTGTTTGTACACGTCTCATGGTTCCTCAATCAAGGTCAGAGCAAGCGCCCTCTGCTTGTCCATTTTTAATATAACAGTTTACTTAACAGCAAACCAAAGTAAACCAAAAAAAAAGTAAACCAAAAAAAGGCAGTGTGCCTCACTTTTTCAAACCTGAAAAACGCATTCTGTCTAATCGGGGCCTTAGTGTGTATCTTTAAATGCAAATGAGCTGCTGCTCCCCACCCCCCTTTCCAGAAGGGGGCTGTGCCTTTACAGCTCGTGCCAAGGATTGATAACTCAAAAATGTTCTGTGTTCATTTATACAGTCAACAACAGAACATTTAGATTGTTTATCACGTAGCTGAGACATTCTTGTGTTTCCACAAGCTGCTCTAGCGAGGAGACAAACATGGCGGACTGTGTACAGCTCACTCAGGGGAGGAGCTAAGCTAACAGGGCAGATTCCGTTACCAGTCGTGGGCGGGGCCTGCTACATTGTGACGTCACATTATAAAGAAAACACGAACGACTCATTTTGAGATACGGTTTATGATTCATGGGGAATATAAAAAAAAGGAGTGGGTGGATTTTCACCATTATAGGGTGGTTGTGTACTGTCAACACATTTATGTTCAAACACCATGTGAAAGTGAATTTTTCATAATAAGTCCCCTTTAACCCCTTTCATTAAAAAAAAAAAAATGAAGCAAGGTAAAACAAGACAGAAACATGGAAAATACCATAAGGAAATGTATAATTTGTCTATGAGGTTGAAGTTCACAGGCTCCTGGGGCCTCAGAGGAGTTCACATCTCAGCGCTGACCCCACCCGCGGGGTCCGATTCCTGAACCTCACTATGGAATCTTTACATTCATGATGTGCTCCAGTCTGAGAGTGGTGCAGAGTCCTTATACAACATGTAAATCATCTGTGTGTGTGGAAACGAGGATTATGTGGCTTATTGCCTCTCTCACCATTTAACTGAATATTCATATCAATCCTTCGCCTCTAGTAAAGAGTAGCAGCAGATGTTGGCAGTGTCAGATCCCCGGTGTGATTCATAGGCATTGTGTAAGAGTGCCTGATGATGACTGTATAAATGAGGTCCAGTGTCAAAGCAATATGCTTGTTATCATGACAAACAGATCCACAGGGGAGAAAGAGAGAAACCTGGTGTCTATCCTGAATGAGAGCCTGTAATCCTACACGCCCGAGACGCCCACCTGGTTATGGCAGATTTACTATTAAATAGGCAACAGTGACCTTCTTTCATTCATGGAGTGGATCTCATCTAGTGGCAAGGTTTGGCAAAATTTGGAATTTAAGAATTGGCTCCATTTCAAACCATGGCAATTCAGTTTCAGAGAACTGGCCACACCCAGAAGAGCCATGTTCGAGTACAAAAAAAAAAATTAATAATAATAAATCTGTGGCAGAAATCAAACATTCACAGTTCTAAATGTTTTCAGTCTAATTAAGTTGAACCTTCCGCAGATAATTTGCTTTAAACTGACAAATCTGTTATTCACCCAGTCAGTCCAAAATAATATGATGATATTAGAACAATAAGTTATCTAAATGGCAAAGCTGCTTTTTTCATGTAGAGAAAATGCTGTTCAGTCTGTAAAATTTATTTGCAATTTTGCTCTCTTCATTAAAACAAATAAAATATATATAATAATTAAATAATATAGAAATAATTAAATAAATAAATATGATTTATTTTAAAACGTATTATTTTTATTATTTATTTATATTTTAATTAATATAATAAAAAAGAATTAGTTGAAATACATTTTAAACAAAGCAAAATTGCAATATATATATATATATATATATTTTTTTTTTTTTTTTTTTTTTTTTTTTCTGATGTTGTGTGTATGATAACTAGAGCTATAAGCCAGTGCTAAATTGTTCAATTACAAGGAAATAAAACAAACTATACAGAGAGAGCTCTAAAGCCACTATTCAATGTTTTATTCATCTGTGAACAAACATGTCTTAAACTGTATTTGGGTGCTTTTCACAGCCATTATTAATAAATGTCATTAACTGTAAGTTAAAAATGTTCAAATTTATTTATTTATTTATTTTTAAATTGAATTAACAGCTCTAGTGACAACCTTTTTAAGTGTAATTCATACTAAAAACGCAATATATTAATAAAAACTACACTTACTGCAGTTCTATGAATTATCTCCAGCCCTTCCTCACAAAGATAGACAAATTAAAGTGGTTCGCCCACTGTGAGTATAAAAAGCAAACTCAAAACCCCCTCTCTTCCTCTATCTTTCAAGAGGCCCAACAGCGAAAGACCTTTCAGGAATCCTGCATGGGTGGACGAGTGGGTTTTCCCTGGGAAAGACACTCAGGGTCTTCCGGAAAGGAACCCCACCTTCGGATGTCGGATAGCACGCTGCTACGGCGCGCTGGTGCCAAGGCTAGCGTGGGTGAGTGGGCAGCGCTGCACTGAGACGACTAGCAGCCGTGGGCACTGCCAGGCTTAGCGATGAAGATGCCGCCCCTGTCGTCATTACAGGCAGCTCACAGAAAAGAACAGAGAGCTTCGCCGAAATAAGCCAAAAAAAGCAGGAAGTAGGGAGGGATGGTTCACATTGAAATCCTCTCTTGACGCCCCCACGCACGGTTTTAAGCACAGCGTACAAAATCACTCTCACAGAGAGAGCGAGAGAAGAAGAGATATTAGCGGCGCAGTAAGCTAGCTCAGGAGATCACATCCAGGCGCTTTCTAATCACTGTAATGGTTTAGAAACCTCATGCTCATCTTTCTTAAGCACCGAATAAAACAGTAGAAGTCCCCATATGAACCACAGGCGCTGCTTTCCTATGCCAAAGAGACTTTCGACAGCTGCAGGGGGCAACAGCCTAAAAAGTTAACGTGATTTTTTTTTTTTTTTTGGGAATAAGTCACATCCTAGAATACCACCCGATAAGACCTTAAGGAAATGGATGGAGTTGAGAAGTTCTGAAATATCCTTGTATGCCGATACTTCTCGATCAGCAAATAACATGTGCCAGATCACACGTTCATCCAGAATACAAGATTATGCACACGTTTAAATAAACATCTACACTCCAGATATCTTTAAGAGCACGCAGCATGTTGGAGATCACAGGCTGCTCTATGCTAAATGTAGCCTTGCAGAGGTAAGAATGCGTGATAGATCCGTGACCTTACCGGTATAGGCTAATATTAGCATTTTTTAAGTCAATATTGGAATAGCATCAGGGATTATTTCCAGCATCAAATAGTAAACTATTTTTTCTATACCAGGTCACAACTTTGAAACAGTTACACATGTCCCAACTAGGTATGCTGCAATACATCGATGAAAAACAGGATCATTTTTATCATTTGGTCTCTATTTCTGAGGCTTTGCACTGGGTAGCCCCGCCCACCTCAAAATGCCATTGGTCAAAAATCCTGCTCTTCAAACATCAAATTTTTCTGATTGGCTGTGATTTCATCAAGCGCTCAGTGAAAACAGATAAATTGTTTGCCACTGGAAACTTTGTTGTTGGATATAGCGTTAAGCAACTTTTCTTCAGAACCTGATTTGATATCTCATGTAAAATTATAAATTGGAGCTTTAACTATGAACATTTATTTTTTGAAAACAAGGATAAAACTGTATAAATTTATGGTAACAGTTTAGTTTAGGGTCCAATTTTCACTATGAACTAGTTGATTATTAGCATGCATATTACTAGGATATTGTTTATTAGTACATATTAATGCCTTATTCTGCATAACCATATTCTACATCCCTTAATCCTATACCTTACTAATTATTAAAAAGCATTAATTAGGAGTTTATTGAGGCAAAAGTCGTAGTCAATAGTTAGTTAATAGTGAGAATTGGACCCTAATCTAAAGTGTGACCCAAATTTTATATGGCTCTTATAAAGTACACAAAGCCAAGATCTCAAATCATATCATATATATAACTGCAAATTTACATGAACACAATACTTACCATTGTGGAAAGGAGTGAAAGATAAGAAATCATTTTGATGATGTACATGAATCGAGGATATTTGTGGGTCTTGGAAAATGGCACAAGCATTACAACACAAGTGTTGGTACATAAAATGCTGCCAATGGTCTGTTCTCCAAACTGAGAACATGTGGTATCGTCACAAGAGAAACCGGAGAATATTCCATACATAACAAATCCCATTTATAAAAGACCATTTATGAAATCCAATTGAACTTTCTTTTGTGTATGTGTGAGATAAAAGGGCCTTGTAACAGTTCTAACAGTTTAACAGGCTATACTGGCAGTTAAAATGAATTGAAAGCTCATTGATGTGTGAGGTCTTTCATGAAGATTACTGCACGTTTTAAAGGGGAAATTGTTTGCTTTTTGCTCTAGCATTATTAGCCTGCTAAACTAGTCTTAATAAGGTCAGGTTTGAAGTGATAGTTCACTGGCAAATAAAAATTCTGTCATCAATTATTGACCCTCATGTTGCTCCAAACCCATAAGACTTTCGTTCATGTTCAAAACACAAATGAAGATATTTTTAAGGAAACCTCGACTGAAAGTCCATTTCACCAAATCTTTAACAGACATCATTGCTTTTGGTTACACTTTATTTTAAGGTGTCCTTTTTACAGTGTAATTATACATTTAAGTACTGAGTAATATTAGTTAACAACATGTACTTACTATAGAGTAGGGTTAGGAATATAGTTTGGTTTAGGTTTAGTCGCATGTAATTATGCATAATTTACTGTTATTACTACAGTAACTACATGTAACAAGGACACTAAAATAAAATGGGTTACACTTTATTTTAAGGTGTCTTTGTTACACTGTAATTATACATTTAAGTACTGAGCAATATTAAGTAGCTACATGTACTTACTATAGGGTTAGGATTAGGGTTTGGTTTGGTTTAGGGTTAGTTGTATGTAACTAGTCATAATTTATAGTTATTATTATAGTAACTACTTGTAACATACATAACAATGACACTGTAAAATAAAGTGTTACCATAAAATGTTACCTCGCTTTTCTTTCACAATTTTTGAACTTTTTGAAGCGTCAACATTTTGATGCAATTAATGCATTAATTAATTTGTTTGCAGCCTAAAGGCATTTTAATATCAGATTTACGGCTGCTTTTGTAACAGCTATGCTAGATCATTATAAAATGTGTTGCCAATTTTAACATAAAAACAAGATGAGCTAAAACAGTCCAAGTTCATCAAGCATTACTGTAAACAAACTATTTTTGACACTGCATCCAGAAGTGCCAGACAAAGACGCAATTATCTCCATAATGGCCTGAGATTAAAATAATTTGAATTACGAGCACTTTAGTCAGTGTTCAAATGACTGTCAACAATATTTCTGATTCCTAACATATAAATTCTTAGTAAGCGAAGAAGTAAACAATAGTACAAGTAACAGACGTTTACACCCTCAACACCAACAACAAACGATGAGATTTCAAAGGCCGTTATCCCTTCAGATCGTACCGTATGCAAATGCTGAAACATTCACTCAAACACATTACTTTGATGAAGCCGTTATGACTTTCGAAGACATTTCGACTGCAATAGCGCAAAAGCATTATGGTTGTTCGAGTGAAAATCAAGTTCAAGTCAAGCTGAGGGTTGAGTCATTACTTTGAGGGCTGACGGAGGGAAATCTGTTGTTTAGTGTGACCCTTTGCTTTTGTTTTGGGTAATGAAAGCCCATTGAGAGGCGGACGTGCTGGACCGCTGCCCATTTCGCTCTGTTTCAATTACCCAGCATGCCTTCAGCAGGGTAATGAGGTGGGTGTCACCGCGGGGGTAAAGCGACAACCAGTGACCGCTGCGTCGCCACTTGGCCTCTCATTTCCGTGGTGATGAAGTGTCGATTGGCAGGGTCAAGGGGGCGGGAGAGAGAGAGCAACCGCACAACGAGGACTGACACGTACGGTCTCCGAAGCCTCCTCGTATTCGCAGCACAGACCTCCAGCTACCATATGTTTTTATCAGAGACAGAACCACAAAAGGGGGAATTACGTTTGAAAGGCCTGTAAATAAAGTTGGTATTGATTTGATCTCATGTGTAATCCGTTTTGCTGTCTGACACCAAGTCCAGCAATAAAAGAGAATCATGTAGGACAGCATAATAGATAATACGACCATACATCAATTGGGGTTTGGGAGACGTGAGGGCGATAGATCATCTTCCAGCCAGACTGCTTAGCTATGGAATTTATAAACTAGCTCCTAAAATTGAAGCGGCTTTCAATTTTAGTTTCCAATTTACAGATACGCCATGGTACTTTGCTGCTTTTCTCCACCACAGTTGATTCTATTTCAAGTTTACCAGAACGATTCCCACAACATCGCTGCTCTAAACTCAAATACACCAATCAAGAGAGACAGACAAAGTTTGCCTGACATAGCAGCTGTCCAACAGCTCTTCTATCATATCGATGGCGTCTTTGTCTCTTACTTTGTCTGAAACGGTTTGCTTTTAAAAGATGCCCCTTGAGCACATTTAAATTGTAAAATGAGGAACATTAAAACATTTTTGATTCATTTTTCATTTTTAAACAATTACTATTAATTTTTAACAGAATGTTTTTGCATAAAACAGTTGTAAATGTAAACTTCTAAAGATAAAGATCCATATTATTATTATTATTAATAATAATATTATTAATATTGGAGTAGTTTGATTAAATATGAGCTTGTTTGACTTTGAAAGAAAGCTATTCTAAAGTTCAATTGTGCAGAAGGATATTTGGACAACTCAAAAGCTCCAAATGCAAATATTACTATACAATCTAATTATGATAAAGCATAATAAAAAATGTTTTCTTAATATGATCAGGATTGTTGAAAATAATTCATATAGACTGAATACACTGCAACTGATTATGAGTTAATTTAAAAACTAAGAGTAATGATAATGATAATGCATGCAAATATAGGCTAATATAAGAATGTTATATAAATAAAGTATAAAGTTTTGAATCATTATCATTACTTTAATTATATATATAATCTTTTCAAATCTTTGATGTAATGCATATTTTTGAGTTATAAATAATGTGTTTAAACAAGTTTCAGTAGTTCAATAACATTTCAAATTGTTTAAATTCATTTTTTGACTGTTTTTATGTCAGGCGGTACAACCAAATAGTTGTATGTATATACTGTAGTTGTACCACCTGACATGGAACGTGTACCAACCTACCCATACTTGAAATGAGCAGTTTTTACCAGTATTTGAGACATTTTCACTCTGCCACAAGGATCAGTTGGACTCCTCTGGATGATGCATTATCATGTTTACTGTTATTACTTTGTCAATTCATAATAAAAGAGCCACGTTTGCAGTTGTGCCACCCTGACATTTGAGAATATACAAATTGCTGGATGAAAGTTTTTCAATTATCTCAACAGCTTTAAAAACTACTGATATTTATAAAATTTGTTTATATGAAAGGTTTCAAACCTAAAATAATGCCATAGTATTTCGTTTTTAATTTTTTATTATTAAGACACCATTTTAAATAGTTTTCCTAGTCTGTTCATTTGTTTGACAGTTGCACCACCTGACTTTTTGGGGGTTACAAAACATAAAATAATACGTATTATTTAAATGTACTAAAAATTAATTCAAACTAAATCGGTTTTATAGAATAAAGTGATATATGTCATGAATTTAGCAAATTATTTTAAAAGGAAATAATGCACAATAATAAACAAAAATATGAATGTCATGTCATTGACCCATACATATATATATATATATATATATATATATATACACATATATATATGAAGCACTGCAGCACTGATACATTTATGAACATTAATAAACCAATCTCTGATTACCTTCCTTCAATAAAATGAACCACATTTATGTAAACAACATAAATGCCTAAAGACAAACTTTAAGGCATCAAAAGTGATCACATGAGGTCAGTAAAGTTGTCAATGCAGGTTTCGATGTCATACTCAAAGAGAATTTTGTCTCTGTAACATGAATTCATTTCAGCACACATATGTCTTAGTTGTGGAGCACTTGCGCCATCTTCTGGAGACATAACATAACAACAACATACCAGTATAACGTAGTACACAACATGACTTGAAACAAGTTTAAAGAAACTCTAAAGATATTAAAATAGCAGATAGAGTGGGAAAAAATCCATTTAATTAGCATAAGGGATTTTAAGCCAACTTAAAACCAGGGGAGAAAGTGTTGTAATACTACAAAAATACTACACACTTCACCAATTTTATAACACATTCTAGCCTGGCAGAGGACTTGCACTTTAGCCATTACTAATCACTGGCTAAAGGCTAAAGCACTGAGCACTAACTGACCGAGTGAGTAAGAGGTCAGTGTTGAATTTCTCTTACCTCATCAGCACTTGGCAGCTGTACTTGAGGTGATCCCCAATCCTTACTGATCTTCTCTCTGATCCTCTGAGGGATGATCAAGCACTCGTCAATAACCAGATCTGGGTAAATCAGCTTTAACTCTCCCCTAAAGAGTAAAAATGCAGGTATGAATACGTTAACCTGTCTATAATATACTCCATCACTATTCAATGAACAGTTTATGGTTTCCAATAGGTCATAAAACGCTAATATAAGCTGTGAATAGATTGCACTGAAAGTTGAACTAGTGAGTAAGTTGTCAGGTTTGTAAGGCTTGTTGTGTGGGTTTTGAGTGGGACCGGCTGCTTAAGCATCCATGACTCAGTGCTCTGAGGGAGTCCTACACATCCCACACCGGCCTACAAGCCAGACTTCAAAAATCAATTCATCTAAAGCAATATGGTTTGGAAATTAACCCTAGTCCAAAAATCCTAAAGGAAGACATTTGTAAAGGATTCCAATTGGAATTTTAATGAACCAATCCCAGCAGGATAAAAATGCCTATGTAAGACATCAGAAGGACTTTACATGCATTTAAGTTTTCAATTTTTTCCCCCCACAGTTTTTAAGCAAACATTCAGGATGTTTTTTTTAATCATATTAACTAATTGTTTACTACATTCAGTTTGCTATTTCTATAGTAAAAAGAAGTGTGTATTAACCCCTAGTTTACAGTACATATGGGCCAACATCTATATATGTAATTATTGTACATATGTGCATACAGACAATGTTAAATATAAAAAAAAAATGATTCATAGGTTTATATATAATCACGAAATAGCAACTGTCATTTCCCAGATGCTTTTATCCATAACGATTTACAGTATAATTATTATAGTGACAGTTCGCTTGGAGGAACGAGGTGCAGCATACATTCACTTAGCTAAATGAGAACATTGTTTTGACAGATTTATCTCACTTCTGAAGAAAAATGTGTCACCAAACAAGATTAGCTAGATTAATAAACCTAATTATCAGATTATGGATATATGTATTTTGGTATTAAAAGAATATATAATTCTGATATAATACAACTTAATAAAAAATTTACATTTTTAAAAAAATCATTCAATATAAGCTGAAAATAAGAATGTCTGAAAAGAAAATCTATCAAGTTGTTGGTAGATAGCCTATTGGAACTGATATTCAGGGAAAGTTATTTGGAAACATTACAATTCTCACAGGATAAGAATTTTGGACAAAACGACAACATTATGAAGTCTTACTTGCAGAATTCAGCATCTTCTGAAGTCAAGAGCCCATCACAGGTGGATGTGATCATGTGACATGCAGAGAGGACACACACAACAAGCGACGTGCAAAATAAATGCATTTCCACCGACCCTTCAAGAGAGAGAAACGTGGATGAGAGTAAATAACTCATTTCACTCTCTTTCATATTATATTCGTATGTAAAACATACTTTAAGTGCGATTTCAAGACTTTATGTTAGAGGAAATCTATATTAAACGTAGGCTATATCATGTCTGGTTTTGATAAAACATTACATCTTTGATAACGTTCATAATTTCTGTATCATTTACCTGTAATTCTCGACAAACTTGGAGATGTTAGTAGCTGAGGTTTAATAGACCTTCAAACACAAGTCTAGTCGTCGACTAAAATAGTAAGGTAATATTACGTTACAAAGTTAAATTGAGAAACACATTAGAACCGCCCACTCTTCACTACCATTGGTTTACTTTGCTATTAACCTACACCTTAGTGGTCTATAAATGCGTCAGTCATTTTTTGTTTGTTGTTGGGGTGGCGGTGCTTAATTTTTTTTTTTTTTTAAGACGGCAGGTTGGTATTAATGCCACATGGCAACAGGTGTTTGTTCCTGTAACAACACCTGTGATGTCTCTTTACTGAAAATTATATGTACTGAAAGCAAAATCGAAGCCGAAATCGTTCACGTATCCGACTCGATCCCGCTGGTTCTCGAGTCAATAAACCATCTCTTTCGAAAATGTCCGGTTCATAATAAGCCAATGAATGAGCATGTGTGCCTGGAAAGTGGAATACGATGGACTATATTGGCGTTAAAGGGTTAGTTCACCCAAAAATGAAAATAATGTCATTTATTACTCATCCTCATGTCGTTCCACACCCGTAAGACCAAAAACAAAATAACGACTTTTCAACAAAATCTAGTGAAGGCCGATTTCAAAACACTGCTTCGAATCAGTGGTTCGGAGCGCCAAAGTTACGTGATTTCAGCAGTTTGACACGCGATCCGAATCACTGAATCGAAACAAAAGATTCGAAGCAGTGTTTTGAAATCGGCCTTCACTCTAGTGTTGAAAAGTCGGGGGTTTTTTTTAATTTTTTTTTTTATTTATTTTATTTTATTTATTTTTTTCGCGCACAAAAAGTATTCTCGTCGTTTTATAATATTAAGGTTGAACCACTGTACTCACATGAACTGTTTTGAATATGTTTTGAGTACCTTTCTGGATCTTGAGAAGTTCGGTGGCATTGCTGTCTATGCAGGCCTCACTGAGCCATCGGATTTCATCAAAAATATCTTAATTTGTGTTCCGAAGATGAACGAAGGTCTTACGGGTGTACAACGACATGAGGGTGAGTGATAAATGACGTTATTTTCATTTTTGGGTGAACTAACCCTTTAACTACAAGTCAAGCTGCAATACCAAACAGGGCCACATGGAGATGACGCCGAGAGCGCATATACATTGTTTCGCATTAATAATAACGGACTCGCGCGTGCCTAATGTACGACTCCTGTATGCATTTGTAATCGTCTTTACCTTAATACACTTGTCATCCATCAAAACTTTTCTGGTGAGAATAGTTTGCTTTATTCAGCACATACAGACTAGTCCTGACTTTAGCAGTGGCTCTTTAGGGGCAAAAAAATAAATCGCCCATTTCGGGTAAGATTTGAGTACGCTGATTAGCTAAATTTTACGTCATATCTCAAATATGTTCACAGCAATTGACCGTTCGCAAAGACCCACCCCCTTTAGTTACTGTTGCTATGTCCGACAAGCCATGCTGCTCTCACACCACACATCATGTTCTCATGCAGTGAAAAATACATCGCGGAGCAAAGAGGACACTGACAACGCGTCGACAGACAAGACAGAATAGGTTACGTTTGATATGAAACAAGGTCTCAAATTTCAAATTGTCATTTTTAAGGAAATTTAAACAATACATACCGTTTTGTGGCTCTTTAAAGTCGTCATGAAATCAAAATTAACCCTATTTACTTTGTTAGTGCATATTACTAGTCTTGTGGTGAACAATTAATTCGTGCAAGTTAATACATAGAAAAAATTGTTTGCGTGGTAATCTTTAATCAAAATCTGAAAAGTTACTTCCGGTCTGGAATGGCGTTCCTTCTCTGATGACGTCAGTTTGACGGCTTGGGTTGAAAACGCTTAAACCACTCCCCTCCAACCGTTAGTCTGCTATCCACCTTATTCCGACGCCCCATGACGCTTTGCGCGAATTATGGGTGTAACTTCCGTTAAGCTGTAAACAGTCAGTGAAAGGCTCGCTCTATGAACGCAATAATACGTTTTATTTTTAAACTGGGTACAATGAGATGACTATTCTACTCACCCTTCAACTAACGAAAATTAAAAGGACATTTAAGCATCAACAAGGTACTTTCAACAGGCCATGAAAAAGCGCGATTCTTTCCACAGCAATAACGGACGGGTTAAATATAACTATGATATATATCTGTATTGTGTAATATACGTTGTCTTAATAAAAAATGTTCATGAACTTCAGCATTGCGTGATACTATTTAAAAGTAATTTCCATCATTTTTACAGATAATAAATTGTATTTACCTGTGAAAACAAACCTGGAAAGAGACGTGAGGCTTTGAGGAGAAAAACCAGAGATTCTTCGTGCATTCCAGTGAATTATTAATGGGATATATTGTAAATTATATCGGGAGAACAGACCACAAATGTGCAGTATATGTTGTCCTTTTTCATACTATTACAGCGGTATACAAAGGGACAAAAGAAAATAATCACGAGGATAGAAAGCAGCGACTGAAAAGAGCTCTTGCAATAGATATTCTTGTTATAACATGTTATGTTAAAATACCAAGCGTTACGTTATTCTCATGATGTCTGAAAATAAAACATGAAAGAAAAATTGACAGCTCATTCAGTCAAACTGACGGAAAAGCTTTATTTGTAGGGCAACCTTATGATTTAAAACAATTCGTTTCAGTCTTTTTAAATGGAAGTTCCCCAAACCGGAAGTGCAACCCATAATTCGAAACGCAGTAGGCTAGTCAGGAATAAGGTGGATAGAGACAAAGCGACACGCGTCATAATCTGAAAACCACGCCCACCGGGGGGGGGGGGGGCGGGGGAAACAATCCAATCGTCTCCATTGACTTTGTATTGCGTTAGGCTGCCTCCTTGTCATTTCTGACTTATAACAAAAAACAGAACAATGTCTAAAAGCTGCAATGTGACAAGGTGTACAGAAAACAAGCTAAAAAAAAACAGAACCAAAAACCCAGAAGTTTTTATAAGCTGTTGACCCAAAAAACGAGCGTTTAAGGACTAAAAAGTGGATACAGGCGATTGAGACAGAGCACGACATGTCATATTACTATGAGAACTACACCCACTGGAGGGTAACGTAATCAGCGACAGGAAATATAATATATAAAACTGACATTTGGATATTTGACTTAACAGCGACAAAATGTTTACTGCACACGTAGGCTTACTGAGGCATACTGAGTGTCAGGATCCCAAAATTTACCCATTCTTCCTGCTGATGCTTCACGTCTTATTGCCCGTATCCACTTTTGTCTCCTTAAAGGTTGGCTTTTACGGTTCGGTAGCTTATAAAAACTTAGTTCTGGGTTTTTTAGCTTGTTTGCTGTACACCTTGTCACACAGCAGCTTTAATGCATTGTTCTGTTTTTTGTTATAAGTCAGAAATGACAAGGAGGCAGCCTCACGCAATACAAAGTCAATGGAGACGGTTGGATTGTTTTCCCCCCCGGTGTGGGCGTGGCCTAAATGCGCTCTGTCTCTATGAGCGAGAGATGTAGAGGAGGAGCGCTAAGGTAAAACCCTGCCCTCTATTCAGTATTCCGTTTCACTTGGAAATATGTCACAACACTGGAGAAAAGTCGTTTGCAACTGCCGTTTCACGGGGACTTTAATGTGTCGTGATAGATCACTGTAGTGCCAGTTCAAGCGGCTCGTGAACCGATCTCTTCCTATTAGTTCATTTATAGCATCAAATAAACATGAATGAACATCATAAGGAATGTTATTTCAACCGCGGAAAGATGTCAGTACACACCATTTTTCAAGTTCCAAGTCCACCGACGTTAATCTGCTACTCCCCTGACTGCTTTGTCGGACAAAATGGCGGATTCGGCGATATGATTGGTTAGATCGCCTGTCAATCAAACTCCTGGCGAAGGGTCAATTGGCTAAACTGCTACATAAACCCGCCTCCTGTGAGCGATTTCTCTATCGCCACAGAGCTGAACTTGAGATATGTGGACAGGCAGAGCTGATATAGGAAAATCTTATATTTTGCACATCTGATTTTCTATCATAAATATATCAATTTATATAATTTATAATAATTATTATTTTGTGTGTGGCACAGGGAAGGGCAGCGCCCTAGTGTCCTCTATTGGCCAGCCGCCACTGAAATAAATTAAAGGATTAGTTCACCCTCAAGCCATCCTAGGTGTATATGACTTTCTTCTTTCTGATGAACACAATCTGAGTTAGGCTATATTAAGAAATATCCTCACGCATCCGAGCTTTATAATGGCAGTGAACAGGGGTCAGGAGTACGAGCTGAAGAAAGTGCTTCCATCCACATCCATCCTTCATAAAAGTACTCCACATGGCTCTGGGGGTTAATAATGGCCTTCTGAAGCGAAGCGATGGGTTTGTGTAAAAATATTTACACAATATTTAACAAGTTATGAAGTAAAATATCTAGCTTCCACCAGACCGCCTTCCATATTCAAGTTACGAAGAAAGTGTAAACTGGCACTGACACTTTTTCCGTAAGTTGAATAGGGAAGGTGTAGGACGTAGGACGTAGTGTAAGCTTTTTGAGCTGCAAAAGTTTTACCCTTTCTTTGTAAATTTATGATTGGATAAATGTGGATGGAAGCACTTTCTTCAGCTCATACTCGTGAACCCTATTCACTGCCATTATAAAGCTTGGATGCGTCAGAATATTTATTAATATTTCTCCGATTGTGTTCATCAAAAAGAAGAAAGTCATATATACCTAGGATGGCTTGAGGGTGAGTAAAGCTTGGGCTAATTTTCATTTGAAAGTGAACTAGTATTGTAGTCAAGACCACCTAAACCGAGACCAAGACAAGACCAAGACTTTGGGGGGTTGAGACCAAGACAAGACCAAGACCACGGCAAGTCGAGACAGAGTCAAGACCAAGACCAGACTAGCACTCCTCAAATTCATCTGAAAGATTCACATTTACTGCCTGAGAAATGTTTTATTTTTAATCAGTAATTAAAATTAGAATAATAAGACACTATATAAAGCAGTTACCAATCAATTGAAATAACTAATAACAAAATTCATCTTTACACTGCAGAGGTGGAACAGAAGTTGCATCTGAATTTGTACAAATACAAATGCATAAATAATGTTGAGATTAATGTTTTAAAAATAAAATTTTGTTTCTTGAACATTTGTAAAAAATAAAAAGAAAACCAATATCACGTTTGCAATTGTGCTCATATTTGTGAAAACAGCCCTCTTTCTTGTGATATTGCTTAATTATATCATATGTTATTATATAAATATCAAGATCTTATACAAGTACTTTTTTGCAATCATATCTTGAATTTTGTGGGCATTTGTATTAATTATGGTGACATTTTTGACACAATCCCTTGTTGATTTCTGACCCGGCAGTAACAAAATAAATTAAATTAGAAATAAGTTATTGGTTGCATTTGAAGCAGTAAGTTTTACATCCAATCAAATTAATGATGTTAACAAAAAATCAGACAATGCAACGGCAATTTAGCGATATCCCCGCAGTTGTGGTCTTGACCGGTCTTGAAATAAAATCCCGAGTCATTTTAGGGTGTTTTCACACCTGAGCATTTCGGATTAGTTATTTTCAGATTATTATTTCGGAACCTGGTGCGTTTTCTCCCTTGGTTTGGTTCGGTTCGTTTAGGCATATGTGAACACGGCAATCGCGTTCGGACCCACACCAAAACAATCGCTCCGAGATTGCCTGAACGAGGTGGTCTCGGCCCGATTGCAAACGAACTCTGGGGCGATTCGCTTGTGGTATGAAAGCAATCTGACCCAACGGACCAAACGATATCATATTACATAACGGGAAATGTGTTATATAAAATGCAGCAGTGTTTGATTCTGTGAGTGAGCACATTAGTTACTGCAGTTAAAAACCAAAGAGGACCTTTTCATCTTAAAATGTTGTGCAATCGTGCTTCTCCGTGCAAGAATGCGGTCCCGACGAAGCCTCGATTCCCGCTTCAAAAAATGGTCTTAAGACCGGTCTCAATTACTACAACACTAAAGTGAACTAATCCTTTAACTTTCAATTTTATGGACCTTAGGCTTAGTGGAAGAATTGCTAGACTGCTCTCATTTACCACATTTACCATCAAAATTGAACCTTATGGGGACAAACAAACAAATAAATAAATACAAAATGCAAACATCTAGTTTGTGTTTATTAAATACTAGTATTTACACATTTCATGAACACGTGCTGCAGGTTTGCTGAAAATACAAACTCCCCCCTCCCCAATACCAACTCATGGAAATGCCTGTTTCCCATACAAATCGTCAATGTCAGGCTTCTAAATACTGAGAACATTCAAGTTTTTCATTCAGTCTTTTGATTTCAAGGCTTTCGTGGCTTCTTTGCTGCACTGGCCCTACATTGTTGTAACTGTGCAGCAAAAACAACATCTGACACTCTGGTTTGTGCTTCTTTGCAGTGGTGGCACTAGGACCTAGAGCTCAATAAAATGAGCTACTATAGGCTTTAAAGCAGTTATTTTTAATGATTTCATTATATTCTTAAATTACACACAGTATATTTTTTTTCTGCTTAGACCCCTGATTATGTATCTTATCTGAGAGTAAAATAAAATAGGACATGCATCAGTGGTTAACACTGATTGGAAGTGCATGATTACTTTAAGTTTAGAGGTCACTATACAGTACACAGTATATTATGCTGCATAGTGCACAGTTGTCCCCAAGAAAATATATGCTTTTAATCTTTTATTTTTTACTATTCATAGCAGACCTAGTTAGCCTATGTGCACACAGCATGTCAAGGTAGTCAATGTCCACCTAACTGATCATTGTTCATTTCTGTACACACTTTGCATCATTGTATTCAATATTCTTCATCTGTAAATGGAAGCAGTATGATAACACGTTCACATGTATGATAACACGTTCACATAAAACCAAGACAATACAGAGAAAGGTAATACACAAGGTAATAATGGGCTAGTAAAGTAGACAAATAAACCATCTTTACCAAACAATATGACATAGATTTTACACATTATGCACCTATTTGGTGTACAACACATATAATACATAACGGATATCATTACATTTCAAATATGTCTCTCCTTGTGTACTTTACATTAAGGCATGGGGTATCTTCTCTGCAGCAACTGATTAGGAACACAATGTTACTCACTTCTTACCTGAAGTACTTACAATCACACTTTTTTTTAACTTATTTTGCTTGCAGAGAGTTTCTACAATCTGAATTGAGTGAATCTGGGATGGTTAAAAACCCATAAGAAGGAAAAATCACAAGAAGGATCTCCTTTAATATCTTATTTGTTTCTCCTAGACCTAGACAGTAAGATTGAATGCAGACTTTTGTTTAAGGTTCTGGCTCCTCAAATTTTTCTTCTGTATTTTCATCTATTTTCATTTCTGCCAAGGAATTCTGGGAGTTGTTATTAAACTCTATAATGCCCGAAAGAGCAACATCTGAGCAATAAATTCTAGGAAGATGAAAATAGCATATAGCACATGATACCTGTCATAACTCAGTACATTCATATCATCTCTCTCACTTTGATTTATATAATAGTGTTACATAACTGTATATGCTCTATAATGATAACTTAAAAACTCAGAACTTTCATATGTATCATATGCTAACAGACTGTTGTGATTGTGAATTGTAGCAACGTACGCCACTTAAACACTTGTCTTTTATAGGATGATTGGTAGAGACTTCAGATTGATCCATGTATAAATGATTCCTCCTTATGCCCAAAGTATACTGCACTTTTTACGCGTACACAAGGGTCAGCGTAGAGTGCATGTGACGTGAATTTCATCATCAGAAGAGTACGCGCACCGCCAGATTTTTGTAACCGCGTGTACTTGTACGCACAGGTCGCACATACGCATTCAATTTTTTTGCAGTAATTAGTTTATCCACAAGGTGGCAACCATGCCCTGGGGGCGTCAATTCACAAGGTAGTCGAATAAAAACTGCATAAACAGAACAGACCGGAACGCATGCAAGCTACAGAGACCATGGAGGCCTACATAGACGAGAGATTGTGCGAAGAGGTTAGAAAGTACCCTCATTTGTACAACTCTAGCATGAAAGAATACAAAGATGTTTACTCCTGTGTATGCGTACGAGTCAAATGAAGTATAATTTCCAAGGCTGCGCGTGCGTTCGACTGCATGTACACTAGCATACACGTAAAAAAATGAAGTATACCCAGGGCTTAAAATTCATTCATTTCCAAAATAACTTTCAAATTCCTTGAAACACTTTCGGATAAAACCTCTTCACACTTTAACACTTTATATGTTAATGACTAGAGTCAGCAAATGTTCCTGAGTGCTATTACAAATACTTAGTAAGATACTGAAAAATCTTCGCTTGCCCCACCAGATGAATTAATCGTTATCATTCTGGATCTATATTCAAAGCACAGCATAGAGCATACACATATTTTTGGGTTTCTAAATTAAAACTATATTCCTCAACATTCCCTTGATGCCAGCTTCAACAGCCTTGCACATGCAGGTCAGCTCTTAATTTGATTTATTAAAGCAGAAAAAACATTCTCTAATATTAATTGGTTTACAACTGCAGAAAATGCATAACAGATTGCCTTTTACTCTCCATAGGGTGATTTACTATCCTTTTTTTCACTGTAGAAGTCAATGTGGTGCTAGAAAAAGTAGTGTATTTCCTTATTATAAGTCATTCTATATTTAAGGTGCTGTTCGCTTCTGTAACTATCGCATGTGCTAGATCAGAAACATTCAAATCGCAAAAGGTTTAAGTCTATATGAACCATGCTTGTGAGGTTTCCTCTCCTATATAGGGAGATGATGCACCTTAAATAGTTATGTAAATGTAAATTCTAAAACTGCCTTGCATTGCATTATTCAATTGGAACTTTTCTGTTATTTTTTCCTTACTAGTATATTATAGTATTAGAATAGTCATATAAATACATTTTTCCTAAGTTACTACTAGTTATATTAATATTTTAAAGACCCTAAAGTGTCCCCTATAATGGGATGCTGAAATATAGCAGATGTAGGAAACTCTCTACAACTACTTAAATGTAACATGCTGTGATGCTTCATGGGATGGTCACGGGCCTGCCCGTAAAACTCATCCAAAAGCTATTTGGAAAAACTGTGTTTCTGTGTGTGGATTGATATCATCCACCTTACGAAGCAAATGTGAGCTTACTTTGGTAAAGACAGCAGCTAGTGCCCACACTTTGAATATCAGCAGTGTTGAGGCACTCTTTAGATTCCCTGTAGAGAAGCCCAGCGTGACTGTTCACCTGGGATCCTGTTTTGAAGTGTCTGGTTATAATATTACAGGTTGTTGCTGTTTTCCAGAATATTGTTATCAAGACAAAAATGCAGCTTTCAGGAGGCAATCTTGATGTAAACCTGAACTTCATCTTGTGACAGCACAAATACGTGACATTACGTCAGTAAATGCAGATTTTGTGTATGCCCATAATCATTTGAGTGCCTGTTTCGATTTGCACACTTGTCAGCTGATAACATGTGAGGTTACAATTATTAACAGGAAATAGAGTTTCAGTCTAACAAATAAGCAAAAATCTATACCACAGTGTGCAGGAAAAACAAATATTTAGTCTGTTGTGCATCAGCAACATCCAGCCTGAACGTTCTTGAAGAGTAGGACTAAAAGGACATAAAGTGGCAAAACATGTTAAGCCCTATCAGCAGGTATAATGTTTATTACCACAGAAAATACACTACCATCTTTACGTTTGAAAGAAGTCTCTTATGCTCACCAAGGCTGCACTTATTTGATCAAAAAATACCACCGATATATATACAGAAATTGTGAAATATTTTTACAACTTTAAATAACTGTTTTCATATTATTAGTTTTTAAAATGTAATTTATTCCTGTGATTTTGTTTTTAGCATTATTACTCCAATCTTCAGTGTCACATGATCCTTGAGAAACCATTCTAACATGCTGATTTGGTGCTTAATAAAAATGTCTTATCTATGTTGAAAATAGTTGTGCTGCTTAATATTTTTGTGGATACCATACATTTTTTTCCAAGATTTTTTTTGTTATGAATAGAAAGATCAAATGAACAGCATTTATTTGAAATAGAAATCTTTTGTAACAATATAAATGTCATTTTTGATCAATTTAGTACATCCTTGAAGAATAAAAGTATTAATTTCTTTCAAAATTTTAGTGCACTTAAACCCGCTCCTTTCTTACAATGGCATTCTTAAGTTGACGTTCATATCTGCCTCCATCCAATCAACAACCGATGGATAGAACCAAGTCCCCGCCCTACATAAATCATTTCACATGTATATCACAATACGGAAAAAAAACATCCGTCACTACTTCCGTTTCATCGGAACCTTAAAAAGATGAAAATTCTGTCATCATTTACTCACCCTCAAGTTGTTCCAAACATGTATGAATTTCTTTCTTCTGCTGAACACAAAAAGAAGATATTTTGAAGAATGTCAGTAACCAAACAGTTGATGGGCCCCATTGACTTCCATAGTATGGAAAAGAAATACTATGGAAGTCAGTGCATAGGTCCATAAACTGTTTGTGTTTAGGTTTCAGGTTTGGAACAACTTGAGGGTGAGTAAATGAAGACAGAATTTTCATTTTTGGGTGAACTATCCCTTTAAGTCCTGTGGCTGTACATTCTTTATACAGTGTGCGTTTTAATTTTTATTACTCGGCCCTGTGTATTTCTATGGTAAATGCATTAAAGTACCCACGATTATTTTCAGTGGTAATCGACATTATGCCATAGATAATGTCTGTGGACTTAAGTCCCCACGCGTCCCTCCACAAACCATCAACCTTTAAATGTCACATTAATAATACCTTTAGATGTTGAACGGTGGACACCATCTGAATCTTGAGAATGTCGGTCTGTTGAAGTGGTTTGAATGTGGATTGCCAAAACACTGAGAAATTCATGTTTGTCGTGTTTGCTGGTTGCTCTAAAATGTTCCTGTGTTCTTGTCATTTAGAGCTGAAAAGCACTTAGCATTTCAAGTTATGAATATGTGCAGTCCTGCCATGGATTTTTCTATACAGATGATGATATGCAGGTTTTGATGGTTGTTTGGGAAACCGATGCTGAGTGTAGATTGTCTTTACACAGGTAATTGAGCAGCATTCTACCACGATATGATGTCACAAGAGGACATCAAAGCTGATTTGATGAAAATCCAACCAGTAAAGCAGAGAGACTAAACAAAGTGCTTTTAGTCAAAGCCTTGCATTGCTTTAACTTACATTCTCCATCCTGTTTCATTTTTGCCTGTTCTTCAGCAGCTAAAAGCAGGGCTTGGGCATTTTGCTCAACAGAAAACAGGTAAACAGAAAAGAGTTGAAAAAGGCTTTCATTCCTTATTGATTATATCCCACATTTAGGGCTGTTAGGTGGATTGTGCACCCTGAGAGCCAATCAGATGACTGCAGAGGAACCAGCAGAAGACGGAGAATTGGAAGAAGGGGAAGACGGAAGATGCCAAAAGAGCCACTTGCGTTTACACTGACGCTTCTGGTACAAGTAATCTTCTTTCTCACGCTCTTTACGAGCCCGCTGATAGTGATCTTCTTCCTTTAGATACCACACAGGAGGCCAGCGATGTTTCTCAAAGTGCTCCTGGTTTTCTGCAAAACAGATTACAATCGCCACAACTAATTTCAATACTGAGATAAGGGATGCCTGACACACTGCAAAAAGAAAAAAATGTTTTGCTTTTTAGTAAAAATAGCCAGACATCTCTAAAATAAGATAAATGTAAACTATAAACTACCATTCAATAGTTTGTGGTCAGTAAGATTTTATTGTTTTGTTGTTGAAAGAAGTCTCTTCTGCTCACCAAGGCTGCATTTATTTGACCTTAAAAGAAAAACAGTAATATAGTGAAATATTATTACTTATTACTATTATTACTATTTTTATTAGTAAATATAATTACTATTATCAATTTAAAAAACTGTTTTCTATTTTAATATACTTTAAAATGTCATTTATTCCTGTGATCAAAGCTGAATTTTCAGCATCATTACTCCAGTCTTCAGTGTCACATGATCCTTCAGAAATCATTCTAATATGCTGATTTGCTGCTCAAGAAACATTTCTTATTATTATCATGTTGAAAACATCTCGGTTACTGTTGTAACCTCCGTTCCCTGATGGAGGGAATGAGACATACTTGGGAGCCTCAATCACCTCTGATACTTTGATAAAAGGCCAATGATAATTGGCGAGTGGAATTTGCGCCACTTCCCCGGACATATGGGTATAAAAGGAGCCGGTGTGCATTCAATCATTCAGGTTTGTGCTAAGGAGCCGAGACAGTGTCCCGGCCATTTCGTCGGGCAGTTCAATGTTGTGGCAGGAGGGACACCACGTCTCGTTCCCTCCATCAGGGAACGGAGGTTACAACAGTAACCGAGATGTTCCCTATCTGTGAGTCACTTCGACGCTGTGTCATTGACTGACACTAGGGTTCCCCCGGAGAAAACGCCACAACAGCTGAACCATGTTACAAGTTTTTGGCGGCGCAGATGCCGGTAAGCCCCCCGTGCCGTAACAAGCACACTCGCAACATCGTAACCTACCCAACGCCCCATGTAAGCCATGTAGTCCTTCATACCACGCCGGGACAGAGAGGGAATAGGTCGCTTCAGCCAGGAATAGGTCGCAACCATGGGAATAGGTTGCTTCAGCTGGTCTTTTGACCTTTTCTATTTTTTTTTTTAAATTCACAGCTGTGCGGACCCAAGGAAGCACTGGGGAAGTTTTCCTTGTTCCATGTGGAGAAGGAACATTAGTGAGACCACATCCTGCCCGAAGAGAGGTTAACATGCGGAGAATACATCACATGGACTTACCCACCAGGATGTACCACACATGGAAAGAAGTCTCTGCAGTACAGAAGGTCCTACCTGAAGAGGGAGGAACTTCTACAAGCACGGTGACTGGCGGCAGAAACAGCGTTCTGCCTTTGGGAAGACACGGGTTTACCGTCAGGGAAACTGCATTATGGAGGATACCTCATATGGGATTACCTCATATGCAATTCCGGGAAGAGAGCCCAGATACCAGTCATCCAACCATGAACGCTTGGGACAGGGTGGAGGATTCCACTCTAGCCCAATGCTCGCGGTGGCCCGGGCAAGCATGGTCATCAACTCGGCATCGAACTCGGGATGGGCTACCGCACCCGAAGTTGAGAGTCCAGCCGAGTCCTCACGCTGCATTCACACAGGGCGTCAGCGTCAACGCTTGACAGAGGGCGTGTCTGAAGCTTGTGTTGACGCGACCGTTATAGTGATAACAGCCAATCATTACTTTCCGGTGTTGCACGAACGCAATTGGCTAGCGACTGCTCTAGGGTGTTTGCATAAAGCGATCTGATTGGTTGACGCCTGCGTTGACGCTTGAAAAGTTGAGAAATCTTCAACTTCTGCCGCTTGCAATGCGAGTGAAGTGACGCGACGGAACCCACAATTCAGTTTGGCAATGCATGACATCACCCATTCAAAGTAAATGAGAAGCGTTAACGCCGACGCCCCGTGTGAATGCAGCGTCAGGGTCAGAAGGCATTAGCGCATCCCCAGATGCTGTGATCGATAAATCATCCTCATCTGGAGCTCCAAATGAGAAATCAGCTGCATCATGTGGTGCAACATCAAACTCATCCGGGAACTCCACTGGTCGCAATGTGCAAAACGAGGAATAGGAGGTCCGTGGGGATTTACCCGATGGAAAAGCTCCCATTGTTGCCCTCAGATCGTCCTGAGCGCTAGCCGGTGCAGTCTTGTGCATTTCAGAAGGACCGGGATGAGGAGCAGCTGAGGTGACTCCTTTTACTACTGTAGAAAAGAGAGTCGTGATCGTAGCATTGCCATGGTCATGTTCTCGCAATGAGGACACTGTCTTAGCATGAGTGCGACCCAAACACATGAGACAAAGATCGTGGCCATCCGAGAGATATCGACCACACCTAGAAACACACAGCTTTAAAAAGATGCTCTCTGTTTGTGCTTGCTCTTTTAGAGAAAGCTTTCACTGAAACGCCCAGGGTAAGCTCTCTATGCACTTTTCCAAAGAACAAATCTGAATAAGTGGATGCACGCCAGCTCCTTTTATACCTGTATGTCCGGGGGAGTGGCGCGTGCAAATTTCACTCGCAAATTTTCATTGGCCTTTTCTCAAAGTATCAGAGGTGGTTGGGGCTCCCAAGCATGACCCTTAGGGCCCTATTTTAACAATCTAAGCGCATAGCCTGAAGAGCATGGCACAGGTGCACTTAGGGCATGTCCCAATCCTCTTTTGCTAGTTTAACGATGGAAAAAATGGCCAGGCACATGGTCCAAAAGGGTTGTACCTAGTTTCTTAATGAGTCATGGGTGTGTTTTGGGCATAACGTGCAATAAACTAATTAGAGTCTCATCTCCCATTCCCTTAAAAAGCTAGGTGCGCTTTCACCATGGTGGATTTGCTATTTATATGGCAGAATTTGCAAGCGGAAAGACTGAACGCTTCTCCAGAGAGGAATCCTTTTATTTTTAATATTTAAAAATGATTGTGTGCTGCTGCCCTTTGTGTGTAACAAGCAGAGTGTACGCGCGTTGTGCACCCACCTATAGGCGCATATTACTAACGCGCCCTTTAAATAACAAAAAATAAATAAATACTGAGCCATTCACTTTAGACCAGGTTTTTGTTGGTCAGTGGTTTTCAGTTGCCTCAAAATAGCAATGAACCTTAACCCACCTCATTTTCAGACCAGCACGCCAATGGGCGAACAGATGGGCGCGAGCGCATTTGTTATTTAAACAATGTGGGCAGTGGACGTGAAAATGATAACTGCATCGGGCTGAAACTAGCAAAAAACACTTGCGTCGCACCTGGTGTCATTGCGCTGGGTGTATGATAGGGCCCCTAGTGTCAGTCATCGACACCACTATGAAGTGACTAACAGATAGGGAACAGTTGTGCTTATATATATTTTTGGAATCTGTTATACATTTTGTCAGGATGAATGGAAAGTTCAAAAGAACAGCATTTACAGTATTTGACAGAAATCTAACAATTTAACAATGTAAAAGTCTTTACTGTCAGTTTTGATCAATTTAATGCATCTAAATAAAGGTATGAATTTCTTTCTTAAAAAAACATTTTTACTGATCTCTATAAATGTATTAAATATACAAATTTTGTACAATATTAATATATTCCAAGATTTTACATTGAAATAAACAAACAGTTAATAAAATTAATTATTTACTGAAATCCATTATGCCATTATTTATTTAATGCCATGTCGCAATATTCATTTTGAAATTAAAATAAATGTAATATTTAAAGATGTGGCAGTTAGACCAATCTGAAGGCTGTTGAATTACCTGTAGATTTGGCTTTCATGTCACGAGGGAATTTGCGACAGACTCTGTTGTAGTTGGTGCAGATGTGGTGGAGGCACCAATCAGTCATCTGATGAGAGCAGTGGAACTAATGGGAACAATCACATAGATGAAAACGCTAGGGAGAAAATCATAGATTTTGAAATGCTTCCCCTCACATTTTTCCACAAACTCTCTGGAATACTTGATTCTAATTGAAAGCAATATTTCATGATTATTTATTTATTTAGTAAAACTACAAGCAATAAAGCCAGTCGGCCAAGATATACTGTATCCAGCTGTAGGCCTGCATCAAGCATGACAAGCATTATGGGGAATACTGTGAGTTGCCTGTTATATTTCTGTCATGATGTGGTGAACTCTTTTATATATAAGTGTTTAGCTGCTAAAAATACTAAAATACTACTGTGCACATCTTTTGCATTTTATTATTGAAGTTTGAATTTGTTGTCATTCTTAGGGTACGCTTACGCAACAACATCGTACTAAAAATGGAAAAGTTTTCCCTTTGAGTTTTTTCGTGTACAGACGACAATGTTTTCAAAACGATTCCCGTTTACACAGATCAGCTATAACTATTAAAAACACTGTATTATGCTGCCAGGCCAGTAGCTGGCGATGTCACTTTGTAAAGAAACACTACACACCTATAGGCTGAACACGTAATACGCATGTTCATGATGTCACCATTTTTTACAAATTAGCGTTTTTGTAGTTTACACGGAGTACTTTAAAGTGCACTTTGAAACCCGTCTTCAAAAGTTTGTGTTTTCAGGCCCCCAACATGCTGTTGTCATGTAAATGAACGGCCAAAAGGCATCAGACTTTACAAACAGGCATCCCTAGAGGTGCAAATGGGATAGGATTTCACTTGACAGCGATCCATTTTCATTCTCTCAGTCAGAGGTACACTTACTTGGGCCATGTCTAGGTAGAGCAGAACATCTCCATCTATGTCAGCTCCCATCATGGCAGCCTCTGTCAGTACCGTCACAGTGTACAGCTCTACAACAGACACACAACACTCATAAAAACAACAGAATGTCAAAATTATTCTTTTTTTTTTTCTTTGTTAATGACTCAGTAACTGTCACATGTATGCCCTGTTTGTGTTCCTTTGCCTATGTTCGTTGTCATTAGTTAGTATGAGCCACATTTTCACCACAGGAACTTTCCCCAGGAACTATGGACTTTGGGGTAGTACTCTTGTTTCAACCACAGGAACCAGGGTCTAAATGAAGTTCCGGTTAAAATTTCCACCTCATAAAGTCCCTTCTCACGAGGTAGTACTTTTTCAAAGTTCAGGAACTTTCGGGGGTGGGACTTGGGTGCTGAACATGTTGATTGGCTGAGTTCACGCAGCATTTTGATTGGTTGACTTATGCAGCATTTTATTTCAACCAACATTTTTAAAAGTCTGTTGCGGTGCGTGCAGTAAGAGTTGTTTGCTATTTAAATCAACAATGGAGTTAAAAAACTACGACCGATGGACCAACAACGAGGTTCAGGATTTATTAAGCTTATATGTGGAGGACGAAATCCAGCGGGAACTGGAAAGTCACGCACCGTCCTACGTCACCGGACTAATTTCACGGTACTTTAGACCTCAATATTTAGTGGTTGTGTTTATCGCCAACCATCTCCTGTGTTTTAGTTTGTGAATTGGAATAAAGATTATTTTGTATACTCTTTCGTCGTGCTCATCTACAGCCACCTCACATGACAGTAACACTGTACCATTTGTTAACAATAGTTAATGTTCCATTTGCAAACATTAGTTAAATACATTAACATGAACTAAAAATTAAAATATAACTCTAAAGCATGTATTAGTCTTAATGTTAATTTCAGCATTTACTAACACATTATTAAAATCAAAAGTCGTATCTGTGGCTCATTATTGGGCGGCTCCTGCATCAGCATCACACGCATGCATCGTGCTGCTCACATGAACAGTGTCGGCCAATACAGAGCCGGCGTTCTGACGCAGAACCTGGAAGCACTGAATGTAAACAGCGTAGGAGACTGACGGGAGAGACGAATTTGTTGAATAAAGTCGTTAGTATTCTCGTACTAATAGTAAAGTATTCTCGTCGCTTCATAACATTAATTTGAACTGCAGTCACGTTGACTATTTTAACAGTGTCTTTACTACTTTTCTGGACCTTGAATGTGGTAATTTTATTGCTTTCTATTGGGTGAACTAACCCTTTAAATAACTTTCCCCAACACATAAATTGGTCAGCCTGACGATGGTGGGAAATGTTCTCCTTAAAAAAATATTTAAAAATAGCTCAAACAGTAGAGCAAGACATTAGCAATGCTGATATCATGGGTTTGATTCCCAGGGAATGCATGATAAAATGTATCTGCCAAATGTAGATTTACACAGGATACAAGCATCTGTAGAGATCAGACTCAGACTGTTATGTGCATTTATTATGGCCAAAAACAGTGTGTATGTAGGTTTATTTGCGTACCTGTTAGCGCAACCAGGTGAGGCAAACAGAGACGGTTTGCAAGTACAATGAGTTCCATGGCATCCAGATCAGAGCGAGAGCAGAAGCGGCCAGTATAGAGATACTCCAGCACAGCACGCATGCAGCTCCGCGTAGTGTTAGGAAACAGCACCTGACAAAACACAGCAACAATCTCAAAGCCTCTATTTTTTTTTTTGAGGGAGGGGGAGGGGGGGGGGGGGTTGGGTAAAACTTCAGTTTTAAAGTAACATGCAAGAGTGATATGATAGGAATCAGCTGTGTTCATCAGTAAAGTCCAACTATAAGCACTCTGTAGATCATTTATGTTTGCAAACATATTGAAATACAGTGTGGTCCAAAAGTCTGAGAGTATCACATGAGCACTCCGTCTTTTCAATGTCTAAGTATTTGTTTTGTCTTACTTTTGCTTAGTACACAGCAGCAAGTTTGTGTAAAACCTGATGTTTATGTTCTACAGCATGATCCAAAGAGCATCTTTAGCTTCACTGGGAGCAAAAACAACTGACTGTCTGTACAAAAGATACATGATCAATGTCACAAAACTACGTATTTGATTAGTACTCTAGATATTCTGAAAATCTGAAATATAATTTTTCTTTGTTGTATTTTTTAACCCTGTAAAACCTGACATATGAAGTTGTGCAATTATTTTTCAGGAAACACACAACTAAAGTAGTTCCAGGCCAGTTCTTTACGGCATTACAGTTCTAAAATGATGTTCGGAATGAGATGTGTAAGAAAGTAGTTCCACACACAAGAGCATTTTAAGGACAAAAACCTGACAAATGTCTGTCTTGAGGCGTGGTAATCATAGTATAAGCGGAATAATTTTGTGGGTTTGCTGTTGAATTATTAGAAAAATAATGCACACCAGCTTCACGTCGTGACCGCATTACCACCTGGGGTGTGTATTACGTTTTCTAATCATTTAATGCCCATCGTCAATTACTACTTACATAAAATGCACATAAAAATCCTTTGTCACACTATATCTCCTAATGATATGTCTTGTACTTAAATGCTTAGTTTTAAATCTCTGTAGTTTTTATTGTTGGGTCAAAATATATAATGCAATGCAATACAATGAGATGAACAAATAAACGTTCCTCAAAAGCCTGTTGTATCATATTTGATACATTTTAACATGATTTTTATAAAAAAATAATGTATGGATAATCAAGTAAACCTAAGTTGCTTCAGTCACGTAAGTGTTAATTTTAAAATATTGCCAACAATATAAGTTATTCTTAAGTTTACTTTATAAAAACCATTAAAGATTTCACAGCAAAAAGACATGTGAACCACAAGCTGAAGGGGGACGTCTGTACAGTTACACTAAAAGGCCTTTTACTTGCTAAAAAAGTATAAACTATCAATCAGGCAATGATGTAGTAGATTGTGTACAACAGATTTTTCAGCAAAGTTTTGATCATGTTGATCACTTAGAGGCCCTAAAAATGTTTTGTATCAAATATGATTCAGTAGGCTTCGTAGGGTTAAAACTAGATCTATCCAAATGTTAAGAGAAATATTCTGTTTGTCTATCAAAAAATGTTTATTCAAATGTATATCCATCTGATCTTTCCGAATTAAATACATAAAAATTCCAGCTGTTCATCAGATTCCTATCAAAAACTATACTGGGTCATGTTAGACAAATTATGAAATTTTACATGATGTGTCCATTAAAATACAGACCACAAGCAGTAGTTTTAAAAATTCAGTTTTAACACTGGTACTGGATATACAGTATGTGAGTGCACGTTACCTCTTTAGTACAACTCTCCACAAATGGTCCACCAAACATGGCTGACATCCAATCACAGCTTGAGATGAGCAGTGGTTTATGGGCCATAATGGTGCCATCATCCAACCTGAACACCACATCTGTAACACAGAACAGAAGACCATCTGTAGCGTTTCAATTCACTATTGTAATGGCATATCATATCTATATCATATAAACATGCTTCACTCTCTGGTTGAAAAAAAAAAAAGGTTCAATCTCAAATTCAACCAATAGGCTATTTTTTACCATATCATCTTGACAACTTAAAAGGCACTTTGTTACAGTGGCTCAATATTACGTTCCACTAAAGCTCAATCATAGTGCTAGAGTCAAGTATAAATAAATCTAAATTCTCAGTGTTTGTTAAAAGAGGGAAAAGCTCGGTCAGCAATACAAGACAGCTTGATGTCCTCCAAACCCTGAGAGTGCTGAAAAACACAATATGTCCACACCGGTTCTCACTACCAGAACAGCACTGATTATGAAACCGAAAGCCAGCTGACAAAATATGGGGGCTTGTTTTTCTCTATGGGGGTGAAAAATTAAGCTGAAGTAGAGGGGAAAATAGCTCGAAGGGACATTCTGCTTGAGCCCATCTCACAAATTTGCTTTGGTTATATGAAAAAAATGCTGGGCGACCTTCCGCTAGGATGGACACTGTACACCCAACGTGTGCAGATACCAAAAAACGCAGAAGTTTGCTTTTTAATATACAGCTGACAGTATTATTCTACATGACACAGGAAGGTTGGGGTGATAAATAGGGACATTTGCAAGAAAAAAGCAAAGGGACAGCAAAACTAGTCGATGGGTTGTCTAAATGCTATGCACTGTTAGTGTAACTGACAAATATAAGCTAACAAGGCTAATCGCAGTCCACAAACAAACAGAGACCTACAGATTTTTAGGACTGGGTAATATATTGAATATTCATTACATAATTGTGATCATTTAGCTGGTGATATAAAAAACTTAATGAATGTTTTGATAATTTGAATGCACAATTAGGTTTCCTAAAGTGTTATCTGTGAATCAGTTCGAACTGTCTGTTTCATTAACTGAATTCAAAACCCTGAATCAACAATTTGTTTGATTCTCGAAATTTCTCAAAAAAAAATTTTGTGAAGTCATGTGGCATTACTCTATGGAAGCTTGTTCCCGCCAATAAATAAAAAATAAAAAAGGTAATTGCGACATTTTATCTCACAAATTCTGAGTTTACATCTTGCAATTCTGTCTCCTTTTCTCAAAATTGTGAGACATAATCTCACAATTGTGAGAAATAGTCAGAATTGCGAGATATAAACTCACAATTTCGAGAAATAAACTCAAAATTGCGAGTTATAATGTCAGAATTGTAAGATATAAACACAATTGCGAGAAATAGTCAGAATTGCGAGTTATAAACTCACTTTTTTTTCACAAATGTGCTTTATAAACTCAAAATTGCAAGATATAAACTTGCAATTCTGACTTCTCTCAAAATTGCGAGTTATAAGCTCAAAATGCGAGTTATAAACACAATTGCGAGATATAAACTCAAAATTGTGAGATATAAACTCAAAATTGTGAGATATAAAATCAAAATTGCAAGAAATAGAGTCAGAATTGCAAGTTATGATGTCAATTGCAATTCTGACTTTTTTTCTCAGAAATGTGAGTTTATCTCACAATTCTGACTATAACTCGCACTTGCAAGTTTATATCATGCAATTCTGAGAAAAAAAGTCAGAATTGTTAGATAAAAAGTCACAATTATAACTTTTTTATTTTTTATTCAGTGGTGGAAACAAGCTTTCATATTACACCCATTTTTCAAATACAGAAGGTTTTAGAGAAAATATATGTACAGTTGTTAATTATTGCTGTTTATTTTTATATTGGTGCATATAAATGATAATGATGAAATATCATTCTTTCAATATCATTGAAAGAAACACTATCAAGAAAAACACTGTGAAAAACATTCCTAGATTTTACCTTAACTAGATTTTTAATGTATTAGACTTTTACCATGTATTATTAATAGTAATTATTCAGTTTGACATTCTAAATACAGTAGTTGTTTGGTTTAAATGATTGTCTTTTGACTGACCTCTGAATTTTTCAGTAATTGTAGAGCAATTACATTTGTAATTCAGTATCTGCCTTGAAATGTACTGTTAATTTCATGTAAAACAATAATGGCAAACTATATAAGCGCCCTAGTTATTAACCAAATTTCTGCTTTTTGGAAGACTAGACTATTGTTCTGGCCGATTCCTAATAACTGCCAAGCATACATACAGTTCACGCCTCTCACCAGAGAAGGTCCCTTTGGCCAGACATTCTTTGACTCGATTTGTGCGTCTCACGTGAAAGGCCTTGGTGATCTCCTGATTCATGAAGGCCTCATCGTTCAGGATGTTAGCCACCATCATACGCAGGTCAAACACTTCCAGAAGCTCCGCGATGTGAGCCACCTGCATTAGCTCTTTCTCCCGTTCATCTAGTTTACCTGTGTACAGGTACCGCAACACGGATCGGAAGGGACCGGGTTGCATTGAAGGGTCCATGTGCACAACAGTCATTTTTCTAGGGTTGAAGGTGACGGGGTCATCCACCAATTCTTCTTGGATGCTAATGAAAGCACGACTCAAGGCAGGGAGCAGACGACCGCGGCGGTCTCCGTCGCCTTTTAGAGTTCCATCACTGGTGCAAGCACGCAAGTTTGCTCTATCTCCATCGTCGCTACTTTCACAAACGTCAAAACTAGCTGCGCGCATCAGCAAATCACGGCCAGAAAGTGGTGGTCCTCGGGGTCGTTCTCGCACCCGTTCGGTCTCCTCAGAACCACGAAGTTCAGTCAAGAAGAGATCGTAGAACTTGGAGGAGGATGTGGCAAGGTAAATGCGATGGGCGAAGATCCTCTGCCGTTCCTGGAGGACTAAGATGACGTCGGCACAGAGCGGGTCCTCCAACAGGCGGCTAGGGTGCTCTTCTATGTTACTGGGAGGGGCGGGAACAGTGATAATGGGCGGAGGGGGTTTAGGGGGAAGGAAGGGGGCTTGGAGTAGTGGCCTTTGAACGTTTCGTAAATGTGACTTCCAGAACTGCAGATGACGGCGGGAAATGAGGGCTGCACGGATAGCGTTGTCGAAAACGTCCTTAACTCCGAACTGAGCAACTATGCTGGTCTCATAATAAGGGATGCCTAGTTCTTTAGCCACCTCACGGCCTTTCTCTGGTGGCAATATCTCATTGGATTTGATAGGTCTGAAACAAAAAATAGCATTGTATCATCATACTAAAGGGCTAGCATTCCCCAAAATGAAAAGTCTATCACCATTTACCACTCTCATGTCATTCCAAACCTGTAAGAAAACCAAAAGACTTACTCTTTACGGTACAATGAAAGTGAATGGGCATAGGTCAGGGGTGTTTAATAGGGCTGGGGCAATAAATCGATTCTCTCTTGAATCGATTCTGAGCTTAGTTTTTAACAGCAGATGGCACGCTAGGTTAGTTTTTAACCGCACGCTCAAATGCTCATGAAGAAGACTGCTCGTGCATTCGGCTTCGTACTTGCACCTCAGAATGCTTTTATGACGTGAGATTAATGTAAATAGCCCACTGCAAACACCCTTGTAATTCGCTTCAACCTTTTCAGATTTTATGAATGATTATTTTAGGTTTAAGTGGTATGTGTAAGGAATTGGAAGCAAGCAGAGTACAGCTGTTTCTAAAGCACGCAGTGCAATCTGCTGTTAAAAACTAAGCTCAGAATCGATTCGAGAGAGAATCGCGATGCATTCGGAAAATCTCAGAATCGATCCAGAATTATTTCTCGATTCGCGACGCAATGATTCATTGTCCCAGCCCTAGTGTTTAATCCTGCTCCTGGAGGGTCAATGTCCTGCAGAGTTTAGCTCCAACAAGCTCTAACACACCTGCATGAAAGTTTCTAGTGGCTGCATCCAAAAGCTGAAAAATGCTGCCTTCGCAGACAGCATACATAGGTAAGAAGGCACATCCAAATGCAATTATCGTGTTACATCCTGTCCACTGAAATACATTAATATGATTCATTTTTGAAAGCAGCACAGATGCATTCTCTGCTGCCTATGATATCCCACTATTCTGTGCATCTGATTCTGTGACCGCTAAGTCAAAAAATAAAATGGCACCTGAAAGTTGCAGTTGGTGGTTTTTGATACTTTTTCTATTTTTGATGCAATAAATTAGTATTGCAGTAATTAAATAATCACTTAGTTATCACCAAAGCTCTTTCTATTTTGTTGTAGATCATTAGACCGTTATGCCGCCTCAGAAGTCTGTCCGAAATCAGTTTCGTGAGGTACCTTTGTGCGCAAATGCTGCCTGCAAAGTCATTGTCTGATAGGGCAGTGGGGCTATGTCATCTGCCTAAGCTTTCAGACATAGCCAACTTAGGGAGCTGGCTTGTTGCCTCGCTGCCCTATCAGGCAATGACTTTGCAGGCCTGCACAGGATTGTGGGATATCAAAGGCAGCAAAGGATACATCTATGCTGCCTTCAAAAATCAATCAGATGAAAGTATCTTAGCAGACAGGATGTGGTACGACCACTGGATTCAGACATGCCTTGTTGCCTTCCTACTTACACTGTATCCTGCCTGCAGAGGCAGCATTTTTCAGCTTTGGATGCAGCCATTGGCATGTCCGAATCCAAAGTTAGCTTCACTTCCTGTCTCAAAAGATGCCTTCATATGATCAATTTTTGAAGGCAGCATAGATGTATCCTTCGCTGCCTTTGATATCCCACAGCTTTCCATTCTGTGACAGTTGAGCTAAAAAATAAAGACAGCGTCTGAAAGTTGCGGTTGGTGGTCAGTTTGTGTGTAAATGTACGTTTTTGACCATTGTTTTCCACTTTTGATGTAATTTCTAGCGAGAAATTACTATTGTAGTAATTAAATATTTGCTTAGTTATCATCAAAGCTCACGCTATTTTGCTGTAGATCATTAAACCATTACACTGCCTCAGAAGTCTGTCCGAAAATCATTGCCTGATAGGGCAGCGAGGCAACAAGTAAGCTGTCTAGGTTTTCGGATGCAGCCAGTGAGTCTAAAGATCTTGATTAGCTGGTTCAGATATGTTTAATTAGGGTTGGACTAAACTCTGCAGGACAGTAACCCCTTCAGGAGCAGTATTGGATAGGGATGCACCAAAATTTCAGCCATCGAAAATTATCAGTCGAAAATGGCATTTTCGGTTTTTGGCCGAAAGAGAAAAAAGGCCAAAAATATAAGCTGAAAATACCTCCCCACCCCCCTCCGTGTTCAGCGATCAGCTTTCACTCTTGCGCAGCATGTTTTTTATCTTTGCCAGAGGCTCCGCTTCCAAAGATGCACAACTTCGAAGCGACTACTTTGAGTCCGCACTTTCGTGACGTAGTGCCGTTTTGACAGCCGGGTAGAAGTCCTCTTCGTAGCTCGCAGGCTTGCGGGCTCAGTAGAAGTGCGCATCAAGGGTGCATATCAGCCACAATGGGGGCGCTCACGAGCACCCTTCTGAAAGCTAACATGACGAATGGGACATCCTATGGTCTTGTGGACTTGACAGACACGCGGCGGCCATTGTAAGTCTGGAAGTGCGCTCCGTGTGCGTTGCGTGCTCTGCTCAATATTCTGTTCTGCTATAATATATTGATATTTAACATTATTTTAATACAGGCCTATTTTCTGTCCAATTTTTGTGTTACTTTAGTATTAGTATTTACTTTAGTAAAGTGTGGTTATTTTATATATGGTTTGTATTTTTTAATTCAGATTCAGTAAAATTATTGATTTCAATTAAAAGTCTAATAATAATACAATTATACAAAAAAACTAATATAAAATAAGAAATGAATAATTATTTTTTTGAAAAGTCATTTTCGGTTTTCGGCCAAGTGCATCCAGAATTTTCGGTTTCGGCCCAAAATTTTCATTTCGGTGCATCCCTAGTATTGGACACCCCTGGCAATTGAGCTTCAAATATTAAAAGGTGGCACCATTAAAATTATTCCATACAGCTCATGCACAATATTATGAAGTTATTCAATAGCATTGCATGAGGAACAGATTGCAATTTAAGTCATTATTCACTGAAAATCTTCCCCTCCACCACTGCTTTCAAATTTCATTCACTTTCACGTTCATTTGAATATACAGTAATGAGTCAAGATGCATCACACAAGTTCAGAACAACATGAGGGTGAGTATATGATGACAGAATTGTAATTTTGGAAATGAACAACTTCAAGTATTGTTACGAAAATTGACTAAAAAGTAGACTGTAGTAATGATGGGGACATATATTTACAACTGGGGTGTCCAGTTCTGCTCCTGGAAGGCCACTGTCCTGCAGTTTGCTCCAGCCCTAATTAAACACACCTGAGCCAGCTAATCAAGGTCTTCAGGATCACAAGAGACTTTCAGGCAGGTGTGCTGGAGCTAAACTCTGCAGGACATTTGCCCCACAGGTGCAGGATTGGACACCCCTGGTTTACAACATACAACCGTAACATTTCTAGCATTAACAGCTACCAATAGTTGCAATTACCACAGTAATTTACCTGGCCAGTGGGCGGCGAGCTCTATTCACTGCCTCCAAGTCAGCGTACCGCAGGTCTAGCTGGCAGCCCACTAGGATAACAGGAGCTCTGGGACAGAAATGCTTGATCTCAGGGTACCACATCGTCCTCACATGGTGGAGTGAGTTTGGGTTTGCAATGGAGAAGCACAACACCACCACATCAGACCTGTTAGCAAACCAGAGACAACTCATTAACTACATCATAAATTGTTTAGGTTGCTGGGTAACCTTTTTCGGTTCACCTTTGACCTCTGCATAGTATACTATAAGCTTATCAGTGAGAGCAAAGTTTAATCAGATGTCTGTGGTAAAAAAAAAAAAAAATGAATGTGTTTCAATGGAGGTACTGTTGTAAAAAGCTTGAAAACACCTTTTATAATTTTCTTTTTTATATTCCAGTCTGTTTTCTCCAGTATTCTCACAAAATGTGTATATTATGAAAATAATAAGGGGAAAAGGACAATAAAAATATCCCTAATAATTTATAAATGAGTATACTTAATCTAGTATGAAGTAGAGAAATAATGATCCAAGTTCACCTGCCATACGCAAATCTGCGGTCCTTGTGATGGTCACCAAAAGTGTCCCAGAGACGCAAGGACACGCTGACATCATCCACGACATCCCTGGATCTTTCTAGAACCTGACCGGAGAGACACACCTATCACATGCATGGAGATTTACCCGAGAAACTGCGCACAACCCATTTTTAAATATCAGGGAAATTATAGATTATAGTGGCATCCATCAACCTTTTTTTATATACTTTCTTTGAATGAATAAGAATATGACATTAGGCATTCCTCACCTCCTGGCAGACTCTGTACTGATCTATTGCCCAGACGGTGGGCACATGTGTGGCAAGTAGCTGGTACTGTGTAAGCGTCGCATTGCAGGCCCGGGCACAGATGAGCCGGGTCTTTCCAACTGCGTTGTCCCCAACCACCACACACTTGATAGTCTCGACATTTGGCCTCTCATAGTCCATGTCAGAATCCATAAAATGATGCCTTTCACATACAAAAAAAAAAAAAAATGTGATAAAGATACAAACTTTTAAATATTTATTTTTGTGGAGAAAAAAAACTCAAAAAGTTGTAGTGACATTTCTTGCCAAGAAACTACCACAGATGAACAAAGACAGAGATGTGAATATTGGTTGATTATTGGATTACTGATAAATGTGATTTTTTTTTTTTAATCCATTTAATTTAACATTAAAATACAATTAATACTTAAATTACTTTTCTATGATAAGCATGTTTTTGAATTTTGATATTTTTAGTTCAGGTTGTAAAATGCCATGTGGTGCAACTCTCTAAAAAGTTGTATATATATGTAAAAAAAAAAAAAAAAATATATATATATATATATATATATTAAAATTCATGACATTTAAAGAAAAATATTTTAAAAAATAATATTAAGATGTGTACACTATATTGTATTGTAGATGCAAGGAAAATATATTACATTTTACTTGATAAACCACATGACATTATAAGAGTAATTAAATTTAAACTTTTCTTGAAAAAGTCATGCATTTTTTCCAAAAACAACCAAAACAGGAATACAAAAATTACACTTCTAAGAACTTGGTATATATTTTAGGGTACGCTTACACAACAACAATGTATAAAAATGGAAAAGATTTTCCTTTGCATTTTTCGCGTACAGACGACAGCGTTGTCAAAACAATCCCCGTTCACACAGATCCATGAAAAGGATTAAAAACGCTGTATTCTGCTGACAGGCCAGTAGTGGGCGATGTCACTTTGTAAAGAAACACTACACACCTATAGACTGAACACGTAATACGCATGCGCATGACGTCACCATTTTCACAAATTTGTGTTTTTGTAGTTTACACAGAGATGATAACAATATCATTTTCAAAAACTTGCACTTTGAAACCCATATTTAAAACTTTGCATTTTCAGGCCCCCAAAACACTGTGTCATGTAAATGAATGGCCAAAACGCACAGCATTTTTTCAGTTTTTAGTTGAAAACAGTGTCGTGTAAACGGACCCTTAGTTTTTTACAATCACTTGGACCAATTTCTCCATACTTAGGTCACTTTTTTAAAAATCTTCATACAGTGATCACAACAGCAGTCTATGAGGGCTAAACTGTGGATCATTTATCACTGCTTTGGCACAAAATGCATTCAATAACTGATCTTTCAGATTACATAAATTCTTTTCTCACTTAGACACAACCAGCACTAAAACTCAATGAACCTACAGTTCAATTTGCACATTTACAAACTCTTTTCAAAACTGTTATACTTAAGTTCAAAACAATAACATAATACATGACTGAATAAGACAGCAATTTGCTACAATACTACTGTAATACCATGTTGAAAAACATTCAGAATCTAAAAAGTGAAATACTATCAAAACAATTAGAAGTAGCTGAACACGTTTTAGTTATAATTTCATTATCATCCATTCAAAAGGGGAAAACTTATTTTGTACTGTAATGGACATGGATAATGTAACATATATTGCAGTGAATTATAAACAGTAGAGAGTGTCATTCTTGTTTTGTAAAGAAATTTTACAAAAGAAAACATAATGTATGTATAATACCTGTTGTTAGTGTTTTTAGGTCATTGTTTTTTGAGTGACAAAGTTTGTTGGGTGAACCCTTTGCTAGTGTTACGGAAGAATGGCTTGATTTGAGACATGTATGAAGTGTTTTGGTCATTTTAGTGTATTTTAAATGTGAAATTAACTGCAAGTTGAGAGTTGGTAAGGAACTGTGTGAAGAGTTTTGAAAAAGTGACCTATTGAGAAATGTGTCCTAGTGATTGTATAAAAATAAAAACTGTAAAATAGATATTTCTTTTCTTTTAAAACATTTTTCCTCTTAAATGTGATTGAATCAAATATACAAACGACTGATGGCATACTGTATAATCACAAAAAAATGTAATTTCTAAAAAACAATCGCAAATAGGAAATATTACGTAAATAAAAGAATTCCAATCCCATGACAGTCATAAGCACATTTTAGTCATTCACACATTTTGACTTCCTCCAGTCACCGCACTGAAAGTAATCTCTATAAAATTATTGTGGTCCAAACTGACCTAATTTAGCATGTTGAGCAATCAGAGAATGGTAACAATAAAATCAATAAAGGAACTACCCCTACACAAGGGTTTTCAAGTTCTACTTTCCTGCAGAGTTTAGCTCTAACCCTGGTCAAACACACCTGAACAAGTTAATCAAGGGCTGCGTCTGAAAGCTTAGGCAGCTGACTTGTTGCCTCACTGCCCTATCAGGCAATGATATTGCAGGCAGTGTTTGCGCACGAAGGCACGTAACAAAATTGATTTTGGGCAAACTCCTGAGGCAGCATAACAGTTTAATGATCTACAACAAAATAGAGAGAGCCTTGGAACTAAGTGAATATTTAATATTTAAGAAAAATCTTTTAAAAGAAAAGAAATATCTATTTTACAGTTTTTATTTTTTATTTTTATACAATCACTAGGACACATTTCTCAATAGGTCACTTTTTCAAAACTCTTCACACAGTTCCTTACCAACTCTCAACTTGACACAGCAGTTAATTTCACATTTAAAATACACTAAAATGACCAAAACACTTCATACATGTCTCAAATCAAGCCGTTCTTCCGTAACACTAGCAAAGGGTTCACCCAACAAACTTTGTCACTCAAAAAACAATGACCTAAAAACACTAACAACAGGTATTATACATACATTATATACATACATTAATTACTACAATAGAAATTTCTTCCCTGAAATGACATCAAAATTGGTAAATGTTGGTCAAAAACATACATTTACACACAAACTGACCACCAAATGCACCTTTCAGAAGCCATCTTTATTTTTTACCTTAACTGTCACACAATGGAAAGGACATGAACATGGGATATCAAAGGCAGCGAAGCATAAGGATTCAAAACATAAGGATTTTAAAATCAACTCTGAATTTAACGGAGGGCAGTGAAGGGATGCTAAAATAGGGGAGATAAAGTCCCCCTTTTTAGACCCAGTCAAAAGTCTTGTGGCCGCATTTTGAACAACTTGCAATTGTGAAGTGAAGATAGAGGAAGACCATATCAAAGAGAGTTACAATAATCTAATTGTCATTTTACAAGTGCATGAGTCACAACTTATAAATCTTTACCTGAAAGAAGATGCTTCAACTTTGCATCTCAAATGGAAAAAGCTTCCTCTAATAACAGCACTAATTTGTCAAAAATTAGTGAAGAGTCAAAGATCACTCCAAGGTTTCTAATTTGTTTGCATACACTGGTTGAGAGATGACCTAACTGGGCTTCTAGAGCAGGGGAGGAATTTGCAGGACAACCTAGAATTAAAACCTCTGTTTTACCCTCTGTAGCTGCAAAAAATTATTTGTCATCCACCTCTTAATATCATTTACATATTTCAATAACACATCAAATGAAACAGTGGTGCCAAGCCTTACTGGAAGGTAAAACTGAGAATCGTCCGCATAACAGTGATATAAAATGTTGTTTTTCTGAAATATGTGGGCCAAGGGACGCATAGAAAGGGAAAACAATAAAGGTCCCAAAATGGATCCCTGGGGCACACCACACAAGACAGGCTCAGATGATGAGGAAAATGTTCCTAAATTTACGGAAAAAGTCTTTTATCAGATTTACATCATTTACATCAAAATTTACAACAGATGAAGGTATCTCAGGAGACTGGAAGTGAAGCTAACATTGGATTCGGACGTGCCTTCCTACCTTGGAATGCATCCTCCGAAGGAGGCAGTTTTAGGCTTTTGGACGCAGACAAGGTCTTTAGGATTAGTAGAAAGCTACAGACAGGTGAGTTTGATCAGGGTTGGAGCTAAACTCTGCAGGAAAGTAGAACTCAAGGGCCAGAGTTGCCCTACACGGTCTTCATAATGCTCTTCTGGACTGATGCCAGTGTCATCTAATGTGGCTTTAGAATCCTTTAAAGCAGGGGTTTCAAACTCAGAGTTTAGCTTCAATGTTAATTAAACCTGATCCAGATAATAAAGTACTTATTTAAAAACTACAGCTATGTGTGTTGAAGCTGGGTTGGAACTAAACTCTGCAGGAGCTGAGATTGACATCCCTGCTTTAATGTGAGCTGCCTGTTTGTTTCCTTGAGTGAGCTTAATTTCAGTCCCTAACCCTAACCCTATAGGGTTACCCTTTTGAGTGAACTATTCCAAAGTCGCACTGAGTGATAGGATATTTAATTAAGCTCAAAGCTGTTACCAACATCAACATCACAGAGGCTAGATAACGTCACTAGAGGTAAACAAGCTGATGGGGTTACCAGCTGGGTAATCATAAATACAAAGGAACAGATGCTAATGATAAAGTGCAGCTGGAGTGAGATGTTGCCATTGTTGTTTTTTTCCCCTAAATTCTTCTTGTAACAGATGTGTTTCATAGTAGTGCATACTCAAAGTAGAAAACTTAAAGAGATGCAAAACTGAAATCATTTACTGCCAATACTAGTAACGCTTTATTTTAATGTGCCATTATGTTACACATAATACACTGTAACATGAAAATAAAGTGTTACCTCATCATTTAGACACACTCACTGCATGCCAAACCTGTGTGTGTGTGTGTGTGTGTGTGTGTGTGTGTGTGTGTGTGTGTGTGTGTGTGTGTGTGTGTTTGTTTTTGTTTTTGTGATTTATGAGGACTCAAATTTGTATAATGTCATGGGTATTACACTGGTATTACGATGTAAACATGACATATGAGGACACTTCATGAGTCCTCATATTTAAAATTGCTTTCAAAACATACTAAACAATGTTTTATTAAAAAAGCAGACAGTTTTCTGTGATGGGTAGGTTTAGGAGTAGTGTAGGGGGATAGAGTGTACAGTTTGTACAGTGTGTGTGTGTGTGTGTGTGTGTGTGTGTGTGTGTGAGAGAGAGAGAGAGAGACTTCTTTCTTCCGTCAAACATACAAGATGTAGTTTGGGAAGTGTTTTTTGTCCATAGAATGGAAGTCAATGTAACCAAAACTCCTTGGTTCTGAACATGTGCAGTTCTGGGTGATTGAAAAACACTTTCTTTCCTCTGCATCATTCTGATTGAAGAACAAGCATAAATGGCACATTGCATAATAATAATAATAAGTTAATTAGATAAAGATAAGTGATAGAAAACGTTTTAATACATATAATGCTGATTTTATTACATACAATCAGTCAGTGTATGTGTATATTTCAGTACACTGAATAAAAAGGTGAAAGTACTCCAATAATCTGATCCAGTAATAGGCCTAATCAGATCCAATAATACACATAATCTGTTACTGATCATCATGGCCAGTTTATATGACATATAATCAATATGGATCTATTAGTAGACTATATCATGTCATTACAGTTAACGTTAATCATTCCATCACTTAGCGTTAACTGATAACAAATCAAGTTACAATGATACATAATCACGCGGCGGAAATATTGATTCAATCACAAGCGCATCAAAAATCCACTATAGGCTACTTCACCTAAACACAGCATCGCAGTAACCGTATATAATGTAGCCTAGGCACAAGCAGCTCTAAATAATGTCACTCGGAAATAAAGTTAGGCTATACATTCATGTATAAGTATTCAAATACTACTAAATTATATAAGAAACAGTACATTATTACCTCGTGTCTTGAAAATGGAGGTGGCTGGTATAGCAGCAGTCTTTGGTTTCCAAGGAAACGGAATCTACTCCTCCTCTAATACTGTACCACGAGCCCCTCTTACTTAATGCAATGTTATTCCTATATTCTAATCAAATGAACAAAGAATAGTTTATAGCTAACGGCTATCTCAAAACTATATGTATCATCGACCGCAGATAAATAATATTGAATAAAAAACGTGAATAACTGGATTTTGTATAAGTGCCAAGCGCAAGACGAAGTAACGTGACTCCTTCTGCTATATCGACCCTTAAGACGTTTAAATAAATTTAACAGCGAAACACAGCATCTCACCTAATCATCACATTCAGAACTAGACCATAGGCTACAGCGTTACGCCTTTCAAGCCATTTAGTAGCTAAGTTACAGTGTAACCTAATGGTTAAAGATATAGGCTAGTAAGCAAATAACTGTAAGGTTAAACTCATTCATTCAATCATTTAAGCTTTTTATATTATTAGCCTATTATTATTATTATTATTAGGCAATAAATATTAACTAGGCCTACTTAAAAATAAAATAAAAATATGTAAATGCAATGAACAGCTAAATAAAGTCATACAATTTATTTTTACAAATTAAAATACAGTTTACTTAATAATGCAATTGCTTTTAAAGAGCAGGCTACGTGTGAGTGAAATTATGCTAAATGGAACCACTGACAAAAATTACATCATTTGTTTTTGGATACTCAAATAGGCTTATAGGTGAAAGATGATATTGTCTATCCCGTTTGCATTCAGTCTCGTCTGAGAAAGCCATTTAAACACTGTGGTATAAGCCATATAAAACGGGATTTATTTCTGATAACTCTCATAACAATAATTTAAAGAAGCATCGATTTGGATATTAGCCTATAACCGTGGTGTACCTGCATGTTCTGAATGAAATAAAGTCTGTTCATTCACCGCCTCTGCATGTCTTAGGCTACTACAGGCTATTATGTAACTGCAAATGTCCTCCTGAGAAAAGACACTTTAAGTGTCGTTTTAATAAATAACAGCGACTTAATGTCTTCATACACCAGTGAGTAGGTTAAACAGCCTGAGACACACACACAGGCTGCGGCTGGTCTTACCGCATCACAGGGAAGTGCTGCATCGGCTCGGCCGATATGGGGAAGCGACAAAACAAATGTATCGGATGAGGCTGGAAAGCTGGAACTAAACTTCATTTTCGGATCAAGAATATACGGCTTACAGTCGCCGCCACCAATCAAACCGCTTACGAGAGAAATTGTTCTATGCTTCTCCTTCTCAAGCAGCGCCATCAGATGAAACGTTGACTTTCAGCTCAGGCTCGGTGGCAGGCAGCGGGCTGGACAGACTACTGCTCTTGATGTTTCCTCAATTACCGTACGAACTGTACAACGCAGGCACAACAACACAGCACGGCCCATTCACTCACACATACAGACGCAGTAGTACTGCCCATTCACTGTAACACAATCACACCCCCAGTGACTCCCTGTTTACTTGCTTTAGCAAGTGCTAAATTCAATCTCTTTATCCTTAATGTGACCCGTGGATAAAGAGGTAATGGTTTCTCTGATTTTTTTTTTTTTTTTTAAGATCAGAGTCCAAGGGCCTAATCTGGGTGTAAGAGTAAGCACTACCTTTCTAAACAATATAGGTTTGATATGTGTGGAGATTTTAAGCAAAAAAAAAATAAAAAATTGCACTATAAGAGAAAATATTACCATCTTGGTTGTTTCATTGATGAACAATAGCTCAAAACCAAAAGCTTATGAAAACATTTTAAAACAAATCTCCAGATCGTCTCTGGGATTATAGGCTGTCTGTGTCCATGTATATTTATAACATGGCAAACAGTCCTGATTTAAAGGGTTATTCAAGGATAAATCCAAATTTAATTCAATGCGATGTGTTTGTCACTTTTAGAAATCTGACATGCAAGATATTCAGTGAATGACAAAATAATTTACCTATGTTACGTATACAGATCCACAGAAAATTATGTTTCCTATACAATCGGAGAACATGTCTATGCTGTCATGTATCATCTGTGTTTTGGTTTTTTGAGTTTAGTTTCTTTACCTGTGTTTAGTCCCTGTGTCCTTGGTTACTATGGTTTCTTAGTTGATTTATCAGTCCCACCAACACAAGCTTGGGGTCAGTATGATTTTAAATGAATAATAATAATAATAATAATACTTTTATTCAGCAAGGATGCATTAAATTGCTCAAAAATTACAGTAAAAGTACAAAAATGTTTATTTCAAATGCTGTTCTTCAATAAAAACTGTTCATCAAAAAATAAAAACTATTCATCAAAGAATCCTGAAAAAAAAATGTATCACTGTTTCCACAACAATATTAAGCAGTTTTCAACATTGATAATAATAAGAAATTGTTCTTGAACAGCAACTGGAGTAATGATGCTGAAAATTCAGCTTTGCTATCACAGAAATAAATTACATTTTAAAATATATTAAAACAGCCAACAGTCATATTAAATTGTAATCATTTTTAACAACATTGCTGTTTTTACTGTATTTTTGATCAAATAATTGCAGCCTTGGTGAGCATAAAAGACTTCTTTCAAAGACATTAAAGGCCAGATTTACTAACAGCTTGCGCCAGTGCAAATCCTATTTTGCCGTTAAAAAACTACTGTCAGGATTTACTAAAGACTCTCAGTGAAAAATTAGTGCTGAAAAGGTATGAACAGTTATTTTTTTGTGGCTGACCTTATTGCATATTCATTTGTTTCCCTTTCAGATGTTAAATTTATAAGAGGAGTGTATTTAAATGAATCATGCAACATGATTTACTAAGGTTTGCACTAGTCAATTTACTGGTATTTGCGCCATTATTTACCGCCCAGAAAAAGCATGTCTTAAATCAAATGCTAATTTGGTAGATTGCGTTAGTCAATATGGAAATGATATGGAACTGAATCACCCGCAGAACTTTTCACTCCTATCAGCACTTTTATGGGATTGCGCTTTTACGCTAATTTGCCCTGTTTAGTAAATATGGCCCTAAAATTATCTCCTTATCCTTAACTCTCCTTCCTTGGTAACCAGCCATGACAGAAGAGCAGACCTCAAAATGTATCTAGCATGGGTACGAATCCTTCTCCTCCTCGCTCAGGGGGACAGTTTCCTCAAAGACCACACACGTGAGTTCCCTTTCGAATGGGATGGGAACTCGTGCTGCGTCTCCTAGAGGGTGCTATAGGGAATGCCTCCGGCAAGACTGGTGTCAGAAGCATGAGTCTAAACATGACAATGAACTTGCCGAGAGTATAAATGGGCAGCTGTGAAATACGTCATCCTCTTACTCTTCTTGAGGAGACCGTCTGTTTCAGCATGTGTCATGTGTCTTTTAACATTAAATAAAGCACATAAACAGTACCTAATATTATCATTGCCATACTTTGTGCTGCTGTTCCAGCCGCGACATCATGGAGAAATAGAAACCATTTCTAAAATAGAATCGTCGCGTGTCACCGTCGCGTCTGCTTAGGACAAAAACTCAGATTAACACAGAGAAGATACCTTTTATTGCGTTGCGTTGCGTTGCGTTGCGTCTGGTTAGGACACGGTGTAAGTTGTTAGGCTCTCTGTGAGCCTCCTTGGCTACTGCGAGCGTTGCTAGGCCTCCTCTCGCTAAAGAGAGTTATCTTACTGAGGCCTCCACTCCCCAGAGCTCCGCTAGTTTAGCATTGCGAGTTGTAGGCTCTCTGTGAGCCTCCTTGGCCATGGTGAGCATCATCAGGCCTCCTCTGATTGCAGAGAGTTATTTTTATTGAGGCCTCCACTCCACAGAGCTCCGCTAGAGTTGCAACTTGTAGGTTCTCTTTGAACCTCTTTGCATGGTATCCTAAGCGTGGGATATAGTTAGGCCTCCTCTTGTTAGAGAGTCATCATTTTCAGGCCTCTGCTCCTAGAGCTCAGTTAATGTTTGCTAAGTTGTCAGGCTCTTGGTGAGCTCCCTAGCTTCACTAGGACATCATTTTGCAGGTTGTAGGCTCTCTGTGAGCCTCCTTACAAGATGTACTAATTGTTGGGGGTAGTTAGGCCTCCTCTTGTTTTAGAGAGTCGTCATGCTGAGGCCTCCGCTCCTAGAGCTCGGCTATAGGTGGTAGGGTAGTATGCTAAGTTGTTAGGCTTTCTGGGAGCCTCCTTGGCTACTGACATTAGTGTGGGGTGTTACTAGGCCACCTCTTCGTGGGCCAGTGTTGAGGCTGAGTGTTAGGCTCTCTGTGAGCCTCCTTGGACACTTGCCTGAATAAGATAACATAGTTAGGCTTCCTCCATCTTGGAGGCATCCTGCTGAGGCCTCCATTCCTGAGAAGCTCCGGTCTATGATCACGTTGCTGGTGCAGGGGTGAGGACTCCTTTGAGTCTTTGATTTAGCTCAGCCAAGAAGGCACTCAACCCTTCAGCATGGCGGTGTGGGTATACCATTCCCCATAGTGCCCTCTAGGGGACACAGCGCATGTTCCCATTCAAAAGGGAACGTGTCAGGTTACACATGTATGCTTCAGACACTGGTCTTGCTGGAAGCATTCCCCATAGCGCCCTCTAGGGGATGCAGCATCTCGTTCCCCTACTCAGAGAACCATGTTTACATGCGTAACCTGAGACGTTTTTAGACCTGGCTCACATTGTGATCTACCCTGATGAGTCCCTGTGTTTGTTCTATCATGTGGGACTCAATGGGCAAGATGAAAGCCCACCTGCCTGGGGATGGTCCTCGAGGAACCTTGTATGTGAAGTGGATGCTCCGCAGACTTCCTGGCCTTTGGCTGCACTTCAGCCCTCCACCACTTTGGCTCCACCAAGGTCCTCCTTCCCTCTGGCTCCACTTTTTTTTTCTCACTCCCACTGAGGTGGTCTTGCAAAACCACCTCAGCTCCGCCTTGGTCTTCCGGGCCTGCAACATTGCCAACGGCTCCACTTTGGTCTCCACCTCCTTTGGCTCCGCCTCAGCCTCCCAATCCATTGGCTTTGCCATGGTCAGCGGTCCAGAAATCTCCACCATGGATCTCCATACCACAGTGGTCTCTTCCTCTGCCGGCTCCTCAGTGTGGATTTCCTGTTCCGCCATGGTGCCTTCCTCTGCTGCATCCACTGCTGGCCTGGCCAGGGTCTTCTCCTCCACAAAGTCTGCCATGGTGGTCTACTGTTACTTCAAAGCCCCATCCCCTACCCACCCAACCCCAACTAGGACTTTTGTTTAGGTTTTCTTTACAGCACCAGGTGGTGCCTACTCGGGGAGGGGAGAGGGAGTGGGGTTAATATATAAATCACTTAATATTACTTAATACTCTTAATCACACATCCACAGCACCATGTCCAGATAACAAGGTAGGGTGATGCTCGAATTGCCTACCCGTATCCATGAAAGCGATGTGTGGGTCCAACTCACTCAAATCCATCAATTGGTGATCACCACAGGTTATTAGAAGGTAATATTGTATGAACTCCTCCATATATGACTCAATATCATGGCCATCTTGATCATTTGAACATAGGATATCCATAATCCTTACTGTGGTTCGGTGTTCGGTAATGTGTGGTCTGCAGCACGCACGACGAGACAAAGTAGCTATAAAGCAAAATGATCTTTATTCAAGATTCTTAACACTCTGGAACAATAAGGGAGAACGCAGGAAACTTGCAAACCACATAAACGTACGACAACTAACAAAGAACAAAAAGAACTCAAGGCTTAAATACACACAGGGGTAATTAACGTAACAAGAAACGTGTGTATCTCAATCTGAAACCACAGAGACAAACAAGCAAAGGGAACACAGGTAAACAGGAACAGAACCAAACTGAAACACAATGAAACTAAACCATTACAGTACTACTAGAGGTAGTAACATTTAGAGGTAAGTAACGTAGCCTGAGGGCAAGATGGTGTCAAGAGGAGGCGCATCTCCTGGGACAGCGAACTTCTGCAACAAGACCTCAAGCTTACTCTTCGTAGAGCCCAGCAGATAAGAAAGGACAAAACCGAAATGCCCAAGAGAAAAATCTAAAAAGAAAACCCAAGAGCAAAGAGATGGTAAACAGAAACTTTACTGACAGTCAGTAAACATAAACAAGTGGCAGGGTGAACTCCAACTGGCTAGGAACGAAGAAGAGTTAGGGCAGGCAAGGGTAAAAGTGAGTCAGTTCAAACCAAAAAGTCCCAAAAATTCCAAATGAACTCTCGACCTATAACGTTCTGAATACATAATTATATAAAAACATATATTAAAATGTTTTTTTATTAGCTTGAAATGGCACAATGCAATTCCAGAATTACCCTTGTATCACAGGTTATGACAACTGTTGTAATAGCACTTTAGTGGTTTTATACACATGCATACTCATATGGTTTCTGATAAGGGAAGTGAGGAAAGTTCATTGTTAACGGTAGAACAGAAACAGAGAAAGAGAGAGAGAGAGTTCCAGCTACAGAGCGCAGACAGTGGCATATGCCCGATACTTGCTAAACAGAGAGTCAGTCACTAGTATTATATTAAACATTATGGGCACTGAAGTGAAAAATACAGACACACCACTGTCATTGAAAAAGTTTCACATCTCCGAGGATTATGGGTTTATTCTTCCTGAACCTCTGGTAGGTCATTACACTTGTAGCATTTTATTCGCTGTAACTAATCTTTTTTATTTTTATTTTATTTTATTATTTTTTGAATATTGTAACATTGTAGTAAGAATGTACTATATTGGTGTTTTATGCTGTGTACAATTTAGGGAAATGAACTGGCTAAGAAAATGTAAATTTATGACAAAGGAGCAATTGATTGCTATCAGGTACAAAGCCACAGTTTGTTTCATTACTTGATATAGTCCAAGTCACTGTGCTATTGGGAATGTTTTTAACAAACTATTAATTTGCATTCATATTAAGATACAGTAAGACTGATTGCTTGCATATAAAAGCTTTAGACTTCGACACTGTTTGCTTTCCGAGTGACCTTTATCTATTTGCTTTAATGGTAAATAGGTAAATACAAAACTTTGCACATTTCAAACAGTTTTATCTTTGAATAACCAATGAAGCCAAGAAAGCTGATAGACAGTGGTCTTAGAAAACTCTACATAAACCAAATTAGTAGCCTGACTTCAATAATTTTATTACAAGTGCAGATATTTTTTAGCTGTAAAGGTCTTTGAATCGTTAACCTTGACTCATGTTTAGTATCTGGGATTATGCATGTCTTTTAATGATTGGTGTAAAACTTAAAAAGCACCTCAAGGTGCACCTTTGGACTTTGTAATCAGTCATATTTAACTCTTTGGCTGAGAAAAAACATAAATGTATGGTATATTTTATGGACATATGTAAGATTAATAACATGATTTGACATATACATTAAATATACATAGGTTTTCTTCATATCAAAATACATTTGCATAACAGTAAATGTAAAGTAAATTGATCATGAACATATATTATGTTACATACTGTGTTATGGACACATATTATACACATGTTCACTGTGTTTCAGACAGACCTGCCGGTGCACTACAAGCCCTGGATGGACATTGCCAGAAATGTGACAGAGCTCATCTCTTCTCATTCTTTGCGCCTCAGAATTCATAATGTATGATCTTTCATACTAAGTGCACAATACAAATCTACAAAGATTAAAAAAACAAACAAAAAAAACAAACAAACAATAATAATAATAATAATAATTAACATCAATTTAAAATTTTGCTTTTCCATTCACTATTTTGTGCTTCACCTACCATATATTATGTATATAGACAGTTTCACAGTTTCCTTTTACTTTCATTTTCATTTCTGCCTTACTTTCCTTTTATTTTCTTTAGAGGAACTACAACGACTATATGGGGATTGTTTAACCCTTGTTTAACCCTTTCAGGCCCAAATTATGTTTAAGATACACAAAAATAAGCATTCTTTAATATCCTTTTTTATTATAAATGATAATCAATAAAAAAAATAGTTGTTCACAATTAAAATGTAATTCATTATAGTTACAATAATTTATTTACGGTTTATTTATTTATTTATATAATTTATTTACTACGGTAACACTTTATTTTACATTGTCCTTGTTACACGTTACTTGTAGTTACTGTAATAACTATAAATTATGCATAATTACATGTGACTAACCCTAAACCAAACCTTAACCCTAATCCTAACCCTATAGTAAGTACATGTAGTTAATTATTATTGCTTAGTACTTAAATGTATAATTGCACTGTAACACAGACACCTTAAAATAAAGTGTAACTTTTAATCAAATTATTAATTGTGAATTTAATTAATGAAGCAGATAAAGCTCTGTGATTATAACTGTAACAACTTAAACTGTGTAAGACTAATATGTACTTACTAATGTCACCTTTCAGCTTCATTTTAAAACAAAGTATTATTTATATAATATTTTAAACATAAATATCTGTAATATTTAGAATTCTGCCATATTTTTATGCCTTGTGTCAATGACAGGGACAGTCACATGCCACCATGTTTCATTTAAAAACAACAACAAGCGGTATTTTGCATTTAATCTAATAATCTTTTGTGATTTAGGTACCAAGTGAGGGGAAGAAAACTCATGGTGATGTTGAGAATGGATGCAGGGTCTGAAAGGGTCAATAATTAAATTGTGATTTTTCAGTGATTGTTTTGTATGTTATCATTTCTTAGATGCCTCTGTTGGAGACTCATTTGTTGCAGACCCATCGTGAGCTGCGTTTGGCCCATCTGGCTTTGAGCATGATGACTATGGGTTACGTATGGCAGGAGGGAGAGAGAGAAACAGTAAAAGTACGACAAAGATTTTGTATGCAGTTCAAACCACTAATAGGACTGAACCACAGAACTGACCTGTCTGACTATTTACTGTATGTCATGAACTTCCAGGTGCTTCCGCGGAATCTATCGGTGCCATTCTGTGAGGTGTCTCGGAGACTGGGTCTGCCCCCAATTCTCATCCACGCGGACACTGTCCTTGCTAACTGGAAGAAAAGAGATCCAGATGGGTAAAGTCAAGATCCACGCAATATGATATGTAAAAACACTGTGTTAGCCTGCCCTCTTTTAACAAATGTTTGCATTTTATTTAAGTTTAAATGAAAATAATTATCATTTAAATTATGGTCTTCAGTACCTTTAGCTTTCCAATTCATCTCAATAGCAATTGCTCAGCAGAACCCAGTACACCATTTAAGAGCTGCCATTTGAGTGATTGAGACTGCAATTAAAACATCTAGCAGCAGAGGCTAACCCTCATGGGGGAAAGTACACTTTAGCATTCTTTTAAAAGAATATACTTAAAGGGTTAGTTCACCCAGAAATTAAAATTATGTCATTATTTACTCACCCTCATGTCGTTCCAAGCCCGTAAGACTTTCGTTCATCTTTGGAACACAAATGAAGATCTTTTTAATGAAATCTAAGAGATTTCTGGCCCTCCATTGACAGCCTACGCAATCTCATAGATTTTTGACGTTTCAAAAAGTTCATAAAGAGACTGTAAAATTAATCCATATGAATTTAGCGGTTTAAATTTTCTGAAGAGACTTGATCACATTATATGATGAACAGATTGAATTTAGACTTTTATTCACATATAAACATTGATCAGCAAACATTAACAGAAGCTCAACCGAACCTGCTTGATGCACAAGAACAAACCTCATTGTTCTTGCGGAAGCTCAAACGTGATGCGTAACATGAGAATGAACCTCGTTGGTTCTTGCTGAAGCTCAAACGTGCTGCGTAACACGAGAATGAACCTCGTTGGTTCTTGCGGAAGCTCAAACGTGCTGCGTAACACGAGAATGAACCTCGTTGGTTCTTGCTGAAGCTCAAACGTGCTGCGTAACACGAGAATGAACCTCGTTGGTTCTTGCTGAAGCTCAAACGTGCTGCGTAACACGAGAATGAACCTCGTTGGTTCTTGCTGAAGCTCAAACGTGCTGCGTAACACGAGAATGAACCTCATTGGTTCTTACTGAAGCTCAAACGTGATGCGTAACATGAGAATGAACCTCGTTGGTTCTTGCTGAAGCTCAAACGTGCTGCGTAACACGAGAATGAACCTCGTTGGTTCTTGCTGAAGCTCAAACGTGCTGCGTAACACGAGAATGAACCTCGTTGGTTCTTGCTGAAGCTCAAACGTGCTGCGTAACACGAGAATGAACCTCGTTGGTTCTTGCTGAAGCTCAAACGTGCTGCGTAACACGAGAATGAACCTCGTTGGTTCTTGCTGAAGCTCAAACGTGCTGCGTAACACGAGAATGAACCTCATTGGTTCTTGTGGAAGCTCAAACGTGATGCGTAACACGACAATGAACCTCATTGGTTCTTGCGGAAGCTCAAACGTGCTGCATAACACACGAGAATGAACCTCATCGGTTCTTGCTGAAGCTCAAACGTGCTGCGTAACACACGAGAATGAACCTCATTGGTTCTTGCAGAAGCTCAAACGTGCTGCGTAACACGAGAATGAACCTCATTGGTTCTTGCTGAAGCTCAAACATGATGCGTAACACGAGAATGAACCTCATTGGTTCTTGCTGAAGCTCAAACATGATGCGTAACACGAGAATGAACCTCATTGGTTCTTGCTGAAGCTCAAACGTGCTGCGTAACACGAGAATGAACCTCATTGGTTCTTGCTGAAGCTCAAACATGATGCGTAACACGAGAATGAACCTCATTGGTTCTTGCGGAAGCTCAAACGTGCTGCGTAACACGAGAATGAACCTCGTTGGTTCTTGCTGAAGCTCAAACGTGCTGCGTAACACGAGAATGAACCTCATTGGTTCTTGCTGAAGCTCAAACGTGCTGCGTAACACGAGAATGAACCTCGTTGGTTCTTGCTGAAGCTCAAACGTGCTGCGTAACACGAGAATGAACCTCATTGGTTCTTGTGGAAGCTCAAACGTGATGCGTAACACGACAATGAACCTCATTGGTTCTTGCGGAAGCTCAAACGTGCTGCATAACACACGAGAATGAACCTCATCGGTTCTTGCTGAAGCTCAAACGTGCTGCGTAACACACGAGAATGAACCTCATTGGTTCTTGCGGAAGCTCAAACGTGCTGCGTAACACGAGAATGAACCTCATTGGTTCTTGCTGAAGCTCAAACATGATGCGTAACACGAGAATGAACCTCATTGGTTCTTGCTGAAGCTCAAACATGATGCGTAACACGAGAATGAACCTCATTGGTTCTTGCTGAAGCTCAAATGTGCTGCGTAACACGAGAATGAACCTCATTGGTTCTTGCTGAAGCTCAAACATGATGCGTAACACGAGAATGAACCTCATTGGTTCTTGCTGAAGCTCAAACATGATGCGTAACACGAGAATGAACCTCATTGGTTCTTGCTGAAGCTCAAATGTGCTGCGTAACACGAGAATGAACCTCATTGGTTCTTGCTGAAGCTCAAACATGATGCGTAACACGAGAATGAACCTCATTGGTTCTTGCTGAAGCTCAAATGTGCTGCGTAACACGAGAATGAACCTCATCGGTTCTTGCTGAAGCTCAAACGTGCTGCGTAACACACGAGAATGAACCTCATTGGTTCTTGCGGAAGCTCAAACGTGCTGCGTAACACGAGAATGAACCTCATTGGTTCTTGCTGAAGCTCAAACATGATGCGTAACACGACAATGAACCTCATTGGTTCTTGCTGAAGCTCAAACATGATGCGTAACACGAGAATGAACCTCATTGGTTCTTGCTGAAGCTCAAATGTGCTGCGTAACACGAGAATGAACCTCATTGGTTCTTGCTGAAGCTCAAACATGATGCGTAACACGAGAATGAACCTCATTGGTTCTTGCTGAAGCTCAAATGTGCTGCGTAACACGAGAATGAACCTCATTGGTTCTTGCTGAAGCTCAAACATGATGCGTAACACGAGAATGAACCTCATTGGTTCTTGCTGAAGCTCAAACATGATGCGTAACACGAGAATGAACCTCATTGGTTCTTGCATGTCAAGCAAACATGCTTGAGCTTCTGTTTACCTGATGTGTGAGTTGATGAATGTTAATATGTGAATAAAAGCCTAAATTCAATTTGTTCATCATATAAAGTGTCTTCAGAAAATTTGGACTAAACCGCTCAATTCATATGGATTAGTTTTACAGTCTCTTTATGAACTTTTTTTTGAAACGTCAAAGTGGTAGTTGTGTAGCTGTCTGTCATTGGAGGGACAGAAATTGCTCATATTTGATCAAAAATATCTTAATTTGTGTTTCTAAGATGAACAAACGTCTTAAGGGTTTGGAACAAAATGAGGATAGTTAATGACAGAGTTTTAATTTTTGGTGAACTAACCCTTTAAAGTGTGAACCGAATGCAATGTTTTTGGACAATTAATGACAATTAAAAACAAATAAATATGACGTATACTGCCAAATGTACTGATAAGCATTTATAGTAAACTAAAATATACTTTAAAATAAAATATACTAACTAATTTCTATTGAACCTTGAATGTCATGTATTTAAATATATTTGTAATTACTCATTTGTAATGATGAAGTTGCAGTTTCGTATGTTTAAAATATATTAACTTTATATCAAATAACATACTACAGTTAAATAGATACTTTAAAGCAAAAGTTGTTTATTAAAAGTTGTTTGTTAAAAAAAAAAGAAAAAGATTTACATATATAATCATGTTTCAGAAGTAACATGTGTATTATTAATTGTATATTTCTTTTTCACGCACAACTGGACACTGATTGTTCCCAGACCTTTTTCCATGGAGTAAGTATTTTGTTGAATTAACAGAAATGTGTGTTACATGTTATTGATTTTTAGAACCAGCAGAGGGAGCCATCTTATTACGTACAGTGTGGAACATGTAAATGTGCTCTGTGTGTATTCAGATCCTCTCTGTAGCATCTGACCTTACAAATACATTTATGGCAAGAATTAGACATCACAATGATAACCTATAAAAAGAATGTAAAAAAAATACTTTGTAAACCAGATGTTGATGTAGTTTATGGCTAGTGCTTCTGAAGTGTTGACCTGCCGTTCGACTGTTCTTGCTTTTTATAAGGAACTTGGAGTTGTTGTTGACATTGCCTGGAGGGGAAAGTGTAAGGGGTTTTTTTCTGGTTACACTGCTGGTGGAGTTGGCAGCTGTTCCTGGCCTGAAGGTCTGACACCTTTACAAATGCCACAGTTCAAAGACAAAGCACTGAGACACAGAAGCCATGATAGTAAATAGTTCATATTGATACATCATGGTAGTATTTGTTGAATTACATTGAAGTGCAAATACCATGGTATGTGAATATGAACTTTGAAACAATTTTCACTAGTTAATTTTGAAGTAGAAAGACTGAAATAGTATCCAATCATCATTTTCTGCAGCATGGCACACATTCTGTATTACCATCTGATAACATTACTGTACCATGGGAATGCTAGATCTTAAAAATAAATTAGCTGTTTCTTTTTTTACAGTCTATCCTTGATGTCATCAACGGTGTCCATTATAATGATGTTGCTATGGTCACCAAAGCTCTGGATGTTGTCAGTCAGGCCATAGACAGCATGAAACAGGCTCTTAAACTAATGCATGGTAATACTTTTTAGGTGATAAATGACCTCTATATGTTCATTCAAGTGGTTTTAATACTTATTGTGACCATTTCAGAATATGTAGATCCCTCCATATTCTACGGCATTATGAGGATCTATCTGTCTGGGTAAGCCATATTGTTGGTTTCACAGCTTTTTTTTGGATTCCCCTCTAAGTTCTTCTGAATCTATGAAACTTTACTCTCCTTCTGCATGTGGGGTTTAGATGGAAAGATAACCCATCAATGCCAGAAGGTCTCGTGTATGAGGGAGTTCAGGAGAAGCCAATGGAGTTTTCGGGAGGCAGTGCCGCACAAAGTAGTATCCTGCACTCCTTTGATGAGCTGCTGGGTGTCCAACATAAAGGTGACAGCGGTAAGAAAATCATCAGTAATTTCCCTCATGGTTAGATCATTCCTGATTTAAAATTTTGCCTTGCAGTTACAACAGTGATGATTATGCTGGATAACATGGATCATCATGTTCTGCACAAACTTGCAGAGTCCATGCCAGCGATACTGTTATTAATGAACCAGGGGGATCATTTCAGTTGCAAAATATATCTTATCTTGCCTATAGGGCAAGGGTTTTCAAGCTGGGTTCATGCATGGACCTGTAAAGAGGTGCTTGGGGTCCTCAGAAAAGGATTTTACTAAATCAGAATCAGAATGACCTTTAATGCCAAGTATGTTTACACATACAAGGAATTTGTCTTGGTGACAGGAGCTTCCAGTGCAGAGAAATAAGTACAGACATCGATAAAAGGAATATAACACAATAGTATAAAAGGCAATAAAGTTGAATATAATACAACGCAATAGACAGAGTTACGTGTGTAAAGATAAGCTATATACTAAATAAATCTATTTTTGGGCACTCAAAGTTAATGCATTAACTAAAAAAATATATTAAAAAATATAAAATAATAAAATTTTATTGATGTTTTAACATGCTGCTTTATTTGCCATATTTATTATGACAAAACACTTATATACATTTTAATTGAATTTAAAATGTTCTTTCTTGGGCTTATAAATCTAACATTACTTGAAGTATTTAAAAAAAAAATTTTTAAATATTTAAATATTAAATATATATTTCATATAATGTTATTTGTAATATTATATTTTCAGTGTAATTATTTTTATATTTTATTTTGTCAGTAAGATTTTTTTTTAAAAAAGAGAAAGAATACTATAATAATAATAATAATAATAATATGCAAGGATGTATTAAATTTTTCAAAGGTAACAGTAAAGACTTTTAAATTATTACAAAAAAATTGTATTTCAAATAAATGCTGTTCTCATGAACTTTCTATTTATCAAAGAATCCTGAAAAAAAATGTCTCATAGTTTCCATAAAAATATGTACAACCCGAATTCTGGAAATGTTGGGACGTCTTTTAAATTTGAATAAAATGAAAACTAAAAGACATGAGCCAATATTTTATTCACAATAGAACATAGATTACATAACAAATGTTTAAACGGAGAAATTTTACACTTTTATCCACTAAATGAGCTCATTTCAAATTTCATGCCTGCTACAGGTCTCAAAAAAGTTGGGACGGGGGCAACAAATGGCTGAAAAAGCAAGAAATTTTGAAAAGATTCAGCTGGGAGAACATCTAGCAACTAATTAAGTTAATTGATATCAGGTCTGTAACATGATTAGCTATAAAAGGGATGTCTTAGAGAGGCAGAGTCTCTCAGAAGTAAAGATGGGCAGAGGCTCTCCAATCTGTGAAAGAGTGCATAAAAAGATTGTGGAAAACAATGTTCCTCAACGTCAAATTGCAAAGGCTTTGCAAATCTCATCATCTACAGTGCATAACATAATCAAAAGATTCAAGAAACTGGAGAAATCTCTGTGCGTAAGGGACAAGGCCGAAGACCTTTATTGGATGCCCGTGGTCTTCGGGCCCTCAGACGACACTGCATCACTCATCGGCATGATTGTGTCAATGACATTACTAAATGGGCCCAGGAATACTTAAAGAAACCACTGTCGGTAAATACAATCCGCCGTGCCATCTGCAGATGCCAACTAAAGCTCTATCATGCAAAAAGGAAGCCATATGTGAACATGGTCCAGAAGCGCCGTCGTGTCCTGTGGGCCAAGGCTCATTTAAAATGGACTGTTTCAAAGTGGAAAAGTGTTCTGTGGTCAGACGAGTCCAAATTTGACATTCTTGTTGGAAATCACGGACGCCGTGTCCTCCGGGTTAAAGAGGAGGGAGACCTTCCAGCGTGTTATCAGCTTTCAGTTCAAAAGCCAGCATCTCTGATGGTATGGGGGTGCATAAGTGCATACGGTATGGGCAGCTTGCATGTATTGGAAGGCACTATGAATGCTGAAAGGTATATAAAGGTTTCCAGACAAGGTCTATTTCAGGGAAGGCCTTGTGTATTTCAGCAGGACAATGCAAAACCACATACTGCAGCTATTACAACAGCATGGCTTCGTCGTAGAAGAGTCCGGGTGCTGAATTGGCCTGCCTGCAGTCCAGATCTTTCACCTATAGAGAAAAATATGTCAAAGACGACCATGAACTCTTCAGCAGCTGGAAACCTATATCAGGCAAGAATGGGACCAAATTCCAACACCAAAACTCCAGAAACTCATAACCTCGATGCCCAGATATCTTCACACTGTTCTGAAAAGAAGAGGAGATGCTACACCATGGTAAACATGCCCCCGTCCCAACTATTTTGAGAACTGTAGCAGGCATCAAATTTGAAATGAGCTCATTTTGTGCATAAAATTGTAAAATTTCTCAGTTTAAACATTTGTTATGTTATCTATGTTCTATTGTGAATAAAATATTGGCTCATGTGATTTGAAAGTATTTTAGTTTTCATTTTATTCAAATTTAAAACGTCCCAACATTTCCAGAATTCAGGTTGTATCATCACAACTGTTTTCATCATTGATAATCAGAAATGTTTCTTGAGCAGAAAATCAGCATATTAGAATGATTTCTGAAGGATCGTGTGACACTGAAGACTGGAATAATGATGCTGAAAAGTTAAACTATATTAAAATAGAAAACAGTTATTTTAATTCATAATAACATTTCATAATATAACAGTGTTACTGTATTTTTGATCAATTAAATGCAGCCTAATGTCAAAAACTTTAAACAATTTTACCGAACCCAAACTTCTGAAAGCTAATATACCGTGGGGCAGTCGTGGCCTAATGGTTAGAGGGATGTGTGTATGTTCACTACTCCTAATGTGTGTGCACTAACGTGGAAGGGTTAAATGCAGAGGACAAATTCTGAGTATGGGTTACCATACTTGGCCTTCACATGTTTAAAGAAAGAAAAGAACTATACTGTATATAAGATGCAAAGCCAATATTCTCCAGATGTTTTTTTTTTTTAACAAACGTGAGATGAAAATAAAAGACAAATGCAGTTTATAAAACACTTTTGCATTTGTAGCCTATTGAAAATTTTGTTTTCGCTCTGTCAATACTGTTCAAACAGGGGCCTTCCTGAGAAGAATGAGGGACTACATGCCGCCCTCTCATAAGCGTTTCATTGAAGACATCTCTAGTCGCCTGTCCCTGCGCAACTTTGTGCTCCAGCAAGCGGATGAGCATCTAACGCACACATTTGAACAGTGTGTGGCTCGCTTGGTGGACTTTCGGAATTGCCACATCAACATTGTCACCCGTTACATTACTATACCGGCCTCCCGTGCCAGACAGCTCCGTGCAAACAAGCAGGGTTTGGTCGATGAGCTCGATGCAGTCAGAAAAGCACCAACAGCGCTGGAGGAAAGAGGTACTGGAGGTTCAGGGATTATGATCTTTCTGAAGACTGTGCGCGATGAAACTAAAGACATCTACATCCCACACTGTACTAATGGGAACCAAGTCTTGCCAGACGCATCGATGACAGCGATACAGAAGGCTGCATCTGAGCTCACAATAGATTGAAAATAGTATCTTTGAATGGTGATTTGACAACCCAGGCTCATTGGAAAAAAATCATGCCTTTGCAAAATAATATTACGTTGCTTTTTGCATGTTTCGCAACACTTTCGAAGTGAAATGCCCAGTGAGTGGCGCTAAAAACACATTGAGTTTTATCTGCAACAGATGAACATGAATCTGGCAATGTTTTATTAAAGGTGCAGTAAGCGATTTCTGAGAAACGCTGTTGAAAGTGGATCAGACCGAGCACCACAACACACTTCTTGTGTACTGTTTGTTTATTTTTTGTTCTTCCTTGTCGTTCGTTCATCATCTTCACTTTATTTTTCATGAAGCAATATTTTTCATCGCTTCAGCTGTAATAAAGAGACATCCACATTGTGTTTTCATGCATTTTGGGGGTGGAGCAATGAAAGGAGGGGTGTGTTTGTTCAGGTTGATTTCAAATATCAACAATGTTTCTCAGAAATCACTTACTGCACTATAAAGTTGGTCGTATGGCTGCAGTTCAGAAATGAAATGTCCGGAGAGTGGTGCTAAAAGGTTAAGGCTTTACCACGTGTGAAAATAACATAAAGTACCACTTACACTAAACCCCCCTCTAAAACTGAGTGTTCGAAAAGCTAACATGACATAAAAACATCAACTTTTGCTGAAGCAATCATGCCATTTGCAGTTTCATGGGACTTTTAGTCTCTGAGCGCTCCCAGGGCTTAATGCTTAATTTTTTCCCAAGGAGCACGTTTAGGAGCACATTAAAAAGCTTTAGGGGTGCAATTAAAATTTGTCAAATTATGTGTTTTTCCTTAATAAAGGGATACAAGGAGACATTTATAAACAAAATGAATTAATTTATTAGAATACAAAATGTACACTAGCCTTTTAAATATTTCTGCTTCAAAATGAAAGTTAAAGCTGCAGTCCGTAAATTGTTTTCAATTTTTGAGCAAGTACATAACCAGCCATCTCCTTACCTTAGGCCGATTCAATAATGTTTTCTAATTCGAGTGGTACTGGTAGGTTTCTGCTGGAAATTCAAGCATGCCACCGTTCGTCTTTGCGTCATTACATCACGTCTGTTTACATAAAGAAGGAGTCCCAGCTAGTAGGCTATATCATGTGAGGATGCTGCAGGTGATGGATCATTTATAGCCTTTTCTCACAGCAGCTGGAATAATTAAACTTATTTTGATGGCAGATTGTATGGTATGACAAATTATCATTAGAGATTAGACTGTACAGAAATTGAAATCTACAGGTAACGCTAATGCACACTAAATACACAGTCACGCAATGCTGATGTTAACATTAACAATTTGAGAACAAAGAATAACAATAATAATAATTTGCACGGTTTGATGTAATATGAGTGATCATTAGATTTAATCACCATTGGTAGCACGGTTTATTATAATGCTTTTTTCTCAGTTGGTCAGAACTAAAGTGGCAGACATGTTACTTACTTGTTCAGATGACATTTTCCGGTGAAAATGCTTATTTTGGTCATACTTCAAGACGTAGAATCTGTGATTCTTAAGTACAATATCCACACTGATGTAGTGACTGACAGCAAAGATTAGATTCATCCACGCTGAGGAGCCGTGCCGATGCACAACCCATGTAAAGATGATAATTCTGCATATAACTGCAATCGCAGGTTTAAAACAGAGATGGCGACAAAGAGGAAAAACTTACGGACTGCAGCTTTAAATGTTCTTTCCTTTCCTTCCTGTGACGGGGCAGCCCAGACAAAAGTTCACATTACATTAAATGCCAGATACATATTATTGTGTAACCAAAATACCAATAATAAACAGGGAAAAAAATAAACTTTTTATTAAAAAACTTTACATTTTAAAAACCAAAACCAGTTCAGCGCAAATACAATGCAGCCAATTTCATTGGGTAAGGTTAGGGTGTAGGGTAGGGTTAGGGTTTAGTATTTGTGTATGCAATCAGCACTGTGATTGACATGACCAATGAAACCTTTAGAATCGGTTGTGGGGCGAAGTTTGCGCTGAATTGGTTTGGAAAAAAAAAAAATCACACTACCGAAATACACAAGGACTATTATTTTGAAATGTATGCTTTATTATTGCCGGCTGCTCATTCAAAATGATGAGGGAGATAAAATATGCAATCCTACAACCATCCACAACATATAACAATACAAACACCATAAAGTAAACATATTGTCAAAACAGTAAATCATAAGCAATCGATTGGCATAAATGTGAAGTATTCATTGATTGTGAACTGCTCTAAAACCAACAGCGTTGCTACTTTAAAACATGCAGTGCTCATATTTATGTAATTAAATCACAGAACTTTGAAATTTAATAATCACTTAATTTTCTTAATTTGCACACATGCTCCTAAATATATTTTACAGTTTGCACACATATCTTTTTAGTCATAAACGTGAGAGAAATGCTTGCACTGTCGAGCCTTGGCGCTGTGAGCTACCGAGCAAGTTTACTGTCAGAAAAGCCATACATATGAAGCTGGTTATATGATGCAAACGTCAAAATGTATTCATTTGCAAATCATGCACTATTGTAAAAGTGTTTTGAGGTCATAACATATAACATTGCAAATATAAAAATAAGTGTTGATTATTCAGTAATCTGCCTCTAATTATAATTTGTGTGATAAGGAATAAATGTTGATGGTGTTGTACTATCACCAGTGGTCATTTCAGCTCGAAAGTGCAGTTTCCAATGAGCCTATGTTGCAACTTGACCTGCTACTAAGACAAAATACTCTCAAACATTTCATTGTAAGAGGAAAAACTACAAAAAATTTGCCTCAAAGAAGACTGGTCCAAAGGTCTGAGACTTCTGGACCTCAGTGTATGTCTTTGAAGATGTTAATTTATCCATAATTGTAAACAATACATGATTTCCCATTACAAATGTTGTAATTGTTGCCTAAACATTAGTTTAGTATGTACTACACCTTATTAATTCATCAGTGGTTACTTGTGTACTTATAGCGACCGTAAATGTATTAGAGCTTTTTCTGTTCCTGACTCACTAACTTTTATCTCTGAAAACTGGGAAATGGACATTCCTTTGTCATTTCATGCAATTAATTATTGTGATTTGAAACTATAATCCAATCAAAGCATATAAGCCACGCACATACTATAGCCTTCCTTCAATGAAAATTAGCGTTATGGACATTTTGTGGCAAAGAATGCCACGATTTCAAGCCAAACCATAATTTGAACCATCAACTTTAGTTGCATATGCAACCACTAATCTTTCCATTTCATTTTAATCAGAATGCAAAAAATGTCTCCCATGAACCTCGATTCCTAAATGACAATTGGCTGCAATGAGACTGCTCTCATGCTAGAAAGCTTTATATCACAGATGCTTATTTTTAGTAAATAACAAGGAGAATTTCAATAAGCAGCTGTTGCCTTTGCATTTTTGGATGAATAAAGATCTTACTGTAATTATACCATTCTGTGCAAAGATTATGTGTGAATCTTGTTGCTAATTTTCATGGTTATTTTATCTTGGTAAACCCATCAATGAAGTACAGTGTGCAGTAAGTATAGACATACAGTACAATGCTGGTAATCGTTCAGTTCCTGATGAAGATGTCTAATAAAGGCCTTGAACGGCCGAAACGTCATGTTTTTTTAAGAGTTCTTTAAGAGTGAGGGTTGCACCTTTTTCTAATTCACAATCATTCAATTCCTTCCATATAATGTGAGGAGTAACTTATGGAAGCCTGTTCCTCAGAGTAAAAATAAAAAAGGTTGTTGTGAGATAAATAAGACATAAAGTCATATCGCGATATAGATCCTGTTGGGTGATATAAATTGGCAATTGCGAGACTGTCACAGCTGATTGTCACAGTCATGTCTTTTTACTCAGAAGCAAAAACGGGCTCCCAAAACTAAAACTAAATAATCAGCGATGGTACAGAGACCCTAAAGGGACATGGTGAAGGAAAAAAATGATGGGAGGAAAAATTATTTGTCAATGCTTTTGCATTCTCTTGCAAATGTTTTGTGTTCCCCCAAGAAACTTTGCATTCGCAAAAACATTTGCAAGAATTTTTCCCTCCATCTCATTTTTTTTTTATCACCATGTCCCTTTAGAGGATCTGTACGATGACGCTACTAATTTAACTGCATATGTTGCATTGGAAAGGTTTTTTTTTTAGTTAAGCAGTTTGGTCAGACAGTTCAAATAAATGAACCAGATCACAAAGAAACAGTTCACCGAATCAACATTCTGTGTAAAAAAATCCCTGCTCCTCATTCAAGTCACATGCACAATTTTGTGGCTTTTTTTTCATGACATATTTAGCTTAACACTAACATTCATCATTCATTTATGTTTACACCAAGTTATAGCTTTTTCTTTATGTATTTAGTAACAATTTATCTGTTTTTTTAGAGTTTATAATATTAATAGTATTATATTATAAATACCATTTATAAAAAATATTTATAATTTATCTGTAAAAGTTTATTGTCATTCATTCATTCATTCGTTTAAAAACCATGATTGTTTTTGAGCCAGAGACAAACTTCTCTGCTTAAATTATAAATCTAAATATCATCTGATATATTGTTTATATATTTTTATTGTCAGAATAAATATAATCATATTATGTACAAGTTTTATTATATTAAATATATAAATGGGTCAATGACGTGATGGGTAATTTTTTTGTCCAAAGGCCTTAATAATAATAAAAAACAAAGATATGACATCCAAAGTATGTAAGGTAACACAACTAGATCTCTTTTATTGAATCCAAAAGGTTTTAATTATATTTTGCTACATATAAAGATATTTTAAAGATTTTGAAGTGTCAAAAGGTCATTCGGTTTAACCGTCCAAAGGCCAATACAGCCATTTCATTTGTGATTAAAATATCTGAAAATGTAATAAATGTATATATTTTTTATTCTGCCATGATTTTATAACATCATATATCAACATAGTACAAAATGGTATAAAAATTATGTGTAGAAGTCGTTGCTTTGTTATGAGAAAGAATGTCCGGAAAAATGAATTTCATTGATGTCATTCGGAGTAACCAATATAAAGGGACCATTTTGGATCAAGTCATGCGGTCAATATCATGTGACAGGATGGGACATCATTCAGACACCTGCAAAGGACCACATGGTCGTGAAGCAAAGTAATTAACTCTCTTTTAACTATTTGAAAAATTCATGTTTTCTCTTGCTCATACGCATGTCCTGAAACATCAGATCATTCGGTACAACCGCTATAAAACATGGAAAATATTGAAATATTTTAAAAACTTGTACTAAATATAAAATGTTTGATTGTCCTTTTGCTAGATATCAGCCTGTTAGCATTGTTTGAAAATATCGTCATTCGGTATAACCAAAAGTGTCATTCGGTAAAACCGAAATTTTAGTTAAACCGAATGACTTTTTTGGTGACAAATTTTGTCCATCTTGTAATAAATGACAAAAGCAGTGTTAATTGATTATAAAAACCACATAATCTCATTGTTAACACTTAAACTTAATTATATCTCCATTATGTTTTTTACACTTTTAAAAACCTTATTCGTCAATGACCCAAATATATTATTACATTTATATATATTAAATATATTATAATATTAAATATACTGTCCCCTTAAATACCATCAATGCAGTTAGCTTTTATCTAGTACCCTGACTGTGGTTTATGTGGTGCATGTGTAACTTGGCAAGTTTCAGTTAAAGTGGTTTTGCTGAGTTCACGTTCAGCCTGCTACAATTATCAATGTTGCAACTACAGCAGATAATAGAGTATATAGTTCTGTTAGCCCAACATAGGAGGAACTACAGCTCACCTAATGACACAGCAGAGATAGCAGGCAGAAAAAAGGTCACTATCATTATTGTAGTGTGTAACCAGAGAGGTTTCACTCTGAATCACGCCTTTGGGTGTGTAGTTCCTTTGGGCATTCATGTACTGATTCAAGAATCAGCTTTCTTATGGGATGTTTTCTGTTATTGGGTGGTAAGGCGTGTCTAGGCCAGCGACGTCCAGGCCTTGTGTTAAATATGGTCTTGATGCGACCCACACTGATGAAGTTCGTGGTTTATGGTTCACATCTAAGTAATTCACAGATCATTTGAAAAGTCGTGTCTTAACATGTAATGTTATATTGATAAACGTGAAACTAAGGGTGTTGGTTTCAATCAAGCACGACTAAGAATTTCCCACAGCTCATTGCCTAAAAGATAAATAATGACATGGAGGGCGGAGCATGTTACGCCCTTTATGAGATTCTCATTGTTTCCAAAAACATCACGGGAATACCACAAAGATACAAAACAATACGCAAATCCAGTGACTTATTTTAAAGTCTATACAACAGCAACCTCAAGATCCGAAGTTATTTCTATTTGTCTAAATGAATACCTTTGTAAAAAGAAGTGTACTTAATTGTATTGAATGTGCACTTGTAGTGTACTTCAAATCTTCAAAGTATATTTTTAAACAGTCCTTGCAGATAATATAATATGACTGAAACAGTAGGCCACTTGTACTGAAAGAGAGTACACTTTCAAGACTAAATGTGTTTCTTAAATGTGCATGTTGTAATAATGTGAAATTAAATGTTTTACCTTAAAGTAGGCTATAATCAGTATATTTAACAAGTTTTTTTGTGCTTTCAATAAGCATAAATATCCATAGAACACATGAATTTTGGGTAAAATAAATTTATAATCAACATTATCTTGTATTGTTTACTATCTTTAGGATTTTTTCATTGGCTTTTGGATTATTGTTTATGTTTATGATATTATATATATAATATTTTTATTTTGAAGCCTACATATAATTGACAGAAGTAAAAAGCTAAACGTAGGCTATAAACAAACTACACTATGCATGACATCAGCGCCACCATGACACACCAAACTGACATCAGAGAACTGGCAATGTCAAAAGGCGACTCTGCTGCCTGCGTCTGGGCCAAAAGACTACACCGCAAAGACTAAAAGCCAACAAACATGTACATTTTATGCCTGCATTAGATGAAATAACTGTCTATACCAGCAGGTGGCAGTAATCTGTATTTGTCATTCAAAAAGGGAAACCAAAACTAAGACTAAAGGCCCATTCACGCCAAGAATTATTCACACATTCACACATTGTTCACACTTGTAGTTTGGTTCTTTCGGTTGTTTTAGTCCAGACAAAAAAAAAGAAAATTTTACATTTAGCCCTGGTTAGCTTAGCATTCACACTGTCATTTTTAACACCGAACCTAAAGGCTAAAAAAAGGCTTTTATGATGTATATTTTGCGACGGAAATTGTCGAACATCCAAAACAATGCTGCTGGGCTAAATGCGCTCGCTGTATGTGCGTACATATGATAGAGCTGACAACACGTGAAGAGCTTATAAAATGTATAAAGGAGTCAAAACAGCGGCACGAATCCCTCCGTCACACACACACAAACGAAGATCTGCTGCGAGGAGACGCGGTTCTGATGCCTGTACCGAACTGCGATGGGCAACATCACGACTATGACGAGAAAAAACAGGTATGCTTGAGCATTCTGTCCTTTTTAGGATCACATCTTTTGACATCATGTCCTGTTTTTCGTTCGTTTAGATAGTCCATTATGTGTTCATATTTCAGTCGAACCACACCAGAGTTCGTTTGAAAGCAGACCAAGATCTTTTCAGGGTGTATTCACACTGGCAGTTTAGTTCGGAACGTGAAAAATTAGCTCTCATGAAAAATTGGTAATGTGAAAGCTCTTATGTGGACCCAGGTGTCGAACCCGAGACTACCAGAAGGATGTCTTCTGAGTTTGGTTGCACTCAAACTGTGCTGTGATTCACGTGAATGTGTCAATTGAACTTGGGAGTGCACCAAAAGTGCTAGTGTGAAAGCACCCTTAAATGCGCAAGCTCTTTAAAGCAGGATGGATTCTGATTGGCTGCCAATGTTTTTATCATTAATCAGCTGGAAAAATAAGTTCTGAAAGTGATTCCAATGATATTGTTTCTCTGTGCTGTTATAGTTGTGGTGTGGACATTAGTTATCGTCCTTGGTGTGAACGGGCCTTTATATAGATTACAGTACGTAATTTCTCAGACATTCAGAAAAACGATGTTTAAACAAGTGCCGACCAATGCCAACAGATGCCGACGGGGGAACACACTGATCCGACAAAACCAAACAAAGTGTTTGTTGTCGTTGATCGGCATCTGTCGGTGCAGTGTGAATTGGCCTTTAGATGTTAAATTAGTACAACCTTCTCTTTGTGCACTCTTGACTCTTTGTTTGCTTTCATCACTTCACACTGTATTCTTCTGGTTTGCTAATCTGAACAGCCAATCAGAGTGATCTGTCTTACCAACTGACCGACGATTAAACATGCTCAATTAGCCAAAAAGCCACTGATGGGGTCTGAATTGTGCTGAACACAACGCAGACACTGAGTTGACAAACACTCAAAAATGGTGTGTCACAGCATTTAAGCTTGCGACTTCTATTTCAGTCTTTATTCAAAAATAATTTCCCCTGAAAGTTTGATTTAGAATATTTTGCAAGAGTGTGATTATAAACACAATGAGGCTGTAAAAGCGGACTAGAGAGTAGAACCTCTGTAGTCTCATTTAGCCACTTCTCAAAAAAACACAAGGGGGTATTACTGATGTATTTTATGTCATAGAATAAAACATAAAAATATCTTGAGCTTGTGTTAACCACAGACCTTATTTCAGTCATTTAACCAAAAACCCATTGACTTCAGGATTATGGAACGAGAAGTGCTCAAATGCTTGTTTCCAGGTTTTGGCCTACAAAAATACATCATTCCTGCAGCACTCTATTTATTTGCTTGCCTCACTGCATTGCGTTATGGGATTGCCTTCCCTGTGAATGATACATGTAATGCTGCCTTGGAATTAAAGAAGGTATAGATGGCGACATAAAGCTGCCTTTTGGCTCAAGTGCTCCCTAGATGCATAAAATGCTAACTATAAACAAGGCCGTAACTTTTTTGCGTACATCCTTTAGCACAGGGCATAAGGAAACTACTTTCAGCTATACACTTGCATCCGGCTTTCCATTCAGCAGCTGTGTGTAGGAAAAGGAAAAGGGAATTAGCCTGCGGGAGCAGTTTTGCTAAAGCGCTTATCTAGGATCAGAATAGCCCTGTGCTGAACCCACGCTTACCCCCAGCACAACACAAACCTTAATCTACTGGGCCCGGCCTGAGTTTTACACTATACTCTCTACTATATTCAATAGATGGAGAAGGGAAAGAGAGATAGAGAGATGTGCTGCATTTATCTGAGATTTTCTATGCCTAAGTCCACCCACGTGTTCTCTCTCTTCCTGCTTTACCTCGTCCATTCTCTCTGTTTCACTCTTCCTTAAACCCCCTCTTATGGAAAACATAGAGATATGGATATTGCAGGGATGACTAGGTCATGCAGTATTTGCACACACGCACATACAGTCCAGCGGCACCAGAAATGATTTGGATACGTAATGCAAAGTTGAATCATGTATGAATTTCACTAGATAACAAAATATTGACCCAAAGTGGCATCTGCAAACAAATGCCTCTCAGACTTTTCTGAGACATTTTTGTAATGACTTTTACCCAACTAGTCTCAAAGTCACTCCTTAAATTCAAATATACATACAGTGCAAAATGTAGATGTTTTGATTGGTAGGATATCTGAATACTCTTTATTCATAATAGTAGTTTGGTACAGACAAGACATTTGTACATCTAAGTATGGATTATGCGCCTAAATTTATCCTTTAAATCAAAGTCATGTGATGCAACCAACATGCAGAAATATGCAGAAAATAGTGTGGCTCCCGAAAAATGTAATGATTAACCCTATAAAGCCTGATATACAATAATAGTCCGAAAAATCTAATTTTTTGAAAGAGTTGAACCTTTAGACAAAAAAGTTTGCATATGTGTTTTTCTGTTGAGTATCATATTTGATAGGCTTTTATGTCTTTTATAGAGAACATGAAGCATGAAAAAATGCAATTTTATTCAGTTCTATTTTTTATATCAATTTTATTCAGAGGCCCAAACTATTAAAAAATATGCAATTTGGTGCCCAAAAGGTATATAAATATCAGCATAAAAATAAATATCAGATAAAATTCTGATAGCTTGTAATGTAAATCAATAATATGTCTCAGTAAGTTCTATGATCATGTACAAATAAAAGTTATTTTTTATTTATTTTTCATATCTGATACTCACATTTAAACTAGATTTTTAAACTATTTCTTCTTTTCTTTACAATAGACACTTTTATTAGTCATTGAGTCAAGTAGTATAAAATGAGGTTATCTATGTACATATTCATTTCTACACAGCCTGCCTCTCTTCCTCTTTCTCACTTCCCATCTATCACGCATCTCATATTATGACAGAATATGCAAATTATGACTCATGAGTTGGAATACCCTGACACAATAAAGTAGCCTGGAGAGCAATGATCGTCACCGGATGACCGAACAATTCCAAATAAACTGCTATCATTGTGGAAATTTTTGATGACACATTGTAGGCTTGTTGAGAACGGAGCACGGTGACGACATCCCAACACATACCTGCATTCATACAAACGTGCAATCGCTCAACAAGGATATGAGAGTACAGGCTGAGTGGGTGAAAGGTCAAAATAAGTCACTAGAACAATGAGACGGAGGGACAGTGACACTGAGGTGGAACTGGGGGCCAACGCAATACTCCTGTGTCTTTTTTGTCTAATTACTTACTTCCTTTTCAGCCAAGGTAAATAAAGTGCTTTCCGTATTGCCCAAGATCATTGCACTCCCTGACAACACACCCACAAACACAGCAGCATCACTAAGGATGTACTCATTGTATGTTGTGAGTAATAGTAGTCAAGGGGGGATGTTGAACACAATGTAAAGACGCATGTACCGCTGTGCGGCACGAACTGAGAAAGTCTCCTGGGTGGTTGGCTGGCCTCTCCCAAGTTCCCAGGTCAGAACTCTATGGAATTCCTTCCATTTCATTCCATTTGGCTCGTTCAGTATTCTCCTCTTTTTTTTTTTTAGTCAGCATTTGTAGTGAAACCTGCTCCGTTAGGTGTGGCGCTCAGAGCTTCTGAGATTGTTTGTTTAGAGGGTAATGCTGGGAGCTTTCCTTTAAAGAGATGTCCTGACCTCTGGGTAGCACATCTCTCAAGCTGCAAAAAGGTCAAAGAACATTACAAAAGCTACATATGACTCATATTCACAAGTCTTCTGAGGCCATATGATCCAATTTTGAGTCATGTCCTTTGTCCTTTTTTGAAGTTTGACAGTTTTGGTCATTATCTATGTCCTGTAAAGGTTACAAGCTTCCTAGGCTTGAGACAAGTGACCAGAGGTGTAAAGTACTTGAGTAAATGTAATTAGTTACTGTACTTAAGTATCTTTTTGGCTACTTTGTAGTTGTACTGAGTATCAAAGATATTGGCAACTTTTACTCTCTACTTGACTACATTTTTGAGCAAGTAAATGTACTTTTTACTCCACTACATTTGTGATGAGTAATGCAATTACAAATTACATTTTTCATGGCACCTAACTTTTTCTGCAGCAGTTTGTTTCTGATATAAAGAAGTGATATCGCCATCTAAGGGCATTGAAGGTACTTGTGCATTTTGCCTTTACTCACCCAAAACTTTTTAACAAGGATACTTTACGTGAATGTGAGTGCATTAGCAGGTAGTTGCTGATCGCAGATGTTTTATTTATTAGATGAGGAAATGACTGCAGCTGGTGATGAGGCTCAAACCAGCACATACATTAGACTTTGACTATTTCATTTTACTTAACATTGTTTTATTTATCCGCTATATTGACAAGACCGTTTTGAAGGATATTGGTTTACTTATGGCTCAACTGAGACTTGAGACTTTGTAGACGTTTAAAAGGTTGTTGTGTCGACTTTGATTTATTGCAGCATTGAGGTGTTCAGTTTTATTTTGATTTTAGAAAATAAACTTGGATTTCTCATCTTACAAATCAATTGTTTCTTATTTTCACTGGCATGTCTCTCAGGATAGTGCATCTCTGAGCCTACATTCAGCATGAGTAAAATACTTAAGTACTGTTAAAATCAGATACTTTAAGACTTTTACTCAAGTCGAATTGGAATTGGTTACTTGTAACTTGTAGTGGAGTCATTTTCGATGTAAGGTATCTGTACCTTTACTCAAGTATGGTTTTCAGGTACTCTTTACACCTCTGCAAGTGACACATGAGAATGGCCACGATTAAGATGATGATCTTTTAAAATTATAATTAAAAATGCACATGCCAAGTTCTTAGAAATGTACTCTTTGGGTGTATTCACACTTGGCAGGTTTGGTTTGATTAAAATGAACTCTGGTGCGATTGCTCTGTTAGTGCGGTTCATTTGAATAAGTGTGAACTCTGCCCTCCGAACCCTGGTGCGCAGCAAACAAGAGGACCGAGACCCCTGAAAAGGTGGATCTCGGTCTGCTTCCAAATGAACTCTGGTGCAGTTCTACTGAAATATAAACACAACACGAACCAAAGAAAATAAAACAGGATGTGATGTCACAAGATGTGACCCTAAAAAGATTGCTCAAGAATATCTGTGTTTTTCTTGTCATAGGATCAATGTTGCCCATTACAGTTAAGTGCAGGTGTCAGAATCACGTCTTCTAGCAGCATATCTTCATTTATGTATGCAACAAAGGAATTCCTGGTGCTGTTTTTGCTCCTTTACACATTTTATAAACTCTTTGTGAGTTCTCAGCTGGTAAAAATACCATCATACTGTATGTACATTAGGGGTTGAATGACCTCAGGGTTTTTAAAGTCGATAGTTATGTGATTAAAGTCAAGTCAACAATGACTTATTGCTGATGACGTAATTAATAAAAACACAAGAGATGAGAATTCTTTGCAACATATCACAATTTGCAACTAGAGGCTAAAGTTTGTGAACAAACTTCAACGTTGGCTTGTGAAGCCTGAACCTCAAGCTGAGACTCAAACTCGGGTCGCCTTTTGCACAGCTGCGGAACGCTGCCCACAAGGCTAATTCTCCTGCTTATTTTTTCAGTTCTTTTGTCTATGGGTCGTTATATTTTTTTACAGATTTCTGCTCGTTCTAAATCTGATACATATAAAGTAGCACAGTAACATTACTTTTTTATAATTTTTTGCATAAGTGAAAGAGCTATTGTGTGTGAGAATTAATCTTACCTGTCTGTGCAGCATCTCTCTAACTAATAGATTTCAACTGAGGGGTTTTCTAAATTACACGTTTAATAAAAAGTGGCCCAGTTTTTGAATTCTCTCTACCGTTTTTAACAAAAGCCTAAATTTATTGACTCTGAAAATCTCATGTGGTGTATCCACCAAATAAAAAGCATATTTCCTTAGACATTGAATATACTGAGTTGAGTTGTCTAAAGGATCTTTACAGGCCATTGATAGTGACCACAACTGTCAGAAATAAAAATAATTATTTGGATCTGTTTACATATTTTAATAATTATTTTCTAAAACTAATGGAAATAAATGGAAATGAATTTTGCATAGAAAACATTTTTTACAAATATAATGAATTTTTCATTCATAAATATTACTTTTCAGAATTACATTACATTATTCTTTAATTAAAATAATTATTCAAAATAATATAAACTACTCAAAAATTATTTTCAAAAATTTCTGCATTTTAATGAAGATTCACCTATTAATAACAGGACAGTTGTACCATCTTGAATTTTTTTTTTACTTTAGTAATAGTGAAGTCAGAGTTATTGATGACTGATGAATAGTAAATAACAAAGTCCTTTCCTTTTACCAGCTAGCCTGGGATGAGACGATGACCGGTGAGTGGAGGAGACTGGAGAGCACACACTTTTTTGGAAGGTAGGAACAGGTGAGTTGTGGAGCGAGGAACAGGTGAAAATACACAGGTAGGTAATTGGAGAGTCTTACTAGGAGAACACTGGAGGAATATGAGGAGATCTCAGGAGTATAACTGGGAATCCACAGGAGACAACTTCAGGTAAGTAGAGTGGGCAAGTTGATCAGGCAAGGAGTCGGTAATCCACATTGGAGACCAGACGATGAGTGATTGAAAAATGCGTGCTCTTATACTGTGCCTGATGAGAGAGCTGATGAGGGACAGGTGCAGGTGACTAGAATTCTGGTGCGAGTGAGTGCTGGGTGTGTGTGACGGAGGATCCTGGAGACACCGTAACAGAACCGCCCCCTCCACGGCCTGCTCCTGAGGGCCGAGGACCCTGATGCTGCGGTGGCCAACCTTGACTGCGTGGTGCTGGGTATTGTGGATGGGAAGCGTGGAAGGCCGTGAGGAGGGTTGGATCCAAGACATCATCCCTAGAAAGCCATGATCTTTCTTTGGGTCCGTACCCCTCCCAGTCGACGAGGTACTCTAGTTGGCCCCTACAGTGTCAGGAGGATTTCTCTGACGGTGTAGACAGTTCCATCATCCAGGATCAGAGGCAGGGGGGGCTTGTCAGTGGGGCCAGGCTCTATGTAGGAATCAGAGACAGGATGGTGGTAAGGCTTGAGGAGTGAAACAGGAAATGAGCGGTGAATTCTATAGTGGGGTGGGAGGTGAAGTTCATATGTGACGGGTTAATTTGCAGAGTTATGGGGAAGGGACCAATGTATCTGGGACAGTCTAATGTCCCAAGAGGAGAGCCATACTTTCTGCCTGGGCTGGTAGGTGGGAGTATTGGTTCACCGGCCATTGGCGTGACCCTTCTGATGGTGCGCTGCCCATTGGAGATGGTGGTGAGCTGCGTCCTAGACCCACTCGGTCTCCTGGAACCAGTGAGTGACTGATGGTACATCCCATGGTTGCTGGCTGATGGAGAGAGTTTTGAGCGTACTCGGCCCAGGCAAGGAAGTGGTTCCAGAAGTTCTGGTGGCTGTGGCAGAAAGTTCGTAATATTCATTCACTCTCCATCTGCCCATTGGTTTGAGTATGGTAACCAGAGGAGAGACTTACGGTCACACCTAGGAGGGTGAAAGAGGCTTTGCAGACCCAGGAGATGAATTGAGGACCTCAATCGGAGACTATGTCTTATGGCAGTCCAAAATTGCAGAAAACATGATTGAACATCAACTCAGCTGTTTCCATGGCCGTATGAAGACCCTTGAGGGGCACGAGGTGGCAGGCTTTAGAAAACCTACCAATGACCAGAATGTAGGTATATCCGTCTGATGGAGGTAAGCCTTTGATAAAATCTACTCCTAGGTGTGCCAGATGGAAGATGGCATGAATTTTTGGACATTGCGCATTCCTTGCATCCTTGGATGAACCTTCTCACATCCTGTGCCATTGGGGGTGACCAGAAGAGATCTCATAGCAGTGAGTGGGTTTGATTGGTCCCAGGGTGGCCAGTTGCCAAGGAGGAATGAACTGATTCCATCAGAGGGGTGTGTCGAGTTCTTGGACCGTAGGTTTGGGCACCCGGGTGGAGTGGGCTCGGAAGCATTGGCTTTGGAGATCCTTTCGTCCAGGGACCACTGGATTGGGCTGAATATAAGACTTGAGGGAATTACAGACATAGGATTTTCAGGAGCTTTTGAGAGAGGGCATCAGCTTTCTCATTCTTGGTCCTTGGAAGATAGGAAATGAAAAAGTAAAATGGAAATTTGAAGAAAAGAGCCCATCTGGCCTATCTGGGGTTTAACCTTTTAACCTCATGGAGATTACAATGGTCAGTTAGCACAGTGAATGGATGTCGGGCCCTCTCCAGCCATTGCCTCCATTCCTCCAGTCCTCCAGATCTAATTTGATGGCGAGGAGCTTACAATTTCAGATGTCTTAATTCTGCTCCACCAGGTTGAATTTTCCGGAGAAGAAGGCACATGGATGGAGTCATGAGGGCTGCCCCTGCTGCTGTAATAGCACCGCACTGACACCTGATGTTGATTCGTCAACTACAAAAGGTTAGTTGTGATCTGGATGAACTAGGAGCGGTGCACAGGTGAAGGCTTCCTTGAGGGTCTGAAAGGCTTTAGTGGCCTTGGGTGTCCAGGACAGAGACTTGGGCCTGCCTTTCAGAAGATTGGTGATTGGAGCTGTGATGGAACTGTAATTCTTGATAAACCGACAATAGAAATAGGAAAACCTTAGGAAACTTTGCAACTTTGATAGTGGAGGGAAAGGAATGTATTGCTTCCACTTTCCCTCATCCATCTTGATACCATTTTACTGATATGGTAGCCGAGGAACTGGATTGTGGACTGGTGGAAGGTGCATTTTTCAGCTTTGAGGAAGAGTTGATGTTCTCTCAACTTCTGGAGGATCTCTGAATCGCGTTGGCGATGTTCGGCCATGGTCCGGGAGTATATAAGTCATATAATGATGCTACTGATTATGTCGATATAAACCAGCACAAGTGGTGAAGGTACTCCCGGAGCACCTCATTCATGTAGTCCTGGAATACAGAGGGGGCACTGACCAGCCCATACGGCATAATGTAATATTCGTAGTGGCCTGTAGGTGTCACAAATGCAGTCTTCCACTCGTCCCCCTCATGCATCTGGATGAGGTTACAGGTGCTTCAGAGGTCCAGCTTTGTGAAGATGGTTGCACCTTGGAGCGGTTCCAAAGCAGCTGGGACGTGGTGAAGGGGATAATGGAACTTTATGGTAATCTTGTTGAGAGCCCGGTAATCAATGCAAGGCTGGCCTCATATGAACCACTCGATTCATATGGATTAGTTTTCCGATCCCTTTATGAAGTTTTTGAAGCGTCAAAGTGATAGTTACAAAGGCAGTCTATGGAAGGAAATCTGACAGCATTCTTTCATCAAAAAGATCTTCATTTGTGTTCTGAAGATGAAGTCGTACGGGTTTGGAATGATATGAGGGTGAGTAATTAATGACACAATTTTCATTTTGGGGTGAACTAACCCTTTAACTCTATGTGCAACCCAGATGGACAGCTGTATGAATCCGATGGAATCATCATAAGCTGAGAGATGAAGCCGCAGAGCCGGTTCCAATCCTTGTGAAGAGCGAGTGCTTGTTCCAGCTGCTGGCTGCTGCTAGGGTTCGAAATTTCAAAGCATAGTCAGTTGCAAAACATACTGTATGCTTGTGACCAGCAATGCTGGATTATTCGGCAGGGTGGTGACACTGTGACAAGTAAAGAGGAGACAGGAAATTACGATGAATGGGATCAGGACTCAACACAGACAGCTTCAAGCCCTCATATCCCACCTAAACGCTATATGTGTCTAAAATGTGTGCAAACCACTAATAGCTGTGACAAATGATGACTTTATCATTCTAAAACTACATTCACTGACTCTCAGTTGTTCTCCCCTTCTCTTACCATTTTTCTCTTGCCGTGTCCTCATCTTTATCATCATTTTCCTTTTTCCGCTAATGCATATGCAGTACCACCTGGAAGGCCAGTGCCCACTCTTCCCCTTATCAGAGGCTTACCATCCGGGTGCTACACACACACGTGCACTGAATAATGTGGGAAGCATCTTCCAGGTAGATAAGTCAGATTACAAAGTAGGTAATCGAATATAAACTCGAAGGTCCATCCGTGTTGGCCTGGATATTTGCAAAGCCACCAGATAGTAGTCAAAATCACTGCTAATTTCTACCAAACCCCTGACAGTCTAGTCTTATTTGGATCAATAAAAACATACTTTAAAAGATGCAAATAACTTAACTCTGGCTCAGGGGCACCAAAAGTAAATCTACAGTTCATAGGTCACACCTTCCTGTGACTAAACATGCTAAAAGTACTCATTTGATTCGAAATGTCAAAGTAATGACTTATATTTCCAATATTCTCCCTCCTTTTGTGCTCCAGGGAAAATAATAAACTGTGCATATTAGACATATAACTGAATTAGACATTTTAATTAGCATTTTATTTTAATTAGATTTTTTATAAAAAATGTCTTAACTGATAAAATCTAAAATTTGCTGTTAAATTAAGTGTTAGATCAACAAATAATGAGTTGAAAGTGATTTGTATTATTTAGTATATTGGCAAATGTCATAGGTCAGGGCAAAATTTAGATTTTTGGGTGAACTATTCCTTGACCTTAGTGGTCAGAAACACAGTTAAAGAGGATATGAGGATTTTTCTAATAATGTATTGTTTGTGTCATGACATTCAGTTATCACAGAGAAGGTTTATTAAAGCCAAACAAAAGAGGTGAAACGGAAACTTCTAGTGATGAATGTCAAAATGACTGAGTAAAGCAGTGGAACAGATAAACAGAAACTGATTTCCACCCATTGACACGGTCAGTGTCCATAAGGGAGGAGGAAAGATTGGTGATGTCATGGTTTCAGGCAAAACGAATGATACCATGATGCTATTGATTATACATTTACTGCAAATATCAAAGCAGTTCTTTAGGGAGTATCTCTTGATTTAAATAATAACAAAAACCTTTTCATAGAAAACAATAGATGACTCCCAGAAGTAAAAAAATATTTATTTATTATGATTTCTGATAGTGATAATGTCAATGGGATTTTACACCTTACTTTACACCATAATTATATACTGGTGTGTATTTTGTTCTATATTAAAATACTTCCTGCTTTCCCAGCTTGTGGAAGAAGATCTATGTAAACATCTGTGGGCTGATTTCTGGAAAAATGCAACAGTGTGATTTTAAAGCACTCTCAAAACATTTCTCTGTTTGTTTGAGCATCCCGGCCAGCCAGACACAGCAACATTGACATTGTCATGGGACTATCTGTTTGTTTGACCAATGGCAGACAGTGGGAGTTTTCGGGAAACCTGTTTCAAAACAATCATTATTTTTGCAATTTGATTTAGTGACGCAAGTTGAAAAGACACCAAGCAGAGCTCTATACAGTTTGTGGCCTAAATGTTTTATGACTCTGAGGATTATTATTGTACATGTCGTACGCTACATGTACAAACCCAAAAGGCTGAGCTTGTTGGCTCAAAAAGCTGCAGTATATCAGAAACAGTTATTGCAATATTGAGTTTTTATCTTATTTTTCAATATTAAAGTGCAAAAATAACAATGGTAATACTTTACAGTAAGGTTCCGGGGGAAATTGTCACCATTTATGACAGAATTTCACTCTTGGGAGATTTTAACATTCACGTATGCTGTGACTCTAAACCACTCTCAGAGGAGTTTTTAAGCCTCATTGACTCATTTGACTGTTCAGTTGGCGTCTGGCCCTACACATTCACAGGGCCGTACTCTGGATCTGATTTTATCTCCTGGTCTATCTGACTTTGAAATTAACCACACAAGTTTCTTAGATCATACCTCTTTCTGTGTTTCCGTGCCTCTTTCTGGACATACCTACAGAAATTCACCTCTGGCTCTTTGGACTCGCATTTTCTCTTCCCGTTCAAGTGAAGAGTTTTCATCAGCGTATCTAGAACTATGTGCATTGCAGGATATGGAATCTTCATTGCATCACTTGGATACTGATGAACATCTAAGCTTCTTTAACTCCACTTGCACCAACATTTTAAATTCTATTGCATCACTGAAGGCAAAAAATCACAAGCATAATTCTGTACCTTGGCAAAATGACACTATTTGTTCTCTCAGACAGGCCTGTAGAAGAGCTGAACGTAAATGGAAAAAGGATAGATTACAGATCTCGTATGAAATCTTGAGAGACTCTCTTTTTTCTTTTCAGAGGGCAACTAAGGCTGCTAACATGTAAATATCTTTTAGAGCTAATTACAAAAAATAGTCACAGACCTAAAATTCATGTTTCTATTATAGATTCTGTAAATCTCTCACTGTAAATTTCTTCCCTGAGACGTCTGTCTCTTTTGTGAAGATTTTGCTTGGTATTTTGATAAGATCTATATTAGATTTCAGATGCTTCCGTCCATCTATACCTTGTCTGATGTCCTTCTCTGCTCTTATACATGGTCTGTTTTTGAGCCCATTAATCTGCATACTCTTACGAAAATGGTTGACTATTTAAAGCCTACTATTTGTCCTCAGGATGTTATTCCTGCACATTTCCTTAAACAAATCATTGACACTCTTGGTCCTGGACTTTTGTCTGTTATTAACAAATGTCTTCACACTGGAACTGTACCCGATTGCCTTAAACATGCTACGGTGTCGCCTTATCTTAAAGTGCCCCTATTATGCCTTTTTTAAGGTTCCTAATATTGTTTTGGGAGTCTCCTACAACAGGTTTAAATGCATGCAAGGTCAAAAAACACGTTTTCTCATAATATACATTTAATTTCACCTGAGTTTTCAATCTTATGTGAACGACTCGTTTGAGGCAGTTCAGAGAATCAAGGCGTTTCTCAATGTCAAGGATACTTCCTTGGCAGGACTGGTCCTTCCAAGTCACTTCCTTCAGAGGCTAGGCGAGGCTCCTCTTTAGCATTCGGAGAACACGTAAATGGAACAGACTAGCAAGTGCACGTCATTGCATGAATAACGTTGTGAATGGTATAATGGTATAATATTAACGTTAAATTACTTTGGACAACTTAACTAGTTATTTATAAAAGAAATGCCGGTGACGGCAACCAAGCTAACAATTGTTAAATGACGGTCCGGTTCAGTTAGCCATCAATAACGTAATTTGTATTTGTATAATTTATAATATCAATACGGTAGTAATTTGTACTGGCATTTAAACGTTAAACTTTATTTATCTGACATATTTACTACAGTTATCACAAATGTTTGGTAACGTAAATATACTTACATTTGAAAGCATATTGCCCGCTAACGTCCGACATTTTTTTTTTAAATTTTTTGAACAAGATCGCAAAGCTGCGCGCATAGGATTGTGGGTGATTTGAGAGCGCGAAGGCTACACATATGCATCCTTTCCTGTATATGGGATATTTTTCGAACGAAGGACTCAGTCCTTGTTTGAAATTCCGAGGATCCTCGACATTGGAACAGTCCTTCGACGGATGTCGATGACGTAGCATCCTCGAAATTCTGGCTTCAGAGGATCCTTCCTTGACATTGAGAAACGCCTTCAGTCTCTCTAAACCCCTCCTTTCCGCGAGCCTACACTGCTCTGATTGGTCAGATGGCCCAATCCTTTGTGATTGGTCTACTGCGCGCACCGCTCGCCCATTGCCATAACTGAATGACAGCTATCAATTCGCAAGACATTTTGTATACAATGTATGGACAGAGAAGATGGCATAGATTTTACCGTATCAATTCGAGCCCGAGTCCGACGATGAAACGTCTGAAGTAGTCGATCAACCAGAAACTAATTCGCAATTATGACTGGAGCAGGATCGTTTCTCTGTGGAAAGTGTCACCTTTGTTTGCGTTATTTATAAGACATGATAGCCGCGTCACTGTTATACTTTATGTAGGTGCACCTGCCAATGCCAAGCGAAGCTGAAAACCTCTAACATAAGATAAACATTTAGGCCAGATGTGTACAGACTTTTTCGTCATAACTATTAAAAAAGAAAAACGGCTATATCATTGTTTGACATTACTGTTAGAGAGAATACTTCAACTAGTTAGCGCGGACTAGCATCTTAACATCCTATTACAATACAGATAGAGCTGCACTCTACTGTAATAATAAAAACTTAGAGGAAAAAAAAAAACAGTTTGTTTTGTATGTTGTAAACTCCCACGTTAGCCGAGCACAAACGTTTATAGCTGATAATGCATTAAACTTTGTAAAAAAAAAGTCGTGCTCCATCCTTGATCATTACTCCAAGTAATAAGACCGACAAGCTGCATTAATCAACACATTTTTAGACAATATTAGACCCACATCTGAATAGCAGAACTACAGAAACGTGAGTTAGCCGGTTAGCAGGAGACAGACTGGTGTACGTTACACAACATAACATACAAAACTACGAATTTTGAACGATGGCTAGAAAATGTAAACATCAATTATTAATCATACTTACAGGTTGAGATTCAGAGGAGCAAGCTGGTCCAAATAAACTGGGCATTGATCCATATTTTAAGACCAAGCGTTTTGTGAATACTGCGTTAAACTCCCCAAGGTTTGAGAAGCAGTTGTCAGTAAAGTGACGGGAACACAACAAAAGATTGTACTGCTGTGGTATTGTTGAAAAAATGAATTTTCCCTGGCGTCTGCGTGCGCAGTAAGTGGGCGGGCAATATGCTAATGTTTCGTTGTGACGTCACAATGAAACGGCTTGGGATTCGTTTTACAAACGACTCGTTTAATTGACTCTGAGTCGACTCTTACTTTTGAGAGACAATAACTTTATATACGGTGCACTTTCAGATTTAAAACTTTGCAGGATGTTTTCATTCACTTAGAGCTGTTACACACTACATGAAAGGTAATTTTCAAAAATCCACACTTCCATGATTAATTTCTGCCTCTAATTTGCCTTTTGTTTCTAAAATTTTAGAGATGGTGGTTTTAATTGAACTTAAGTCTTTTTTGACTGATAACTCTATTCATGAAATATTCCAATGTGGTTTTAAAGTTCATCATAGCACTGAATCTGCCCTCCTATGATTTTTGAGTGGTATAATGCTAACTACTGATTCTGGGCAATCTATGGCTTTGGTCCTGTTCGATCTTAGCGCCGCCTTCGATTTAGTTGATCACAATATCCTCACGACTAGACTCATGTACACTGATAAAAATGATTCTGTGGTGAAGTAAATACTACAGAAAAAAAAAAAATGTACATGAAAAAGTTCAGAAAAGAAAAAGTAAATTCTATATTAGTACTCAATTCAAGTTTGTATAAATTAATACTTGCAATAAAGTGTAAATATCAACGTTATAAAATTAAGTAAAACCTACTCAACTTTTCTGATACTGGTGTTTCCATCATGCATTTTTTTTGTTGCTGTTTTCCAGCTGTATTTACACTGTTTAATAATTGCTTTTGTTGTTAGGCTTAGTAACTTGCGATTTTGTGACATCTGGGGTTCATTTTCCACTCAAAATTGTTTGCCGTCTTTGTGTATTGTGTACCAAGTATTGAAGTCTCTGTGTTGGGGTATGTGCAGCATTACTTCTATTATGTAGATATGGTGTCTAAACGATATCTATTGTATCATTTACTTAGATGTTTCTAAGAATACACTTTAAAAGCATGGTTTAATTCAGTGTTAGGTTATATTATTTGAGTAAAATGTATTGCCATATTTTCTAGGTTACATTTACTTAATTTAGTTAAGTAGATGTTACTTAATTCTGTATGTGAAATTGAATAAATTAAATATAATTAAAGGGATAGTTCACCCAAAAATGAAAATTCTGTCATCATTTACTCACCCTCAAGTTGTTCCAAACCTGTATGAATTTCTTTGTTCTGTTGAACACAAAGGAAGATATTTTGAAGAATGTGGGAAACTGAACAGTTCTGGGGCACCATTGACTTCCATAGTATTTATTTTTCCTACTATGGAAGTCATTGGTGTCCCAAAGCGGCCTGGTTACAAACTTTCTTCAAAATATCTTCCTTTGTGTTCAACAGAACAAAGAAATTCATACAGGTTTGGAACAACTTGAGGGTGAGTAAATGATGACAGAATTTTCATTTTTGGGTGAACTATCCGTTTAAATATTATTTACTTACTATTTCTTTATGAAAGTTCAATAGTAAGTAGATTTTACTTGATAAGGTAAGTTGTACAGAGCGGTAGCAGTAAAACTTACTTAAAATGTGTTAGTGCAAATTGTTACAAGGATTTTATCAAGTAAATCCTACAAATTATTTTTTATTCAGGGCACGGTGTTGCAGTGGTTACGTTTATACCTAACTACACTGAAAAAAATAACCTAGGCAGGGCCCTTTTGAACGGCCTGCACCGCCATGGCTTCCCGAACTACCTGCTCCGCCCTGGCCTCCTGAGCTGCTGGCTCCGTCCTGGCCTTCTGTACTGCCAGCTCCGCCCGGGCTCCCCGTGCCATCCTGATTACCTGTTACGACTCCAGGACGTCCTCCCTCCTTCCCTCCCCAGCTGAACCATCTGCGGCACGAGGACGCGCCTTCCGGGAGGGAGGAGTACTGTCACAGTCACCAGCTCAGTCACCTTCTCCGCACTACATTTCCCAGCATCTACACCTGCACACAGTCAGCCATCACCAAACCTGCAAGTCATCCACCTCATTATCCCTCATCAACTCACCCTATATCAGCAGTCACCTTCCTCACCCCAGTTGTCTGGTCTCATCTACGTGTACCTCTACGTCAACGTCTACACTACGAACAGACTCCTTACCTGCTACTCACCTGTGTACTTACCTGCCGCCAAGGATCCCGTCTTCGGTCTTCTGAGCCCAGTCCTTCGTGTGTTCCTCCAAGCCAGTCTGTCAGCACCTGCCAAGACACACTATTGTTATTTCTCACCTAAGTCGTCATCTGTTTACCTTGAACTGCATTACTCACCTCTGCTGCCTCACGTTCCTGTTTATCCACCCAGCCTGTAATAAACTCTGTTTATATTCATTTACCCGTCTGTTGCCTTCTGTTCTGACACATAGCAACTGCTTGATTGTTTATATTGTTGCAAGATGCAAAAACGATATTGTCACCCAGCTATAATCTGCTAAATGAAACTGAGGCATGAATATATTAAGATATTATAAACATTAACATTATGATTTTCTGTGGAGCTGCTTTGAAATAATGTGTATTGTGAAAATTGCTATAGAATTGACTAGACAGACGGACGGACAGATAGATTGATGTTTATTAGATTTAGATTGTTTATGTGAGTCAGGAACAGGACCTGTGTAAATGTGCAAGGCAAGCTCTGAAGGAAACAAAATCTTGAACACATTGTCTTTTTTGTGTTATGTTTGTACTGACGTTCCATGGCGCTCCTCAAGGATAAAGCTCATTAATCCATACTGATCAGAGGCTTATATCCCAGAATTCACTGTAGTACAGCTGCTCCTGTGGGAAGTTAGGGCTTGTTCTGAGCATTACGGGCAGGATACAGGTGGGAGGCATTACAGCAGGAGCAAGGAAGTGGTGTTAAAATAGCGAACTACAATGTCATGTAAGGAATGTGTGGAGTTTTTTAGGTCTTAATGTCTCCCTGTCATGTGTAAGAAGGGTGAACGTGATTTTGCCAAGTATGACAACATCCTTGACGGTTCTGGAACAATATTTTGTCATCATATTTTAGGACTAGGGAACCGCTGGGTATGTTTAGGGCTGGGGTTGAGGCTTCAACAACATTCTTATCAACCTATCATTTCCCATTTGATTTTAGTCATAATTGATGGTTTGGGTTTGGGTTACGACTGTTTCTCTGACAGGAATGTGGATCCATAAACGTCATTCTTGGCGAAATCATGGTGACTGTGTGAGTAGATCAGTATACAGGTGCTGGTCATATAATTAGAATATCATCAAAAAGTTGATTTATTTCACTAATTCCATTCAAAAAGTGAAACTTGTATATTATATTCATTCATTACACACAGACTGATATATTTAAAATGTTTATTTCTTTTAATTTTGATGATTATAACTGACAACTAAGGAAAATCCCAAATTCAGTATCTCAGAAAATTAGAATATTACTTAAGACCAATACAAAGAAAGGATTTTTAGAAATCTTGGCCAACTGAAAAGTATGAACATGAAAAGTATGAGCATGTACAGCACTCAATACTTAGTTGGGGCTCCTTTTGCCTGAATTACTGCAGCAATGCGGCGTGGCATGGAGTCGATCAGTCTGTGGCACTGCTCAGGTGTTATAAGAGCCCACGTTGCTCTGATAGTGGCCTTCAGCTCTTCTGCATTGTTGGGTCTGGCATATCGCATCTTCCTCTTCACAATACCCCATAGATTTTCTATGGGGTTAAGGTCAGGCGAGTTTGCTGGCCAATTAAGAACAGGGATACCATGGTCCTTAAACCAGGTACTGGTAGCTTTGGCACTGTGTGCAGGTGCCAAGTCCTGTTGGAAAATGAAATCTGCATCTCCATAAAGTTGGTCAGCAGCAGGAAGCATGAAGTGCTCTAAAACTTCCTGGTATACGGCTGCGTTGACCTTGGACCTCAGAAAACACAGTGGACCAACACCAGCAGATGACATGGCACCCCAAACCATCACTGACTGTGGAAACTTTACACTGGACCTCAAGCAACGTGGATTGTGTGCCTCTCCTCTCTTCCTCCAGACTCTGGGACCCTGATTTCCAAAGGAAATGCAAAATTTACTTTCATCAGAGAACATAACTTTGGACCACTCAGCAGCAGTCCAGTCCTTTTTGTCTTTAGCCCAGGCGAGACGCTTCTGACGCTGTCTGTTGTTCAAGAGTGGCTTGACACAAGGAATGCGACAGCTGAAACCCATGTCTTGCATACGTCTGTGCGTAGTGGTTCTTGAAGCACTGACTCCAGCTGCAGTCCACTCTTTGTGAATCTCCCCCACATTTTTGAATGGGTTTTGTTTCACAATCCTCTCCAGGGTGCGGTTATCCCTATTGCTTGTACACTTTTTTCTACCACATCTTTTCCTTCCCTTCGCCTCTCTATTAATGTGCTTGGACACAGAGCTCTGTGAACAGCCAGCCTCTTTTGCAATGACCTTTGTCTTGCCCTCCTTGTGCAAGGTGTCAATGGTCGTCTTTTGGACAACTGTCAACTCAGCAGTCTTCCCCATGATTGTGTAGCCTACAGAACTAGACTGAGAGACCATTTAAAGGCCTTTGCAGGTGTTTTGAGTTAATTAGCTGATTAGAGTGTGGCACCAGGTGTCTTCAATATTGAACCTTTTCACAATATTCTAATTTTCTGAGATACTGAATTTGGGATTTTCCTTAGTTGTCAGTTATAATCATCAAAATGAAAAGAAATAAACATTTGAAATATATCAGTCTGTGTGTAATGAATGAATATAATATACAAGTTTCACTTTTTGAATGGAATTAGTGAAATAAATCAACTTTTTGATGATATTCTAATTATATGACCAGCACCTGTACAGTAAACTGCAATATTATTTATTTATTATTTTCAGTTTTGAAAAGTGCAAAAGATAAAAATCTAATATTGTAATAGTTGTTTCTGATATGCTTTAGCTTTCTACTAACACTTCAGCCTTTTTGGTTTCTATGTTTGGTAGTGTATGATGACAATTATTCTCAGGGTCACAAAAACATTTATTTACTCATATTAGTAATATTTCAAACTGTCCTGCCAAAGTATGTACTCCTTTAAAGCCAAAGACATCCAAATTGATGCTGTCAAATATTGTGCCATTCAGTTGAGGCATTAGTTCTGGGCAGCAGGATTAAAAGAATCAGTGAGGAAAGTATTGATTATTTTGAGGTTTTAGCACTGATATACAACCTTTCCTGGAGCTCAAACAGTAGAGCGTGGTGCTAGTAACACCAAGGTCTGGGTTCCATTTCCATGAACTGAAAAAAAGAAGTATAATTTGAATACAGTTGAATATATTTGGATAAAAATGTCTGACAAAAGCACAAAACATAAAGATCTGTGTTTTAAACTACTTCATTATGTATGACACAATCTGTCTCAAGTGCCAGTGTTCACCAATACATGCTGTGGAAAGTCCCTTACATATTATTAAGCATCTTAATATGCCATTTTAGCATTTAAATGCCATTTCCATAAAATTTCCCACAGTTCTTAATCAGATACTGTCCAAGGGTCTGGATTGAAATTTCTACTCAAAAAGTCACTTCAGTGAAATACATTCTGTGCAACCGAGAACATGGGAAATGTTTCTGTTTGTTTCTTTGTTTGTTTGTTTGTTGGGGAATAACAGCAGGCAGCGAAAAAGCTCTGATTTATAATTGAGTCGTGTCGTACAGATGTTGATCAAATTTGTTAAAAGCAGCCAAAAATCTGGCCTCAACAAATGAAAGAATTTCCTACAGATTAGCACATAATGAACAAACGAAATGAATGATATACAAATTGAAAAAAAAAAAAAAAAAAAATTTTCATGAGAAGCTGCATCTTGTCACAGACTGCATTCCCCATGATCCTCCCTGGCACTTAACCATGCACACTTGTCACTCATCAGCCCTCATCACAAGCACTATATAGCATGCACACACACACACACGCACCATCACAAGTTGTCTGGCCTAGGTCAAGAGAACACAGACTCACTTACCTGGGGTACGTCAATACAGACTCACTTACCTGAGAATATTCTGCCATAAGCTTCTGTGATCTTCTGCAAACTCTGTCACCTTACTCCAAGTCATCTTCTAGTCATCCTAGTCATCTCCTCATCATTTCACGAGTTCACATTTACATATAATTAAGTACAGTAAGAGTTATGCATATTTGGCGTGCTGTCCGGGGGAGGGCTCCGAGCTCGGAAATTTTGGCCCGAACCCAGAGTACTCCCCCGTTGAGATAGAAGTAGATAGAACTGAAGTGAGGAGAAGGGGTGGAGGAGGGATGCTGATGAACTGTCAGACGAACAGAGGTAAGTCTGCTGTATTTATACCTCTTGTCATGGTTGCATTGATTAACTGAATGCTCTCCACCTGAGCTAGTTAGGTTAATTATCTGCACCTGTTCCTCCCGAACCTTGTTAATAAAACATCATTTAAATTGCTGAGGTAAACTAAGCTTATTAAATTGCATTTATTATTGGAAAGTGTGAAGAATCATACGCATTTTAAATGTCACATTGACCTCTACATTCCTCCATTACTGTATGAACATTTCCTGTAATTCCAATCCTGTCCACTCCTACATGCCTCCACACATATTCACATTAAACCCTTTTTATATTGCCATCTGCCTAAAATAAATCTCTGCAATAATAATATCCCATCCAGCAACATCAAGACATGGTGTCTGGCCAATCCTAACACAATGAATTCCATGGCAGTCTGAGAATTAAGCGAGAATTACGCCAAAAATTTACGGCTTCTGCCCACTCCTCTTTGCACTATTTAAGAGTCAGTGATGACTTGTGCCTTCAAACCCACATGCCCTCTCTCTGTAAGACTCATGTAGCAGTAGGTCAGTGTTGTTTATCAACCAAAACTCCCGTAATTTTCCCAGCAGTCTCTCTCCATTTCACACGCTAAAGAAAAGCATGTTGCTGCGTCATCAGAGGGGTTTGGGTCTAGGCCTTAGGAGCTCTGGCAGTCTGGTCTATAAAACCTAATTGCCCTGAACAAAATCTTGTAACAACGTGCTGCGCTGCGACCTGAATGGCACTTTTATAATTTTTGTTACTTAATAAATTCTGCTCTCATCAACGTCACTTACTCAAACTCTAAATTCCCTTCTTCATAAGAATTCGAACATTCTCTCTCTCCTTGTGTCCCTCTGTCTCTCTCTTCTCTCATTAAGGCCAGTGGAAAATTCTTTCTCCAGATTTATCAGCATGTTAATGAAGAGAACAGAATAAAGAGGGTGGGAATTTAAAAAAGCAACTTCACGCCAAACATTTCCAGAAATTCCTTTACAGCAGTGGTTCTCAGCAGGTGGGCTGTGTCCCAAAATGGCACCAAGGTCTGAAGGTCTAAACACAAGGTCTAAATGCAAATAATACCAAATAATCATGCATATTAAGATAGCAAAATAAATAGGCTTATTAACTTTCAAAAATGGATTGTCTGTTTTCCTATTAAACCTTGATTACTGGTTAAAAGTTTGGGGTCAGTAAGATTTTTTTCTATGCCTGAAAAAAGCATGTAGCACGTAGAGGGTGAAAAGCAACAGCCCTAGTACTGAGCCTTATAAACGATACTGAACTTCCATACTGAATTTATAAACAGTATGACACCTCTTCATTTCCTGCTCCAAATTAAGAATGGTCAGTTCTTAATATACAATTAAACCATGTCAATGCAATTCCACTTACGCCAACATAATTTTTGAACCTATACAAGAGAATGTTGTGGCCGCTAGTATCAAAGGCGGCACTAAGGTCCAATAACACTAATAGAGAGATGCAACCATGAGCAATTCATTTGTAACTCTCGCCAACTCTCTCTCATTTGTAACTCTCCAAAAAGGAACATAGTTGTGAGGATAGCCTCGCAGCGCTGCGCGACCGGATTGCGTTCTTCAGCGACCCGTCCACTCCCTCATCTCCTTCCCCTCTTCAGCAGCGAGGTGGAAATGAGCACACGTCGGCCTAGTGCCCGCATGCCTCGCTCTCCCCTCAACACTGCGAGTCCCCTGTGCTCTTCACCCGTGAAGATCAGTGCCCCTCATCTGGTGCGAGTGGCATGGTCTTGTTTGGCGGGTCTGACGACGAGTTAGATTTGATGTCTCTGGCCGCCTCTGAGTGCAAAGAGTGGGCGAACTCCGGTGATGACTCCTCTAAAGAGACTAATGACGTGAGTGAAGTCAAGCCAAAAGTGAAGTCAAGCCATGCCTCCACCCGGCCAAACGCTACTCGTTTCCAAGGTGTCAAGGGCCTCGCCTCAAACTAGAGTGGGACCCCATGCAGCCGAAGCAGTCCTGATGCCTCAGGACAGAGGAGGAAAGGGACCACCCTCAAAGTGTGCCCGTCTTTCAGCCCCCTCTTCAGTTCAGGGCACTGGAGACAATGTGATTGTTGCCAGTTCTAGGCCCACACCATCAGTTTGCGCACCAAAACCCCTTCTCACTGTTATAGCAAACCAAACAAAATTTTTACATTCTCACGAAAAGAGCATTCCTCCTCCTCTCAATGCTGTAACAGGTGCTGTTCTCCTGCTTCAGTGTGAGATGCAACCTGTAGTACCTGAACCATTTGCATGGCCTCCCATGCCCGGAGTGTCAAGCTAGATTTTGGGGATAACAGAAGGAGGCTGCTCACTCCAGTTGGCTCGCAGGCCCCCCGCTTCATGGGAGTGATTCACACTTCGGTCTCAGGCGACAGTATTCATGTCCTCAGAGCTGAAGTTCAGTCTCTGCTCAAAAAAGGCGCCGTGGAGAGAGTTCCCACGGAATGCAGCAAGTCAGGCTTTTACAGCTGCTACTTCCTCATCCCTAAGAAGGATGGTAGCCTCAGCCCCATCCTCGATCTAAGATTTCTGAATTGTGCCCTCATGAGATGTTATATGAGATTAATTATGAAGCAAATCCTTGCGCAAATTAAGTTTATATCAGTGGATCTAAAAGATGCTTACTTTCATATCCAGATAGCCCCCCATCACAGACCATTCTTGAGATAAGAGAGGGTGGCGTACCAATATACAGTCCTTGTGTTTGGACCCTGCATACTTTTACGAAGTGTGTAGATGTGGCTCTCTCCCTCTGAGACAGATGGGAATCTGCATACTCGACGATTGGTTGCTTATAGCCCATTGGAATGGGAGCTATGTGCCCACAGATCCCTGCTTCTCAGCAATCTAGAGCACCTGGGATTCAGAGTCAGCTTTGGCAATGAATTTCGTTCTTGGGGGCGGTCTTCGACTCAGCAATTATGCAGGCTTGGTTCTCACAGGAACGGACCCTGAAAATCAGGAGCATGGCAGTCTCTTTTAAAGTAGGGTCTCTTCTTTCCCTCAAGAGGTTTCAGAAGCTGCAGGGCCTCATGGCGGCAACTTCCTCAGTCATTCCGCTGGGCCTGCTCTACATGCGACCACTTAAGCTCTGGTTGAAGGCCTGTGTCCCACCTTGTGCGTGACGCACGGGCCGACATACTCTCAAGGTGACCCATGGCTGTGTCAAGGCCTTGGTCCCTTGGAAATCACCCCGCTTTTACCAGGACAGGTTGACGCTTGGCTTGGTTTCCAGGAGGAAAGTGGTCGTGACAGACTTCTCCAAAACGGGCTGGGGTGTCCTGTGCGACGGCAGAATAGCCTTCGGCTCATCGGTGACCCCTATGTTGAATTGGCACATCAACCGCCTAGAAATGATGACGGTGATTCTTCAAGGCCTTCCAGCCGGGGTCATCACATCCTGGTCCGCTTAGACAGGTCTCACCCTCTGCACAGACTGGCGAACCATCTTCTCCTATGGGCACAGAGGAACCTCCGTGGACTTGTTGCGCCCCTTAAGTTTAGGGCCCATTCCACTAGAGGTATGGACTCCTCTTGGGATTGGTCCAGCGGAGTCTCTATCGCAGATATCTGCGGCTGGTCTTCGCCATCCACTTTCATCAGATTTTACAACCTGGACATCCCTGATCTTCAAGTACAGGTGTTGTCAGTCTAAAATGCTTGTGTACTGTGTAGTCAGGCTACGACTTCAGTATGAGCCTCTCCTTATGCAGATGATCATGGGGCCCTCTACCGAGTGCCCTAAGCTGTTGGCTCGCAGAGCAGCTTCCATTCTACGCTTGTAGTACGGCACCATTGGATTAAGTTCCCCATAAGCGTCAGCGAACTGATGCAATGCTCATTCCCGTTATCTCAGGGAACCAGGTTTATGTGAGTTACCATAACGTTTTTCAATGTTTTTGACATTTTAGTTACTTACTTCTTACCTCATGCTTTTTCACCCTCAAAAACTGAAGTGTTGAGCTGGAATTCATGTTCCGTTTCTGTGAACAGTAAAGTCTGCATTCTTTAATTTGATTGTCCCTCACTTTTATAGTGTCTATTGTAGTCCTGACCTAAAATTATGCCATTGGTTGAGTCAGTCTTGCTGTGTTGGGCCGGTTGAGATACTCAAACAAACGTTTTTGGGCTTACAATTTTTGAAGAGTCAACCTACCAATAAATTCTAGTTGTCTCTGCATATTAAGATGAAGTATGAGAAAGTATTTTAACACCTTTATCTCCTTTAAAAAATAATTTCTGGGCCAGTCAAGTCTCTGCACTGCCTATTAAATACTCAAGGTCTTCAGATAATCCAAGCCATTTTATTTTGTTTGTTTCCTTGACTTTTCAATTTAAGTTTTAATAACAAGAAACCAGAGAACAACAAAGATCAAGGCTTCACAACAAACACTCTAAATGTGTTTCTGTTCAGTTTCAGATTCAGATTCAACTTGCATCTGGAACACTGTAACGCTCTTCTATGGTCATCGTGAATGAGTGAGTGAGAAGATACTGTAGCATTATTACAATTGACAGGAATGAAAGATGATAAAGAGTCTCTTGTTCAGTTGTCCTGGTCTTTGATCAAGCTCTATTAACAGGATGAAGTCTTTCAAGTAAATTCTGAGCAGTTCACAAAATCTGCAGCAATTTTTTTGAAGTCAACAATAATTTGAAATCTTTATTGTGATTAGACATGTTTTGGGAAATATCAACAAGAATGTGTCAGCACTGTGGAAGACCTAGAATTTAAAGGAATTGTTCCCAAAAAAATAAAGGGTTCAGGGTTTGCTGGTTAGTTGCCCTGTTACAGCTTCTGCTGGCACAGTAGATGCCATAACTACACCATGGAGACCCAAAAAGCCTCTTTCTCTGCTGACAGCAATATTATATATTGGTATATATGTGCTATATTTACTTTATCTAAAGGTTTTAGCACTGCCAATTTTGTTTTGGAATCTTCTAAAACTGAAATGGGCTTATATTTCCCATGTCTGCTCTCTTTATTGCCACAGCTCAGGACAGTTGCTAGTATGACTTTCTTTCATCCATGGAACACAAAAGCAGAAGTTTAGCTGAATGTTGATGCTGTTGTTGTCAATACTATGAATAGTGAATAGTGACCAAAAATGATGAAAAGCTCCATAAAAGTAGTCTGTCTGGCTATGTAGAATCATATGATAGCTTTGTGAAAAAAATTATGACAGAATTGTAATTTGTATGAAATGTTCCTTTAAAACGTCTCAGGTTATTTATGTAACCGGGTTCCTTGAGAAGAGAACGAGACACTGCATCATAACGTTGACTATGGAAACGCTTCTGCATGAACGGTGTCTGAAGCATGTGTGAAATCTTGATTGGCTGATGTGAGGTCAGGTGATGTAGCGTAGCACGTCAGCAAGATCATAAAAGGGTACCTACGTCACGGAATCCCCAGATTCTAATTGTCTGAAGGAATCCATTTGACACTTGTTGAGCAGAAAGGCTGGATCAACACAGAAGGACCTGTTATCCTACGGTTGAATCCATGTCCAGACTTTAAAATCTTATGAATGTGTGTGGAGAGGACCAGCCTGCCGCAGAACAAACATCTTGCAAAGGCGCACCCTTTTAGGACCCACTGAGAGATGTTGGGCAGACGTCGTCACGCTACCGCTAAGTCTGACAGAGGAGGAATAATTTTTTAAGAATGCTCGCTAAAACATGCAATTTAAGAGAAATCACAGACTCACTAATACATGACAGGATAGTATGCCGAATTAAAAACGCAAGACTGAGAGAGAGGCTGCTTTGTGAGAGTGATTTAACACTACAGACGTGGAAACGTACATATGCAGAGCAGCAGAGTTATTGCGGGAGCAGCGGTAGCGCAGAGGTGCATGCTGTCAGGCAAGTAGCGCATCAAGATCAACATCAACCCGGCAGTATAATCACATGCAAATTCTGTGGTAAAGGGCATAAAAATGAATAAACAGAAATGTCCAGCTTTTGTTAAGAAATGCAATATGTGTGGAAAGGCAAATCACTTTGCAGTTAAGTGAAGAGCCTAGCTGAGACAAAGGAACCATAAATCAGTGCACAAGGTAACTGAACAGGACAGTGATGAGTACGAGGGCATTCTCTAGCAAACACAGAGACTGTAAACAAAATAGAGTAAGACAACAAAAAGAAAACATTTGTACGCAGGGATGCTTTTAGGAAAGGATCTTGTAAAATTTCAGATTGACTGTGGGGCAAGCTGTAATGTAATTCCTATTAATCTACTGAGCCCAGATATAAAACTGGAGGATACAAAAGCTGTCCTAGTAATGTACAACCAAAGCAAAGTAAGACCACTAGGAGAGTGCAAACTGAAATTAAGAAACCACAATCTGTACAGGCTGGAGTTCCTGGTGGTGGATAACAGCTGAACTGTCCCTCTAATGTAAGAGAGCAAGTGAAGCTATGAAGCTAATCAAAGTGCATTATGAGATCATTCTTGCAATAGACAGTATAGTCACCACTGAAAAACCTGCAACCAGCCAGTGGTCACAACACCAGATAAAGACTGAATATGCTTATGCATTCACAGGTGATGGCTGCCTGGAGTGAGAATACAGAATTGAGATTGACAACAATGTAAAACCTGTACAACTCCCTAAAAAAAAGAGCTGCAAGATCGTAAGAGACAAAGAATCATTGCACCAGTGGAAAGGAGAAAGAATTAGATCAGAAGTATGGTGGTTGTACAGAAGCCCAGCGGCAGACTCAGAGTATGTATAGATCCAAAACCTTTAAACAAAGCTTTAAAGTGGAGTCATTTAGCTGATTACATTATAGCTGATGATGCCTTATTACAGGACAGGGAGAGACAGAAGAAGCAGCTGAGAGAGACCATGATGAAAAGCTGAAAGTGTTTCTAGATACCTTTCTCAGAGAGAAAGGTATCAAGCTAAATGTTGACAAGCTCAAATTGAGACAAAGAGAACTCTCTTACATCGGGCATCTCCTAACATTCGATATATTGAAAATTGACCCAGACATGCCGAAACCAACAGATGCAAAAGAAATTCAGAGACTGCTAGGGATGGTAAATTACCTCTCAAAGACCTTTCAGACTAGAAATACTAGAAATAAATTGGCGTATACACTCCTCTCATTTAGGTGTAGAAGAATGACCAGAGAGGAGAGCCAGAGAGTGTGTGTACTGGCAGGAAATGAACGTGCAGATCAAAGCGTATGTACAACAATGTGACAGCTACCCCTCAGTGGACTGGAACCAGCAAAAGGAGACACTGCGACCACACAAAATGCCGAACAGACCTTGAGCCAAGGTAGGCATGGATCTGTTTACTTTTGACAACAAGAACTACTTAATCACAGCAGACTGCTATTCCAATTTTTGGGAAATAGATTATCTACCAGACACCAAATTAACTACTGTCATCAGAAAGATAAAAACTCACTTTGCCCATCAGGGTATTCCGGACATAGTCATCTCTGACAATGGCCTGCAGTTCTCGTCACAGTATTTCCAGAAGTTCAGTCATCACTGGGAATTCCTGCACAAGACTTCATCACTTGGCTATCCTCAGAGCAATGGCAAGGCGGAATCAGCAGTCAAAACTACCAAGAGACTGATGCTCAAAGCACAAATATCAAGACAGAGTCATTATTTAGCAATTCTAGATCACAGAAACATGGATTATCAACCAGCCCAGCACAGAGGTTGCTTAGTCATCGAACTAAGACACTACTACACAAAAAAATCAGCCTCCTGCAACCAAAGATTCAAAATTCTTTGAGAGAATTGACAGCAAACCAACAACGACTACAAACAGATCAGCCAAAGACTGAGAATACAACCATTTGAGCCTCATAAGATCTGGAGAAAGGGCACAGCAGTGAAGCCCATCGACTTAAGATCCTACAGTGTCCAGTTAAATTCTGGAGGTGTTATAAGGAGAAATACAGGAAACAATTCCCACGATCGAAGCCACTGCGCCGCCCCAGCAAACGCGTGACCCAAACTATGAGGTGCAAACACCTGACTCTAATTGTTCGAGAAAAGAGCCAGGCAGGAGCGGAGCTTCCTCTAACACGGAACGCTCACAAAATAGTACAATGTCTGTTTGTTTTCAAAAATATCATATTTTACATGGGATACAAACATCTTTTTGGTGACAACATTTACTGACAGCATGTTACCACAGTTTTATTAGTCGTAACAATGACATTGGGGTCACATTTACCTTTGTTCGGCGATCAAGGCCAAAATCCAGTTATTCCATCAGGAATTCACATGATCAGGAATTTTGCGTGAGGGCAAAAGATTTCCCCATGCAGATTTCACTTGTTGGTCACATGGTTCCATTGCATTGACCATCAGAAACCTGCATGGTTTGAAAGTGATTTCTGTTCGAATTCTGTTTTGTTTGCATTAAGATGATGAGGCGTACAAGGAGGCTCTGGGTGCACGCGGAATTCACTTCTGCATTAGGATTTATTAAAACACTTTTTCAGATATGCAACACGAATGCTAACTCTTCAGCAGCAATTACAGAACCAAACCTTCTAGGGCTAATTTGCATAAAATGTAGTGCTATAGCCAATAGGAAACCAAGCATACGTTGTCTCTTACATGTGATTGGTTCATAGCAAAACATAAGAATACTACACCCCCCTTCTTTTAAAATAAGACCGTATAAAGACAAATGAAAGAAACAAATGAAAGAAATGAAAGAAAGCATTTAGTTTGTAAAGGTACCCATGGATTGTCAAATATACAAAAACATATAAACTGTATTGAACAGTTTTATTTGTTGTTGTTTATTTGTTTGTTTTTTGAAAAAGGCAGCAATTCCACCAACACGCTTGTACACTCACAGATCCAGAATGACTCTGGTTCTGTAAGTAGTGGATTTGGGCAGTACATCAGTGTGGTCAGGTGTGTGTATAATGTCATTGTGTGGTGCACTGTGGATTGGTGTCGCACAGAACTGGTTCTTTTGTGTCCAGGAGGTGGCGTCTGTTTTGTCGATATTCTTGTCCATCAGCAGAATGCGCAATACGATCTCTCAGTGTTGGCTGTTCTGACGATAACGGCTGGCTTCCAGTACCCTTGCTCCTGTACTCTAAATTCCTGTCCTTCCTTGAGCTGAGATAAAGATCTAGCTGATCTGTCGGCTTATGCAGCCTCTTTGCTCTGACATCTTTGCAGCTGACGACCTTTGGCAGGAGCTGCTGCATGGTATTGGGTAGGACTGACCGCAGGAGGTGACTCATCAACAGCTGAGAAGGGGACTCAAAACCATCAACAGGGCTGTTGCGATACTACAGGAGACTGAGGTAAGGGTCACTTTTGTTAGCCTTGGCCTTTTCCAGCAACGTCTTTTTCAGTTTGCACAGAATTGTCTGCTAATCAATGCCTAGGTGACTAGCATGTTTTTGTGACAGCATATCTGAACAAAGGCTTGTGGGAGCAAAAATCTATTCACCTTTGAAGATTATTCCATGCAGGTACGAAAGCTCATTGCGGTGGTTCCAGAATTCTGACACACTCATGGGATATTTCCTCTTTTCCTCAGGCCAGCCTCTTTGTATGACTCGTTTCAGTGTCTGGAACTGTGGGTTCATTTCAGTTTGAGCTCTGATTTCCTCCAACTTTGAGTCACTGACAGGAAGACTGCTGGACAATTTGTGCACTTGAATATCCATGCCTTCACTGAGTCTCATATCCTGGTCAGATAGCGACTTTCTGGACAACATGTTTGAGACAGGGATGTTCTTGCCTGGTCAATGTACAATGGTGAAGTTATATTTCTGGAACTGAAGGATCATCCTCTGTAGCCTTGGGGGAACTGATGCCAGGGGTTTTCACATTATTCACTCATGGGGCTTGTGGTCGCTCTCAACAACGACTTGGCAGCCATAGATGTTTTGATGGAAATGTTTGCAGTCAAATAATACATTCTTTTCCAATTTAAGTATAACTGATTTCACTTTCAGAGAGGGATTTTTTGATGGGGATTTTGATGCGTATGTGATAGGTCTTCCATCCTGCAGCAGTACTGCCCCGAGCCCGTACTTGGAGGCATCGACCTGTAACCTGAGCTATTTGAGAGCATCAAAATAGGCTAAGACTGGTCCTGGTTCGCATATGAGTAGCTCTTTTATCTTTTTGAAGGCTTCATCATGCTGGAGGTCCCAGACAAACTCACTTTACTCCTTCAGGAACTGCCGCAGTGGTACATTGACATGAGAGAGGCCAGGTGCAAATTTGGAGAGGTAATTAATCATACCTAGCACTGTCTCAAGTTCTCCTTTATCTTTAGGCAGCTCCATGCCTCTCACAGAAGCGACTTTGTCAGGGTCAGGCTTTACTCCCTCAGCAGTGAGGAGATGCCCAAAATAGCTCACCTCTGTAATACAGATGACATTCTTTTCTGGATTGAGCTTGACTCCTCTCTCTCTGGAACACTGTAGCATAGCAAGGAGGTGTTCATCATGCTTGGCTTTGGTCTTCCCATAAATGAGAATGTCTTCGACTATGGCCATGACTCCATTCAAACCTTCATAAGTTTCATCAGTTTTTCACTGGAACTCATCTTGGGCTGAAATCAGTCCGAAGGGAAGGCATCGGAAATGGTAATGCCCAAAGACTGTGTTGAAGGTGGTCAGTCTTGACGATTCCTCAGTGAGCTTTATAGCCCAATATCCTGATTTACCATCTATAACACTAAAATACTTTGCACCAACTAACTTAGATGTTATATCTTCAAAAGTGGGTAATGGGTAATGAGGTCGCTTAATGGCCATGTTAAGGTCCCTCGGGTCCAGACACATCCGTAGCTGACTTGTGTGTGGTTTTTCGGCCACAACCATGGAGTTAACCCATTCAGTTGGCTCTGTGACTTTAACAATTACCTTTCCATGCTCTCAACCTCCTCTTTAAGATGGCTGCGTAATGCGAGAGAAATACGTCTGGGTAGGTGGACTACTGGGGGTCCAAGTGTATGGCACACTCACCAGGAAATAGTCAGATCCCCTTGAAAACATCTGCAAACTCATCCAAGACTGGCACTTCCATCTATGTTTCTGTAACTGATAGTTCAAGCTTGATGGGGCCAAAGTTTATTCATCCTTTTAGACCTGTGATGGGGTGCATTTGCGTCGACTACATAAATGTCTAATCATCTCAGTGTCTCTGTGCTTGCATTTCAGGTCACATTTTACCATCAGGCTTTCACCACCATAGCCAAATAGGATGAGATGTTGTTTGCAGAGTGCACTGAGTATTCAATTTTACGTAGTTGTACAGGTGGAATGAAGTTGGCTGAGGATCCAGTGTCCACCTTGAACTTGATTTCAAGTTGTTTTGGACCTATTTTAATGTTCTCAAACGCTTTTTCTGTCTAAGCTCTGTCTGCCCTGTGTCACAGAGTCAATATACAGTTCATCACACTCCTCAACCTGGTCTGACCTTCTTTGCTTATTGAATGGGCAGTTTTCTCACAGCTTAAGTGATAGACTTTTGCAAAATGGTTTAGTTTCCCACATATTTTGCACACCTTTCCAATTGCAGGACAAGTGAGATCGATCAGAGTGAGGCTTGTTTCTACAGTAGCCGCATCCTTTAGGGTGCACTGAGGTAGCATTTCTAGGTTGCAATTTTTGCCTTATTTCTTTAAAGTTCAATAAATCCCTGCAACAACAGCAAAACTGAAACAGACTCAGGAAATGCAGAATGCGGATCTAACCTGCCAACAGCTGAAACAGTATACGCTAAAAGGCTGGCCAGAACATCTGGAAACGGTGTCGGAACATCTCTTGCCATGCTGGTCTCATAGAGCAGATATCCAAGTAGCCGATGGGATCCTACTGAAAGGAGAATGGATTCTGATTCCAAAACCTATGTGGAGAGAGATGCTCGAGAGTCTTCATCAGGGTCATCAAGGAATGACTAAGTGCATTGCGAGAGCACAACAATCTATGTGGTGGCCTGGTGTAATAAGAGACGTAAGAGATTTAGTGGAGAGATGCAACATCTGCTGTCAGCATTCACAGCAGAAAATGGAGCAATCGATGCCAACATCTTTACCAGCGAGACCCTGGCAACGAGTCGCAGCTGATATCATTCAATGGGAAGGAGGCCATTATCTGGTCGTGGCTGACTACTTCCCAAGATACATCAAGGTTGCGAACTTGCCAAAGCTCATAACAGCAATAACAGTGAAAAGGCTAAAGGTAATCTTTGCCAGGTTTGGAATCCCTGAAACACTGGTGACAGATAACGGTCCACAGTTCACATCTTGCAAGTTTGCAGAGTTTGCTCGAGAGAGCTCTTTTGGCCTACAGATTGACTCCATTTGCTCATGGAATCTCACCTGCAGAACTCCTGATGGGGAGGAGAATAAGTTCAACAGTCCCAGTTCCACCTAAATCTCTCACGTCAAGATGGCCAGACCTGAAAATGTTCAGAAGGAAAGACGGGATGTTAAAAGAGAAACAACAGGAAACATTCAGATCTAGATACAGAGTGAAAGATCTACCAGTCATCATACCTGGACAGAAAGTGTGGATCAGGACATCGAAGACCACTGGAATGGACTTATGGGTTGAATGTTAGCATAGGAAGACCTGCTATCAAGAAAAGGGCAGAATAATCCCTTCAGCAAAGTCAGGGATGTCCAGGCAGTCTACCCTGGTTTCCAGCTTAGTTCAATGTTATATGTTGTTGAGATGTTTGTTCCCTGATAAAAGAAAATATGTAACTGTGTGAAAATAAGTATGCAGAATAATAACAAGAGATGTTGAGACTAAAAGGGGGGGATGTAGTGGAACCTAACGTGACAATAGAGGGCACTTTAGTTCAGAAAGAGAGATGTAGACGTGTCCCTGCAATCTGATATGCATATCACTGATGAACGTCTTTGGTTTTAATGAGAAAAAACTGTACGAGGATGGATTAGAACCCAAAATCTCTGATATGCTTAACAAAAATTCTACCACCAGACCATTAAGGAACACAATAATTTCTTGCGAATACTGACGTTAAGACTCTCGCCTAACAATATATTTTATTATAGTAGATGTGAGGATGAATCAATGACGTTAAACATGACTTTTATGTTGATAAATTAAACAATGTACTATTGAAATTGATTTCTGGACATCGTAATGTTTGTAAATGTCTCATGAAATTATGAAAACACGGATGGTGAGAGGAGGTAACATGGTAGCAACAGACAGAGCAACATTCCTGTTTATGAATGCTCACACAAAATCTTTTCTGAATTAAGTGAACAGAGCTGCTTTCTCTACCCAAAGAAAAAAAGAAAAAGAAAAAAAAAAAATCCAATGCAAGCGTCTCATAATTGCTTACATACCTGTACAAATACAAACATGTGTTGCATATATCGGCACATACATACATACATACATACATACACACACACACACACACTCATGCATACTAAAAGGCATGCTCAGTGGAAACATCAGTCCATGACTCATATGGGTCTGCTTCAACATTTTTCCAAAATCTGGCCTTTATTATGAGCAATAATGGCAACATTGCAAATCAGGTACATCTGAAACAGCTTTACAGAGAAAGATCTACCCAAACACTGGGTCATTTCAAACTAAAAATAGCCTTCCAGCAGAGACCTAAACATACAACATTCATTCAATCAAGTAGCTCATTTTACTTTGATGCCATCAGTTTCAAGACTATTACTTTTAGGTTATTAAAGGAGCATGGTATTCTGGCGGTAGAAAAATATACATGACATGTCAATGGTTTAGACACATATTACTATTATACTAGGCCTATATATAAATTTAATAAAATATTCTAAAATTGGGAACATAGTAATAAAGTCCTCCAACCAATAAAATTATCATCAATAATAATAATAGGGCTTTTTTTGCCTAGATTCCAGCTCTGAACACTTTGAACATCCACTCAACCAACTTCACGAGGTGCCTTTTGCTCTTTTTAAGAAGTATTGACAGAGTTTTTGTTTTGTTTTATTCATTTGCTTTGTTAAAGGAACACTCCACTTTTTTTGAAAATAGGCTCATTTTCCAACTCCCCTAGAGTTAAACAGTTGAGTTTTACTGTTTTCGAATCCATTCGGCCAATCTCCGGGTCTGGCGGTACCACTTTTAGCATAGCTTAGCATAGTTCATTGAATCTGATTAGACCCTTAGCATCTCGCTCAAAAATGACCAAAGAGTTTCGATATTTTTCCTATTTAAAACTTGACTGTTGTGTAGTTACATTGTGTACTAAGACTGACGGAAAATGAAAAGTTGCGATTTTCTAGGCTGATATGGCTAGGAACTATGCTCTCATCCGGCATAATAATCAAGGAACTTTGCTGCCGTACCATGGGTGCAGCAGGCGCAATGATATTACGCAGCGCCTGTGACCCCGTTTACACAGGGAGCGTGCCTTACAACCATGGAGACATTTGTGAGAGACGTTGCGTAATATCATTGCGCCTGCTGCACCCGTGGTACGGCAGCAAAGTTCCTTGATTATTACGCCGGAATGAGAGTATAGTTCCTAGCCATATCGGCTTAGAAAATCGCAACTTTTCATTTTCCGTCGGTCTTAGTACACGATGTAACCACAGAAAAGTCAAGTTTTAAGTAGGAAAAATATCGAAACTCTTTGGTCATTTTTGAGCGAGATGCTAACGGTCTAATCAGATTCAATGAACTATGCTAAGCTATGCTAAAAGTGGTACCGCCAGACCCGGAGATCGGCTGAATGGATTCAAAAACGGTAAAACTCAACTGTTTAACTCTAGGGGAGTTGGAAAATGAGCCTATTTTCAAAAAAAGTGGAGTGTTCCTTTAAGCTTTACAAGGAAATTCTTATGTACAGTAAGCACAATTTATATTTATCTACAAAACTATTTTCAAACATTTAATCATAAATGTTTACATAGCTGAAGAAATACAAATCCACATTTCACACTTGTGTGTATGAGTACAGTATGTGTGTGTGATTTGTCAACTTATCACCTAGAAACAAACAGCACAACAACAGCTGTAATCTTAGATCATTATTTGTGTTGCTTTTCTATTTTTAGCACTCATATTAATTAAATTTAGCTCAGAGGCGTACAGGAATTCTTGAGAGCATTCCAAGTCTGGGAAAATTAGACAGGAAAACAAGTGCATGAACAATACAACAAGCAGCGTAAATAAAACAACAGATTTACGCCACAGGTTAAGTGACCCGTGAGTGTTTTGTGAAATCATACTGTTATTTACAGAAAGATAAACAAACCAAAGTTTCCTGGAACACTCACCAACAAAAATAACATTTTTTCTTTGAAATAAATAACTCTTAACACCACGTTTATTTCTTGAGAAATATGTGAAACTTTGCAAAACCTCTCCAAATTTGTAAAGGGTTACTGTAGCGCACACCTCCGCACATCTTGTATCCTGATCATGTGACCTGTGGGAAGTTGAACATCCATGTTTCTCTCCAACCACATCCACCTTGTGGATGCTTGTGCCTCCGTGTTGTGGGAATGGATGAAAGGAGCGGCAGAGGACTACTGGCTGCAGTCCCATTCACAAATTACTCCTTACCCTTCTCTCGGAAGCCATGTTTCGCCAAGATAAAGAGAGACTCTGTCCTTTCCTGTTCCCATCCAGGAGTCAACCTATAAGTGTGTGGGAATTTCTGTGTGTTTTGTGGCGATGGTAATGGCTTCACAGCACATTTGCAAGGAAATGTTTTGAGAGGAATTCTGACACACGGCCTAGCCACATCGTGTAGGGGTGGGACATTCATGACATCTCACAGTTTGAATTTCCTCATGAATGAAACGATTCATCCATAAATATGTCATTTTTTTTTAAATTAAAAAGGGGTAGCACTATATTTTACAGTCCTGTTCACTATGTACATACTATAGTAATTGCAATAACTGGGTAATAACTACTAACCCTGAACCTACCCCTAAACCTTACCTTAACCCATGTAGTAACCTTATATACACTGTAAGTACATGTAAGTGCATGTACTGTAAAATAACGAGCAACCAAATAAAGTGCTTCCAATTTTGTTGTAATTAATTTTTTCTTTCTTTTTTTTTTTTTTTTTTTTTTTGGTTAAAGGATTAGTTCACATTAAAATGAAAATTAGCCCAAGTTTTACTCACCCTCAAGCCATCCTAGGTGTATATGACTTTTTTCTTTCTGATGAACACATTCGGAGTTATATTAATAAATATCCTGGCACATCCAAGCTTTATAATGGCAGTGAACGGGACCAACAAGTATAAGCTGAAGAAAGTGCATCCATCCATCTAAACGTACTCCACCCGGCTCCGGGGGGTTAATAAAGGTCTTCTGAAGAGAAGTGATGCATTAAAAATATCCATATTTAATAAGTTATAAAGTAAAATATCTAGCTTCTGCCAGACCGCCTTCCATATTCACGTCCATATTCACGTCAGTTACGCTTTTTTCGTAAGTTGAACAGGGAAGGCGTAGGATGTAGCGTAAGCGCTTTGAACTGCGAGTTTTACACTTTCTTCGTAAGTTAAATACAGAAGTCAGTCTGGCGAAAGCTAGATATTTTACTTTATAACTTACACAAATGCATCGCTTTGCTTCAGAAGGACTGTATTAACCCCCCGGAGCCGTGTGGAGTACGTTTATGATGGATGGATGTGGATGGATGCACTTTCTTGAGCTTCATACTCGTTGGTCCCGTTCACTGCCATTATAAAGCTTGGATGTGCCAGGATATTTATTAATATATCTCAGATTGTGTTCATCAGAAAGAAGAAAGTCATATACACCTAGGATGGCTTGAGGGCGAGTAAAGCTTGGGCTAATTTTCATTTTAAAGTCAACTAGTCCTTTAAATTAGGAATTAAACAGCTCATATACATAATCTATCACTAGAAAAAAATCTAATAACCCATTAAACAGTATTATGCAATCATTTAAGACATTTCTCTTTATATACTGTAGAACCTTTTTGGCATAAAGAGATCTTTAAAGTTGAGTCAAGAACCCTTTTATCTAGAATGTGGAACTCAAAGGAAGATATTTTGGTCTAAATTTCATTTGGTTCAAACAACATTGAACACTGACTTTCAATGTATGGACAAATTTAAAAAAAAAAAAATCTTTTGTATTCCACAGAAAAAAATGTCATACAGGTTTGGAATGACATGAGGGTGAGTAAATGATGGCAGAATTTGAATTTTTAGGTAAACTATCCCTTTAAGTGAGTAACTACAGTTACTCATCCAAGAAAACAGAAAACACACAAACATTTCTCCTCTCTTCATTCACTGGCCAAGGGAATCCCAATGCAGCTAATCTCTTTGAAACTAACCAGGAAACACTGTATGTCAACACTTCTTTCTCTGTCGGCTGCACACAAGATGAGATCCTTGAATAATGGCCCAGTTTTCAGCACTCTGTAAACAGGAGGGCTAAATTTACTGATTACACTTCCAGCGTGAGTTAAGAGGAAGGACTAGCTGCAGCCAACCAGAAAAGCAGAGGAACTCTGAATCTTCTAAATGAGCAACTATATGAGTAAGTGAGGAGAGAGTTGTTTTCAGCACACAGGAACACATTTAGGAAAGTGTGAACATTAGAGGACCAAAAACAGAAAAAACACAGTAGAGGAGGCAATAACCAACAGGTAGCTCATTCTTAAAGATATAGTTCACCCCCCAAAATTTAAGTTCTTTCATCATTATGACTTTCTTTCTTCTGTGGAATACAAAGGCAACACATAAAACAAGACAAAAAAAATGATAAAAGTTGTCCATATGAATCGTTTGTTATTCACTCAAAATCCTGTCATTCGCCCGAGATCTCCTTGGTGTGTTCATGAAAAGAAGTTGTAAATTAATCTCTCTTTTGATTTGATTCTTCTTAAAAACTGAGATTCAGTTCTCAAGTTCAACTCATTGATACAACTGATTCAGATTACACAGCTCTCTGGAATTCATGATTCTGATTGGTCAATCTCTGCATTCAGTGATCAGACATTTCCAAATGTCATCATTGTCTATCAATTGTATATCACTCATCCAGGTAAATGAATCCGGCATGTCCCTCGTAACGCACCGTGGACTCGCTTTCTCCTTTCATATAAATGCATACTGTAATATTATTGAAATGTTTTGTGTCTTGTTGCAAGGCCAATTGTTTCGCAAATTGTAGTGGACTATTTTTTGTAGAGGAAGCTTTAAGATAGTAGGCCTATATATGATTCAGTTATTGTATTGATTCAGAAGACTTGAAATATATTGTACAAGTTGCATGAACTACTTTAATGAGACTTTTATGGTATTTTTGCACCTTTTTTAAATACTCCTTTTGTGTTCCACGGAAGACAGTCAGTCCCATTGGTTTTAAATTACATGAGGGTGAGTAAATGATGACAGAACATTCATTTTTGTGTAAACAACTCCTTGAAGTATGAATCAATATGCGTGTGAACAGAGAATAAGCATGCGGAGGACAGGGTAGAAAACAATTCTATAGCAACAAACCGGACAGGAAATGAGGTCAAACGAAGAGGAAGTCCAGCAACTTCCTGACAAATCTGTAGATGATTAGTGCTGATGACTGTAGTGCTAAAACATACACTGAAACACTCATAAACACAAACATGCAAATATGTGCATGAACATACTGTACACTCTTGGACAGGTGTTCACATGGACAATTTCTCTCAGTTAAAGGGTTAGTTCACCCAAAAATGAAATTTCTGTCATTAATTACTCACCCTCATGTTGTTCCAAACCCGCAAGACCTTCGTTCATCTTTGGAACACAAATTATTTTTGATGAAATCTGAGAGGTTTTTTATCTCCCATAGAAAGCAACGAAATTACCACATTCAAGGTCCAGAGAAGTAGTAAAGACATCGTTAAAATCGACGTGACTACAGTGGTTTAAACTTAATGTTATGAAGCAACGAGAATACTTTTTGTGCGCAAAAACAAAACAAAAATAATGCCTTTATTCAACAATTTTTCAGTCTTCAACACAGTAGACGCAGTGAACGCAGTGCAGAGCGCTACATCAGAACGCCGACTCTGTATTGGCCGGCTCCTGCGTCAGCATCACACGCATGTGTCATGGCGCTCACATGAACAGCGTCGGCCAATACTGAGCCGGTGTTCGGACGTAAACACGGAAGCTCTGCAAAAGTTAGCAAAGTTAACTTTGACTAGTTAATTTTACTTAACATTATTTTATTTATCAGTTATACTGAAGCATGAGTAAAAGTCCTGTTAAAATCATATACTCTAAAACTTTTACTCGAGTTGGAATTGGTGACTTATACCTTGTAATGGAGTCATTTTCACTGTAGAGTATCTGTACTTTTACTCAAGTATGGTTTTCAGATACTCTTTACACCTCTGCATGGAGGCCATCTTAGAACTCTCTGCACCATCTTATGGCTCTGTTAGGGCCACGGAGGCTGTCTCTGTACTCTGTTTTCTGCCACAGCCAAGGAGGCCGATTCTTAACTCTCTGAGCTTTCTATCGACTCTGCTATGACCACAGAGGCCGTCCCTGAATGTCCTGTGCTCCCTGTCGGCTCAGTTACGGCCACAGAGACCGATTATGAACTCTCTGTGCTCCCTGTCATGGCCATGGAGACCTTCTCTAAACCCTCTGTGCCCCCCATCGGATCTGTTACGGCCACGGAGGCCGACTACGAACTCTCTGTCTGCCCTGTCATGGCCGAGGAGGCCATTTCTGAACCCTCTATGTGCTCTGTTAAACTCAACGAGACTGTACCTGAACTCTCTGTGCTCTCTGCCAAGGCCATGGAGGCCATATCCAAACTCTCTGGGCTCTCTGACCCAGCCCCACCAGCTCCACTGTGGTCTTCAGCCCCGTCGGTTCCACCGTGGCCTCCATTTCCGCCGGCTCCACCGTGGTCTCCAGCCACGCCCGCTCCACCATGGTCTCCAGCCCCACCTGCTCCAGCTGTGCCAGTCCCACCTTGGTGGTCTCCAGCTTCGCCTGCTCCAACTTGGGGGTCTCCAGCTTCACCTGCTTTGCCTTGGGGGTCTCCAGCTTTGCCTTCATTGTCTTGGTCATCTCCAGCTCTGCCTGCTCCGCCTTGGGAGTCTCCAGCTTTGCTTGCTTTGCCTTGGTGGTCTCCAGCTCTGCCCTGGCTTCCTTCCCTGATGTCTCTGCCCTGGCCCCCTGCTCTGCCTTGGTTTCCAGGCCCACCTTCACCACCTTACGGGCTTGGCCCACCATCCCTACCCCCGTTTCACCTCTGCTCCACCACCCTCCTGTACTTTTGTTGTGTGTGTTTTGTTTTGCTGGGGGAGTGTCTGGAAAGGGGAGTGGATTCCAATGTTCAGTTACATGTTCCCTGTGTTGTGTTTGGACTTTTACGCTACTTCCTGTCCTGAGTGACTAGTTTGTAGTTCTTCTCTGTTGATTAGTCTGATAGTTCCCAGATCTTGTTAGCTTGTTACCCCTTGTGTATATATAACCCTTGTGTTTCCCTTGTTCCTTGTCAGTCGATGTTTGCTGTTTATGTGGATACCTGTTTGCTGTGCCCCCATGTTCTTGATGTTACTGTTTGCTGGTTTTGTGGATACCTGTTCACCCTGCTTCCCATGTTCCTTGATGTTATTGTAGTGTTGTCAAAATTACTGACCGTGATACCAAGTCGGAACTGAAATTTTAAAAATGTGACGCTTTGAGCGCTGTTGAGCAGATTCTTAAACACCTCTGATTGGCCATTATGTTCAAGCGCTCATCAGATATGTCTGTGATTGGCTACAATGATCAACACTTCAAAAACATGTTGTAAATAGTCATCAATGACGCTCTTCACGGAGCGCTTACACAGATACACATATGAGCGTTTGAAAGCAGGCGTCCATCAGCAGACTCCCGTGCGTTGATCATTGTAGCTAATCACAGACATATCTGATGATCGCGTGAACACAATGGCCAATCAGAAGTGTTTACGAATCCGCTCAACAGCGCTCAAAGTGTCACATTTTTTAAATTTCTGTACTGACTTGGTATCACGGTCAGTAATTTTGACAACACTATGTTATTGTTTGATGTTGTTTCATTTGAATTATTAATAAACCCTGCACATAGATCTGCTCAACGCCTGCCATCTCTTTGGTTCCTGCAAGCGTTACAACAGGTTGTCCCACCCTTGCGCCAGTAAACATGCCATCAGAGAAGAGATATCGCTGCAAGAGGGAGAGGAAGTTATTTTGATTAAAGATAACGAGGGCAAATGAATAAAAAATAATGATGTGCATGGATAATTCATTTATAATTAAATACTACAATATTCCATAAAAAATAAGAATAGTCAATTTTGACTAGCTATTTCTGTCCAGAAGTTTTGAGCAATAAAAATGTCTTTGTGAGTTGCGTTTATTTCTCAACCCCCTCACAAAAAAGCTTGTGAATGTGGCCATCTATTGTTGTTGCTTTTCCAGTAGTTGTTGTTGTTTTTCCATTCCATCCATTTCTTTTTCAATTGTGAAGCGACCAGCGTATTCATTAGTGTAAAAAAATTCAAGGTGCATGTGCATGCTGAGCGTACAGTACGTGTGTACTATGCTGATGGAAAAATGTACGCATGCACAGAGAACGCATACACTACCATACACATAAAAACCGAAATACATGTTGGGCATAACTTTGGTAGACCTAAAATGCTAAAACTAAAATGAAGACTAAATTAACTGAAATTAGAAAGCTAAAACTAACAATGATAGAGTGAAAACTACATTGTAAATAAACATTTTTCAAGTTGTAACTAAAGCAAAGATTATTGGAGTACATTTTTCAAGAAAATACTATTTCAGTTGTTCTACTAAATTCTACTAAATTTCACGTTTAATTCAATGTGTACTTGCCCTTGCATTGTAATATGTGAAATTTACTAGCAAAAAAAAAAAAAGCATACAAATAAAAACTAAACTACTATAAAATAGAAATAAAAAACTAAACTATAATAATAATCCTGCCTCACTGAAATCACTTCAGTGCAGTCTGGCACAGTGTACTATAAACTCTACTAGATAAATGAAGGTAAATTGTTCATTTGATTACGCTATTACGAGACTACTTATGCCAAAAAAAATTAACTTCCCATCAAACTCTGTCACTGGAGGCTTTCCAGCTAAAACAATTGCGGTTTATAAGCGTTCCAGCTCTACGACAGCTCAGTTAATGATAAGTTTTATTCAAAGAGCCTTGGCACATTTTGTAAAGAGAGTTTCATTGTGGAGGACTTCATTAACTGAGGCTTGACAATTTGTTACAGAAAATTCGACTGGCAAGTAAGTGTCTGCCAAGAAAGCATAATTTGCTTTTGCTCTCAGGGTAAATAATCGTCCTTAAAATTATTTTGGCAACTTTACAGAGTCACTAAGAGTTACAACTTTGTCATTATTGTCTCACAGCAGTGGGGATGTGAAAAGCTCGAAATGCTTGCCAGCCATCATACAGTATCAGTGCCGTACAGCAGAAAGTGTGGGCGGCTCTCATATTCCCAGCGGCCAGCCTCAGCCGGACATGTGCCTTAATGTTGCAGAAAAGTGATAGTCATAATCACCAAATCCAGGAAAGCATCAGCTTGATAAAGTTGCGTTTGTAATGGCTCATTTTGACAGACTCCTGCTGATCTTCCATAAAGGATACACTCAACAATCCGCAGATGCTCTCTTTAATACTACAAGCAATCTGGATGGCACCCAAAATAGAGATTGACTGTTGTTTTTGTTTCTGAACATGCTTGAAGGACGTCAACATCACACAATTAGCAAATTAAAATAATTTACTTTAGTGTACTATTGACTGTACTTTATTCGAGTACACTTTCTCGATCTATAAATATCCCATGTTGTTCTTTTTTAGCATCCTTGAGCAATGATGCATGTCCACATGTGCAAGTAATCCACCAGAGAGAATGATGTGTGCATACCATCGCTTTGTGTAGTTGTCGTTTGTGTGCCAACAGATTTTTTGGGATGTCGCAAAAAGGGAACAAATGGTCCATCTGCATTTTTCCACTGATCATAGAACTTTTCTTTCCCATGTGAAAAAAAAGTACACTTTCATAATGTACTTAAAGTGCTCTATTTTCACGCACTAATTTTGTACTTAATATATACCAAATAAGTGCGCAAAAGTACATAATTGAAGTGTACTTTTTTCACCTGGGTACTACTGAAGTCTGAGGGCTCTTCCATTGCAAATGTATCTATTAGTGTTGGTTTGCTGCAACACAATATTCAAGGCTGAAAATGAGTTTTATGTATGTTTAATGGAATATGTCAGAAGAGACTTCTGTTTGTGAATACTATATGGTTCAGTGTTCATGATAAAGAAAAGGAATAATCTTTTAAAAAGAGGGGTAAAAATATGTAGTTTACAACACACAGTTCTTAGAAATGTACTCTTTGTATTTATGTTGGTTTCGAAAAAAAAAATTAAAATAAAAACTTCAATTTAATGATTCATAACTACTGAGTAAAAAGTAATAACATATTTCCCTTACACTTTGAGTCATTATTCCTCCAAAAAGATTTTAAATATATTTGTTGAGGTCAAAAAAGGTTTGTGTTATTTATTAATTTTAAATGTATTTATTTATTTATTTACAAAAATTAGTAATTATTAAATTATAAATCGCGTAATTTATAAATATCAAGTTTTTGGTAGTCACTCCACATGGCATTTTTCAACCTTGCCATAATATTTTATTATCTTTTAGTCTGACAGTTAAATATTTTAACACTGCTTAAAGGGTTAGTTTACCTAAAAATAAAAATTCTGTCATTTATTACTCACCCTTATGTCGTTCCACACCCATAAGACCTTCGTTCATCTTCAGAACACAAATTAAGATATTTTTGATGAAATCCGATGGCTCAGTGAGGCCTGCATTCCCAGCAAGATAATTAACACTTTCAATGCCCAGAAAGCTACTAAAGACGTATTTAAAACAGTTCATGTGACTACAGTGATTCAACCTTAATGTTATGAAGCGAAGAGAATACTTTTTGTGCGCCAGAAAAAAACAAAATAATGACTTTATTCAACAATATCTAGTGATGGGTGATTTCAAAACACTGCTTCATGAAGCTTCGGAGCTTTACAAATCTTTTGTTTCAAATCAGTGGTTCGAAGAGTGTATCAAACTGCCAGTCACGTGAACTATTGAAATTTCGAAACACTTAGGACGTAACGGAGCCTCGTTTACTGAAATCACATGACTTTGGCAGTTTAATACATGCTCCGAACCATCTGAGCCATTGGATTTTATCAAAAATATCTTAATTTGTGTTCTGAAGATGAACGAAGGTCTCACGGGTGTGGAACGACATGAGGGTGAGTAATTAATGACAGAATTTTCATTTTTGGGTGATTTTTGCATACCGTTTAACATTGCTTGAGCAAATGTCAGGACACTTTAAAAGGTTCAGTAGGTTTGTTGAGGTATGGGAGAGGGGACGGCATTAAAAAAAAATTAATTCATGATAATATTAAAAACTCCAATGTTTTTAATTGTGATTAATTACAGAAAAAATGTGTGATCAATCAGTTCATTTTTTAATCGATTGACAGCACTAGTTTATATATATATATATATATATATATATATATACAGTGGCGGTCAGAATTATTGATTATTGGCACCCTTGGTAAATATGATCAAAGATGACTGTAAAAATAAATCTGCATTGTTTATCCTTTTGATCTTTAATTCATAAAATTAGCAAAAATATAACCTTTCATTGAAGGAAAAGAATTGAAAGTAGGAGGAAAATCACATTATGAAATAAATGTTTTTCTCCAAAACATGTTGGCCACAATTATTGGCACCCTTTTATTCAATACTTTTTGCAACCTCCTTTTGCCAAGATAACAGCTCTGAGTTTTCTCCTATAATGCCTGATGAGTTTGGAGAACACCTGACAAGAGATCAGAGACCATTCCTTCATACAGAATCTCTCCAGATCCTTCAGATTTCCAGCTCCATGTTGGTGCTTCTTCTCTCCAGTTCACTCCACTCATTTTCTTTAGGGTTCAGGCCAGGGGACTGGGACAGCCATGGCAGAAGCTTTATTTTGTGTTCAGTGACACATTTTTGTGTTGGTTTTGATGTTTGTTTTGGATCATTGTCCTGATAGAAGATCCAACCACGGCCCATTATTGGATTTCTAGCAGAAGCGGTCAGGTTTTGATTTTTTATCTGTTAGTATTTGATAGAATCCATGATACCATGTATCTGAACAAGATGGACCTTCAGCAGAAAAATAGGCCCACAACATTAAAGATCCAACAGTATATTTAACCGTGGGCATGGGGTACTTTTTACCCCTGTGTGCACCAAACCCATCTGGTGGGTTTGCTGCCAAAAAGCTCTTTTTTTAGTTTCATCTGACCATAGAAGCCAGTCCTGTGTCGTGTCTGACAACTGAATATGCTGGAGATTGTTTCTGGATGAGATCACAGGATTTTTCTTGAAACCCTTCCGAACAACTTGTGGGGATGTAGGTGCTGTTTGATCATTTTTTTTAGGCTTTCTGAGACTCAAGACTCAACTAATCTCTGCAATTCTCCAGCTGTGATCCTTGGAGAGTCTTTTGCCACTCAAACTTTCCTCCTCACCGCGCATTAGGACGATTTAGACACACGTCCTCTTCCAGGCAGATTTGTAACTTCTTTAGTTGATTGGAACTTCTTAATTATTGCCCTGATAGTGGAAATGGGGATTTTCAATGCTTTAGCTATTTTCTTACAGCCACTTTCTATTTTGTGAAGCTCAACAATCTTTTGCTGCACATCAGAACTATATTCTTTGGTTTTACTCATTGTGATGAATGATTAAGGGAATTTGGCCTTTGTGTTTCCTCATGTTTATACTCCTGTGGAACAGGAAGTCATGGCTGGACAATTTCATGTTCATGATCACCCTGGTGTGCTAAAAAAAAAAAAATGTAAATATGAATGGGAATATATTCAGAGATATTTTACTCATAAAAAATTCTAGGGGCACCAATAATTGTGGCCACCGTGTTTTGGAGAAAAACATTTATTTCATAATCTGATTTTCCCCCACTTTCAATTCTTTTCCTTCAATGAAAGGTTAGATTTTTGCTAATTTTGTGAATTAAAGAAAGATCAAAAGGATAAACAATGCAGATTTATTTTTACAGTCATCTTTGATCATATTTACCAAGGGTGCCAATAATTCTGACCACCACTGTATGTATGTATAAACATATATAAATGTTTATACAGTATAATATTTATAAACATTTTGTATTTTTTTTTTCTAACAAACAATATAAAAACATTTTGCCAAACTACTGTAAGGTTTTCTTCCTTTCTTCTTCTTCTATATATATTTTTATATAATGAAGCATTTTTTTTCTTCATTATGATATCAGGGCAGTTGTATCGCCTCAATATTTTTGACTTCATGTCCCCCAAAAATATCAAAATGAATTTTAATTCATAAATTAAAAACATGCTCGTCACAGAATCACGTATAAAAGTTATTGTATGCATATGAACTGCATTTTTATTTTTTAAATAATAGAAGCAGATGAAAACACAATCAAGCAGATGCTTATGAGAGCATTAACAATTACATCACCTGAGACTGACAGCTCATCCCTATGGTGACTGTTCAGTTCCAGAGGGAAAGCGGTGGAGGTCCTCAAGGGCTATTTATTACTGTCCACATCACTGACAGCAATGCCTTTTACAACTTCCAATTATAGAGAAAGGGCCTAGAGAGAGAGAGGGGTTGGCATGCTTTTTCCACCAATCCATCAAAGCTCCATCTATATTTGGTGAAAAAACAAAACACACAGGCAGGTTCCCCTTTGCTTTGTTTAGTCCGGATATTAGATGATATGATTTTGAAAAGCAAAATTGAGAAAAGAGGAAAACATGTGAAAAGAGTACACAGCAGAGGAGATGAAGGATTTGGTGGAACTTGAATGATATTGAAATGTTATTTTTGCCACATGTCTCTCATCTTGGAATCATAAATGAGACCTGGCGGAGTTTGCAACGGATATCTCTCAAAAGCGATTATGAAGTAAACAAATCAATTTTGTTTTGGGGAAATATGTCACAGAAGAATTAATCATCTACCCACCCTCATATTGTTCCAACCCCGTATGACTTATTTCTTTTTTGGAACACAAAAGGATAAGTGATAAGTGAGGATAAGTTTCTTTTTCTCTATAAACTGAAATTGGATGGTGACCAAGCAGCATGAACATTCTACACAATTTCTGCTTTTGTGTTCCATTGACAAAAGAAACATCTAGTGTACTGAAAAGTGAGGATGCATTGGCTAAATGATGACATAATTCTTAATTTTTAGGTGGAAATTGGAAATAAACTGATCTACGTGAACTGTATGATACATAACTCTCTTTACTATGAAATGCCATTTTTCGGATTCATTACATTTTACAGATTTATAGTGATTACCATTTCTTGGACAGATGTTGTGAAAACCACACATGAATGTGCAGCTTTCAGGGAAAAGCCATAGTCCCACTGCCCCTTCTCATGTGAATTGTGATCTACCAGCTCTGACAAACGCTTCTCATTATCCTTCATGTTTAACTATTTCTATTCTTATAGAAATGAATGAATGCCCTATGCACACTACACACACTGAGGGTCTAGACAGGTTATGTCCGGAAGGGAAAGCTAGCATACTGCTTACTACATACTGTGCAGTATACACTCTACATTGTATACCATATTGAAAAATAATAATAAATGAAACAATATGCATTATGAAACATTTAGGCTTATGACTAGTCAAAACGTAGACTAAACAGCAAAAGGTCTGATCCACATCGCAGCTTATTCATCTTAAAGGATTAGTTCACTTTCAAATGAAAATTAGCCCAAGCTTTACTCACCCTCAAGCCATCCTAGGTGTATATGACTTTCTTCTTTCTGATGAACACAATCGGAGTTATAGTAATAAATATCCTGATGTATCCAAGCTTTATAATGGCACAAGCAAAGCGATGCGTTTGTGTAAAAACTATTCATATTTAACAATTTACGAAGTAAAATATCTAGCTTCCACCAGACCGCCTTCCGTATTCAAATTACGAAGAAAGTGTAAAACTCTTGCAGCTCAAAAAGCTTAGGCTACGTCCTACGCCTTCCCTGTTCAACGCCAGCTTACACTTTCTTCGTAACTTGAATTCGGAAGGTGGTCTGGTGGAAGCTAGATATTTTACTTTATAACTTGTTAAATATGGATTTTGTTTTTACACAAACACATCGCTTCGCTTCAGAAGGCCTTTATTAACCCCCCGGAGCCGTCTGGAGTACGTTTATGATGGATGGATGTGGATGGAGACACTTTCTTCAGCTCATACTCGTTGGTCCCGTTCACTGCCGTTATAAAGCTTGGATGCGTCAGGATATTTATTAATATAACTCCGATTGTGTTCATCAGAAAGAAGAAAGTCATATATACCTAGGATGGCTTGAGGGTGAGTAAAGTTTGGGCTAATTTTCATTTGAAAGTGAACTAATCCTTTAAGGACATATAAACTGATCAATCACATTGAGGGAGAGGATTTACCTGAAATAAATTTTACCACAATAATAGACTGCCATTTAAAGGATTAGTTCACTTTCATATAAAATTTTCCTGATAATTTACTCACCCCCATGTCATCCAAGATGTTCATGTCTTTCTTTCTTCAGTCGAAAAGAAATTAAGGTTTTTGATGAAAACATTCCAGGATTATTCTCCTTATAATGGACTTCAATGGCCTCCAAACGGTTGAAGGTCAAAATTATAGTTTCAGTGCATCTTCAAAGGGCTTTAAACGATACCAGACGAGGAATAAGGGTCTTATCTAGCGAAACGATCGGTCATTTTTGAAAAAAAATGTAAATGTATATGCTTTATATAAACAAATGATCACCTTCCAAGTGTTTCCGCCAAAACCGTACTTCTGTATTCTTCAAAAAGCTTACGCTGTATGTCCTACGCCTTCCCTATTCTACTTACAGAACGAACGCAGCGCCAGTTACATTTTTTCCGTAAGTAGAATAGGGAAGGTGTAGGACATACAGCGTAAGCTTTTTGAAGAATAAGAAAGTACAGTTTTGGCGGAAGCACATTATCGTTTGAAGCCCTTTGAAGCTGCGCTGAAACTATAATTTTGACCTTCAACCGTTTGGAGGCCATTGAAGTCCATTATAAGGAGAATAATCCTGGAAAGTTTTCATCAAAAACCTTAATTTCTTTTCGACTGAAGAAAGAAAGACATGAACATCTTGGATGACATGGGGGTGAGTAAATTATCAGGAAAATTTTATATGAAAGTGAACTAATCCTTTAAACTGCCAAATGCTGTGGTATGGCAATCTTCACGAATGGAAAATAAAATAACAGACAATGTTTATAGACTCTGTGATTTCTGTTCGTCTACTCTACATAAATACATTTCATAACTCAGAAACCAAGGGGAAATATATGGTGACATCTGCATGTTGACATCTAGTTTACTGAAAGCGCATTTCACAGATTTGAAACCAAACCTGAAAGTACGTACTGATGAACATATCAAACAGTTGTCCAGGTACGCCACACTGTTGTCACATTCCCTCATCAAATGCTTTTGGAATCTCAATGCATTCATGACAATGAAAATGGAAGGTCAGATCAAGCACAATGTATTGTGGGATAAACTATACTTAAAATGAAAACTGAAATATACTGTATATAAAAAATAAAACCTAACACCATCAGCAAAAAGAAGGTCATTCGGTTGTTCTATAAATATACAAAATGCATATAGAAAAACACATGTACTCCACACTGCAGTAATATGCTATTCAAAACAGCTGATTTCACTGTAATTAATTGATTAAGTGACTCTTGAGACAGTAAATGGTGCAGAGTCCATTACAGCAGTCTGTAAGGGGTATAATGAGGGTGTGGATGGAACACTGGCCGGGGGGAGTTAAGGTAATGGAAACTGCCCGTGGACAAGCTTCACTTCCACATGTGACGGGAAAAGCTGGCCGTATCCACCAAAGCAATGAAAGCTCCATCAGAGATGTTTTTCATACATCAAGATGTATGATGGTCATCAACTGGTGTCAGTAAATGCTGCAAATCGTTTCCACTGAGGGTTCCTCAAGAGAACAGATATATCTTTCCATTATAATCAACAGGGTTAGGATTTAGGATGTAGTATGTTGAAGTATGGATGCGTCTTTTTAAAAATGGAAGTATCCACAATTCAGTTTACAGCAGATTAAGATCTGCCCTTGATCTTTATACTTTCTGTGAAGTATTCTACGTGAAAATATACATGCATAAACTGGTTATATTGGGGCTTATTAACATTCTGAAACCGCAGCTATTATTTACTAACATTTTATGACAATATTCACGTTATGGTTGTCGTAGCAGATTTTGCATGGTAATTCGCTTGCTAGTGCAGAGAATATAGCAGTCTTTACATAGTCACATGGATCTTGTGTATGGATGCTTGTTTCCGACACTAAATAAAAAAATAAAAAAGGTAATTGCTACTTTTTATCTCACAATTCAGACTCTTTTTCCTCGCAATCGTGAGTTTACATCTCACAATTCAGAATTTTTTTCTCAGAATTGCGAGATTTAAACTCACAATGCGAGTTATAAAGTCAGAATTGTGAGAGATAAACTCGCAATTCTGACTTTTTTTTCTCATAATTCTGACTTTATAACTCGCAATTCTGACTTTATATCTCGCAATTCTGACTTTATATCTCGCAATTCTGACTTTATAACTCGCAATTCTGACTTTATATCTCGCAATTCTGACTTTATATCTCGCAATTCTGACTTTATAACTCGCAATTCTGACTTTATATCTCGCAATTCTGACTTTATATCACGCAATTCGGACTATATGACGCAATTCTGACTATAACTCGCAATTCTGACTTTATAACTCGCAATTCTGACTTCATATCACGCAATTCGGACTATATCTCACAATTCTGACTTTATATCTCGCAATTCTGACTATATGACGCAATTCTGACTTTATAACTCGCAATTCTGACTTTATATCTCGCAATTCTGACTTTATAACTCGCAATTCTGACTTTATATCACGCAATTCGGACTTTATAACTCGCAATTCGGACTTTATAACTCGCAATTCTGACTTTATATCACGCAATTCGGACTTTATAACTCGCAATTCTGACTTTATAACTCGCAATTCTGACTTTATATCTCGCAATTCTGACTTTATAACTCGCAATTCTGACTTTATATCTCGCAATTCTGACTTTATAACTCGCAATTCTGACTTTATATCTCGCAATTCTGACTTTATATCAAGCAATTCTGACTTTATAACTCGCAATTCTGACTTTATATGACGCAATTCGGACTATATGACGCAATTCTGACTTTATAACTCGCAATTCTGACTTTATAACTCGCAATTCTGACTTTATATCACGCAATTCGGACTATATCACGCAATTCGGACTTTATATCTCGCAATTCTGACTTTATATCTCGCAATTCTGACTATATGACGCAATTCGGACTTTATATCTCGCAATTCGGACTTTATAACTCGCAATTCTGACTTTATAACTCGCAATTCTGACTTTATATCACGCAATTCGGACTTTATATCTCGCAATTCTGACTTTATATCTCGCAATTCTGACTTTATATGACGCAATTCGGACTATATGACGCAATTCTGACTTTATAACTCGCAATTCTGACTTTATAACTCGCAATTCTGACTTTATATCACGCAATTCGGACTTTATAACTCGCAATTCGGACTTTATATCTCGCAATTCGGACTTTATAACTCGCAATTCTGACTTTATAACTCGCAATTCTGACTTTATAACTCGCAATTCTGACTTTATAACTCGCAATTCTGACTTTATATCAAGCAATTCGGACTTTATAACTCGCAATTCGGACTTTATAACTCGCAATTCTGACTTTATATCTCGCAATTCTGACTTTATATCACGCAATTCGGACTATATGATGCAATTCGGACTTTATAACTCGCAATTGTGTTTATATCTTGCAATTCTGAGAAAAAAAGTCAGAATTGTGAGATAAAAACTTGCAATTGTGAGAAAAAAAGTCGCAATTTTATTTCTTATTTCATGGTGGAAACAAGCTTCCATACTTGTGGTTTGCTCATATTCCCACAAGAGACAAAACAATCAGACTTTTTCATCAGCAAATGATAGAGAATCATCTCAGAGAAAGCCCTACTTAACGTGCCCCTATTATGCTAGGATATTACCTTTCATGCAGTGTGTAATATAGCTGTTTGTGAATGTAAAAGGTCTGCAAAGTTTTAAAGTTTAAAGTGCACGACAAGAGTTTCTCCTAAAACAAAGAATCAATTCTGAAACAATTCAGTAATTCCAGTCTTACTTCCTGCTCAACCCCACGTAGGTTTGTAACAAATTTGCATAATGCCAGTCTATGATCTTCTCTGGCTGCTCGTGAACATGGTCTACTTTGACCCGCCCTCAAACACTGTAGCTGTAGCTGAGGTATGGGCTCCATTCTTCAAACCTCGCTTAATACATGTGAGATGATTTGACAGATGCCAGATCTTTAAATCCTTATAATAAATGTTTTTATGAAACTTTCCCACATTCAAGTGTTGATAAAAAAAAAATTCTGACTTTATATCACGCAATTCGGACTATATGACGCAATTCTGACTATAACTCGCAATTCTGACTTTATAACTCGCAATTCTGACTTCATATCACGCAATTCGGACTATATCTCACAATTCTGACTTTATATCTCGCAATTCTGACTATATGACGCAATTCTGACTTTATAACTCGCAATTCTGACTTTATATCTCGCAATTCTGACTTTATAACTCGCAATTCTGACTTTATATCACGCAATTCGGACTTTATAACTCGCAATTCGGACTTTATAACTCGCAATTCTGACTTTATATCTCGCAATTCTGACTTTATAACTCGCAATTCGGACTTTATAACTCGCAATTCTGACTTTATATCTCGCAATTCTGACTTTATAACTCGCAATTCTGACTTTATATCTCGCAATTCTGACTTTATATCAAGCAATTCTGACTTTATAACTCGCAATTCTGACTTTATATGACGCAATTCGGACTATATGACGCAATTCTGACTTTATAACTCGCAATTCTGACTTTATAACTCGCAATTCTGACTTTATATCACGCAATTCGGACTTTATAACTCGCAATTCTGACTTTATATCACGCAATTCGGACTTTATATCTCGCAATTCTGACTTTATATCTCGCAATTCTGACTTTATAACTCGCAATTCTGACTTTATAACTCGCAATTCTGACTTTATATCAAGCAATTCGGACTTTATAACTCGCAATTCGGACTTTATAACTCGCAATTCTGACTTTATATCTCGCAATTCTGACTTTATATCACGCAATTCGGACTATATGATGCAATTCGGACTTTATAACTCGCAATTGTGTTTATATCTTGCAATTCTGAGAAAAAAAGTCAGAATTGTGAGATAAAAACTTGCAATTGTGAGAAAAAAAGTCGCAATTTTATTTCTTATTTCATGGTGGAAACAAGCTTCCATACTTGTGGTTTGCTCATATTCCCACAAGAGACAAAACAATCAGACTTTTTCATCAGCAAATGATAGAGAATCATCTCAGAGAAAGCCCTACTTAACGTGCCCCTATTATGCTAGGATATTACCTTTCATGCAGTGTGTAATATAGCTGTTTGTGAATGTAAAAGGTCTGCAAAGTTTTAAAGTTTAAAGTGCACGACAAGAGTTTCTCCTAAAACAAAGAATCAATTCTGAAACAATTCAGTAATTCCAGTCTTACTTCCTGCTCAACCCCACGTAGGTTTGTAACAAATTTGCATAATGCCAGCCTATGATCTTCTCTGGCTGCTCGTGAACATGGTCTACTTTGACCCGCCCTCAAACACTGTAGCTGTAGCTGAGGTATGGGCTCCATTCTTCAAACCTCGCTTAATACATGTGAGATGATTTGACAGATGCCAGATCTTTAAATCCTTATAATAAATGTTTTTATGAAACTTTCCCACATTCAAGTGTTGATAAAAAAAAAAAAACACTTTTTTTTTTCAAGCAGAGGCTCTGTTCTTTTCTTATTCATACAACAAAATATCCTGGGGGCCATGAAAGTTTTGTGAAAAAGATGTTGAAAAAAAAAAAATGTTGGCGGTGGCTTGCAAACATTTAAAAAAAAAAAAAAAACGCTGGTGGGGAAGAAATTAATATGGACACTTTAAAAATGATATATGAAACCCTTACACAAAATATGAGTACCTACAGCAGAGTCTATATGGGGTAAGTTGTCACAATGAGAACCTGATGTTGTTATATTGAGTTGAGACACTGATATTAAAAACAATTATTAAACAATTCATGAAACAGCAAACAGGAAAGTTACCAAACCCTTGTTTTGCCAAATGAGCAATCTCATAAACGTGAAAACCTGACATTTTTGAAAAATACCCTTGTCCTGAGAACACAGTTCAACTTATCGGTTGATGCCAAAAAATCATGAGATTAATTACGATTAATTATTTTTATATACCGAAAGCCCTAATGTGAATATATAAAACATGGTGAGGTCCACACTTCAGGGAATGTAACACCTCAAACAGGACTAGCATTTTGCTGTAATAATCACCTCACTTGGACTGCAATGACTACAGCCTCCCCTTGTTAGTCATTAACCTCAGTGTGATGGCATAAAGGAATTGCCTTTTTTGTTCAACGTGATACGCCATATTTGGTCACAGACCTCAGAGTAGCTTTGATCCTCATATACATGTGTAAACAGATTGAATCTAGAGCCCACACCTGTTCCCAGATCACAGCCTGATGAAAGTCGACCCCCCGCAGATGTTTTCAAGCTTGACGGCATGTTAAACCGTAGCGTGCGGGAAGCCTTTTTCTCATGAAGATGAATGATCGCTCTGCTGCTGTACCTGATGAATAGTCAGAATCTCTGTAAGATCAAAAGCTATGGTCTCGCTCTGTTAATTTATTATGTGATAAACACAACCAGCTCTCAATTCAATATCTCAAAAGACTATGAACTTTATGCAAGTGTCAAATAGCTCGTTTTAAATGTTTTTATGCTTTTACAAACAAATAAATAAATTAAACATTACATGAGGGTAAGTAAATCATATTTGTTGTCCTGATGCACATTAACTAACTCAATAAATAAATAAAAGGAATAGAAACCCAGCATGCAATGAAATACAGTATCTGTAGGATCCGAGCACAAACATTGCTATTAACAAATACACAAACACCCACACACTGCTTGTGTTTGTTAACAGAACTGTTTGCATTCCTGTGTACAATGACAGACAACCCAAAAATAGTTTGCATGAAAAGGAGGTCTGGACTAAGAGGAAAATGACTTTAATAGTGTGTTTGTGTCCTCAGTGAACCTATGTAAAGCAGATGTGAATCAGTCACAGTTATGGTCACTTCACTTTACACAATCATCATCTACAGTTTGATCCAAACAGATGCTGTGTTTTCAGCAGAAGGATTAAATAAATAAAAAAGTAAATAAATAAACTTTACGTGCATACAAATAAATAATTGATTAATTATTGGTAAGGTTAGCGTCAATTTTGCTATTGCTTATACAATGCCATTTCAGTGCCCAGCACTGTTTGTGCTGCAGAAATGAATAACAAATCATGCTGCTTGTAGAGGAAAGATAAACTGTTACTTTTACCGAGCGTAATTTTCATTCTGCAGGTAATAAAATGGTAAATAAATCTCTTTAGACTTACATTGATATAGAGATCTAAGCCATATAGAGATATCAGACTTGATGGTGGGCTTCAGTCAGTCGGTTTCCGCATGCTACAGCAACAAGCTAAAAACAATTAGCAACAGGGCTTCTGATTCATCTTAATGATTCTGACTCCTAAATGGTTCTATTAATGATTCTTTTAGTACTTGTAAAGAAATATTTGGAAAAAAGAAATGTATTTTCATTGCAATAAAATGAGATAATTATGGAAGCTTTTTTCCGCCACTGAATAAAAAAATACAAAAGGTAATTGCGAATTTTATCTCACAATTCTGACCTTCATTCTCTCAGTTGCGATATATAAACTCACAATTGCAATTTATAAAGTCAGAATTTGCATGATATAAACTTGCAATTTTGAGAAATAAAGTCGCAATTGTAAGAAATAAGTCACATTTGCAAGACAAACAGTCTTGCAGTATCTCAACGAGGGATATACTTCCCAAAGGTCGGCCGACTGCGTTCTCGCCTCTCTAAACCTGTCCACCACCGTCTCGATGGCAGTGCCAAAAGGTCCAGAGGGCAAGACAGGGGCATCAAGGAGGACAGTTTATCACATTTCGTAAAGCCACAGATGCCTCTCCGTCGCCACCATAGACCGGCCAATGGAGCGGGCCACCTGCTTGGTGGCACGAAGAGCTAGATCTGTGGTTATACACAGTTCAGAGACCACCTCAGGAGATAAACCCTACCCCTGATCCAGGTCTTTGAGCAGGTCTGCCTGGTAAGCTTGCAGTACTGCCATAGTGTGCAGAGCTCCAGCAATTTGACCAGCTGTCGCATACGCTCTGCCCACCAGCCTGGATGTTGCCTGACATGGTTTAGTTGGCAAAATGGGAGCCTTCAACAATAAGGATGTCCCCGGGGAAAGGTAATTTGCTAAATTCCTTTCACCCCGAGGCATCCTCCCATAGCCCTGCTTGAATAACTCGATTCACCAGAGCTGTACACTTATGACTCCGCAGATGTCATTCGCCTAAGCGACCGTCTGCAGTCTCATGTTTGAGCTGGACCAGTTCAGGCTTAGTCACGCTGTGGCACGAGTCATAAGCTCCACTAGCTCATCATATTCAGAGCTTTGCTGCATGGAGCAGGAAACAGATGTTTTTTCTCTACCGACACCACGTCTATATCATCAGAATTAGAGGTAAGCAATGAGTCCTTGTTTACCGCGGAAGAAGCCACTGAGCGGGCAGTGGAGCCAGCGGGAGAGGTGAGGGAAACTCCCTCAAGCTCCTCTACCAGCTCCATCTGAGATCGCCACGATCGCAGCTTGAGCTCTGCCTTGGCAAATGCGGGGCCAGAGCCAGAGCTTTCTCAGTGAGAAATTAACACAATGAACGCATCCAACCACCTTAAGGGCTGAACATGCAAGTTCCATTCCCAGACAGATAACACACAGCTTGCGTTATAAAACGAGGGCATGGAGGTACACACACTAGCTGCGTTTCCATTACCTTTCAAATTGTGCAAAATATAATTGCGATTTGAAAATACGCCCAATGGAAATTTCGCAAAAACTCCTATTAATCACCAAAAAGTTTTTTTGTTTTAAGATCATTCTTTAAAGATGGTGCGGTATATTTGGACAGAAGACGAGACAGAGTTATTTATTAAACTCATAAAAGACAAAAGAATTATGGGAATACTGGATTCTAAACAACAAAGAAATGCCTCAATTTATCAAGACCTTGAAGCAGACAGGAGGGAGAAATATCCAGAAACACCTCATTTGTGGCCGCTCCCAAGTATAAGAGTACAATCTTCCAAGTATAATCTTCACACAGCACACAAACAAGTGGCTTCCTGAAGACAAAGAAGCTGATGGCATGACAAATATTCATATTATCACAGAAGTACTGGGATAAAAGTTTATATTTCGGATATAAACACTCATGTCTATGGGACTGATCAAAATATATTAAATCACCTTTGGCGCTTCAACGATTGTATCGATTGCATCATTACGCCGCAAGGTGGCGACAAGTGTCAGAACAAGTGTTAAATTTTGTCAGAACCTCTAGTAAATGACATTATTTTGTCTGTGGGAGAAATCGTGGGTTTAAAAAAAAAATTGTGATTCTCAATTTATCCAGAATCGTGCAGCTCTACTACCATGTTCGTGATCCGTCCACATCGTCGGAAGAATGCATGCACGTGGGATAATGGTTAATGAATTGAATGTTATTCGCTGCTGTGAATAAATACCGATTCCCAGTTTTAACGACATAGCAATGCCCTGGCAAACCTGAAAGAGAGTGAGAGTGAGTTTACAAGGGCAAGTACCACTCGAATTTTCTAAAACAAACAAACAAACAAACAAAAAGTAAATTTATGACTGTTATATCTAGTCATGAGAAGTAAAATTAGATGAATTACAAGCCAGTGATATATATTGACATAGCCTACTGTAGGATATACAGCAGACATTTATTGACCACTGTGAAATAAAGCAAAATATATAAATATGAAACACATAGACTATTAATTGATATCCGGCTATCAAAGAAATTTCAACTGCAGTTCATTGATTTTTGATGGACCATGGACACCTGGCCTACACTTCTCTTCCTCTATTCATTGTTGTCTTTGGGTTTTTTGGGTGAGTAAGTGTGTTACTAACGCACACCATTAGACTTGTTACAAACAGAGGAAAGCCAAATCTTTTGTGAGTCACTTTTTAGCCCAGCTACAGGTGCAACGGAAACTCTCTTATTTGGACAGCTCAGCGTTCTCGAAGGGTTTCCACCCAGTGGGAAAAACACCAAAAAATCCCATAGAGATCTGGGACTGCTTGCACCAGCCATTCGTAAATTACAACTTGGCCTTGTTATAGTGTAAATGCACTCTATGTTACTACTTAAACACTACTAAATTTTAGTGTTGAACTATTAAACGTAACTGAAACTACACGTGCCACTACTTGTGTATGCCAAGTTTCAACACATTTTAAATAAATAAATAAATATCTGGAAAAATTAAACATTTAACATAATGAAATAATACAATATTACATAAAGAAATCTATAATATTATATTTCATGATTGTTTATACATTGAATTTTCTGCTCGTCTTCAAATATAACAACTTAAAGATAAAAGATTGGCTATTCAGGAACACTCCTTTCTTTTTGCAAAACAGAAGGCAGATGATTGATTAAATAAATGTCATTACCAAAACACACACAATTTACAGAGAGCTCACAAACTTAGTCTTGCCTTAAAGAAATTGATGACCCAAAAATGGGTCACATGCAGTACTCATCTAATATAGCCTCCTTGTAGAGTTAGGAGAATGAGAAGAACTCTTTCATATTTGTTTCTCCTTCTGGGTGCAGTGTTATAAAATCATATGCCTCTAAAATTGAAGATATGTGAGGAATGATGTCTGGATTACAAATTAAACAACCTCAAGTACTGCACTTAATGAGGGCAATTTGCTTCGGCCATTACAACAAGACTCCAAAACTTTGAAAGCATATTAAATGAGCCTCCCTTAAATCCAAACCAGAATGTGCCGAAACGGTCTGCTGCAGGAATCTTTCTGTCCAGATTCTTCTGGGGGAATTCACAAATTGTTTATTTGCACGCGCTTACTGCATTGTTTTAAACACCCGATTCATTAAAGGAATCACATAATGGTGCAAACGTGCCCATGCTACAGTTCCAGTGTAGCATTGCTGCACCACTACAATGGTGGCCCTTAAAAGGGTCATTTGATGTTTTTTTTAATGCTTTCCTTTAGTCTGTTTGTGCATGTATAACATTTGCAAAGTTTCAAAGCTCATAGTCACAAACAGATTTATTCTATCTAACAGAGAACACTGATCCAGACCTGCCTTAAAATGCCTCGATCGAAGTCCAGATATTACTTCCTCAAATGTCAACATCACAATAGGGCTTTTCAAACCGAGCTTAACCCCTGGTTATCATTGTTCTAAACACCACTTTTAACCCCGGGTAAAGGAACGTTTCACACTTATTCGAAGTAATTTCGAAGCGGGGTTAGCACCGCTTTTTACCTGGGGTTTTGAAACCCTGCTCCGAAGCAGCACCGCTTTTGTTGTTTGTTGTTTTAACCCCCACAAACTTGTACAGTGTGAAATGATGTAGTGTTAGAATGTTACAGCTAGCAACAGACAACCAATTGCATACTCATATTTGCTTTGGACAGTCATGAAAGCACTGTGCATTGTATATAAACAATACATTTGAGAGAAAAAATGTCAAATGCTGACCGAAAACATGACAATTTGAGTGAAGAAGAGACCGTTTCTTTATAGTCCGAAAAGTCTATTCAGCATAAACTCGATAGTATAGTCGGCAATACGAGGATGCGCAATGCTAGAGCTATGTAAACTGGTCGAGTGCTGCATTTATCCAATCAATGACACTGACACCGCAAATATGCAATAAGAACATTAATCCAGGGTTTAGGAATGTACAGTGTGAAACGTCATCTTATGAATACCAAAGTCCCTTTAAGACAAGTCATTTCACTCGGCGGCCATCTTTGAAACGCCTCTCGGGCATGCAAGTGCACAGCTCCTATCTCTTTGAATGGGGAAACATCAAATTCTCCAAAGCTGTTTACCAAGCTTTTGATTAAATTTCATATTTGAAATCACCAATGAAATCTGACAACAACTGTCTCATAAATTCTGTTTCTAAGCGCTCAAATCATGAAATCAAAAAACTGCATTTTTCAGGCTGGATCAAGCTAATGCGCATGCGTGTCTCTATTGGCTCTTATTTAGAAGTCGGTACCAAGTCGGTACTGAAATTTTAAAAAAATGTAGCGCTTTGTGCGCTGTTGAGCGGATTCGTAAACGCCTCTGATTGACCATTGTGTTCACATGCTCATTGGATATGTCTGTGATTCAATGATCAACACTTCAAAAACATTGTAAATAGTCATCAATGACGCTCTTCACTGAGCGCTTACGCAGATACACGCGATTATGGTAAGGGGCATTACATTAACAACACACGCTTGAAGTATTTGGCCAATCACAGTGCACTGGCTTTCCGGAAGGAGGGACTTTGTAGAATTCAGAATTCAGCGTTTTAGACAGTTTCAATATAGGGGCTGCAATAATGTACAGTAAGTGAAAAATAATGTTTTTATTGTTTTGTTTTGTTTTTTAAGGCAAGGCAAGGCAAGGCAATTTTATTTGTATAGCACATTTCATACACAATGGTAATTCAAAGTGCTTTACATAAAGAGGAAACAAATACATAAGAATAAAAATAGAATGCATAAGAAATAAAAATAACAGTAAAAACAGAGAATATCACAATCTGGATGGAAGAGTCAGGAAGTTTCAGGGAGTTTTTTGTTGTTCGTCAGAGCGGATCTAAACGGATCTTCCTCACGCTGGAGGGATAAATGTACTCAACTTTGTTGTCCGTCATTAGAATAGAATAACATTAAAGCATGTTAACCTATTCTATTACACCCAATAAACACAATAAGGAACCTTTAAAATAGCATCATATGACCACTTTAAACAACATGCAATCACTTTCACTCCATTTGAAATACCTCTCCCACTTATGTTATTATGAAATCAAATAGCATAAATTCAAAAGAAATCTGCAAATTGTAAAACAGTTACATTTTCACATAAAATCAAGTTGGATATTTAATAGTACATGCTCATTTCCCCTATTTATTAATTTAGATTACCTCAGCCATTATCTAATGCTCACATAAAGCATGAAAAATTTAATATATATATATAACCTTATAATCAAATCACAATAAAATTTATATTCCTTTTTCATAATGAACATTTATGATTTTGTGATACCTAAATTCACTTGTAGCATTTAAAATTGATTTTAATATTTAGTGTTTTTTTAGGCCTATTATTGATATAGGCAAAATAGTGTTAGATTTTAATATTTGCCATTTGTCAGTTTTTGACCATAACATGAAAATAATCTGTCTTATCATAACTTTCAGGATGCATGTCTTATATTATGTTATAAAGTAAATATTTTGGAGTCCTACACTCCAAATGCTTTTGGGACTGGGTGTCTTGGTGGCGGAATGAATCGCTCGTTTTTTTTATAGTGGCACCTACAGTGGTGCGGCTGTGTGCAGGAGCTGCTGAGTTTTATGTGGAAAAGGCAAGGTGAGGGCGAGATTGCTCCACTAGAGATGGAAGTGTGGGGGAGCGCACTGATTTTCCATGATCAACATTATTACCTTGTAAACACCAGCTTGGCTTGGGCAGGAAGGGGCTGTGAAGAGTATCTGTACAGACTCGCTGGAGAGGGAAAGCACACATGCACTCTGAGCTCATGCTTTGTAACATATTAGAACAACAACTGTCAGTTATATTTAAATGTAGCCACGGTGCTATTAGTCAGGATCTGTGCCAAACTAACCCAGGCAAAGTGTTAGACAGGCCTGGCTGTGTGGTGGGTGGCCGGTTTTATATCGTCTTTATGAGAGAATATTAAACTGTCCTCTCAAATTATTTATGGCCAGCTAACATGGATCACATATCATACATGTTGTAAAAGCTTAACTATTAAATTTTACTGGTCCAGGCTCAAGAAAATCAATCAATTTGCTTGCTTCGCCAACCTAAAACACTTGCTATTTGGGTCTCGAATTGACTGTGAAATTGTGGTTGAGATGGCCAATCCAGTTCACAAATGGCTGGGAGTCATTATTTGCAGAAAATACATAATAGGCTAACCTTGACTGATTGGAAATAATGTAAGGTGTGACACTGGAGCTGTGCCAGTACATTTTAATGTGATTCTGAGTAGGTGTTTGTAATTGACTGCAAAGGTGCCAGAAGTCGAAACTTAGATTTCTGACCCATTACTGCAACAGCCAGGCTAACTAATAGTTACTGTTAAATCCATTTTAAAGTAATGGCAGAAAAACAAGCTGGCTGCAAACAGAATCTCTTTATTCCCATGTCTTAAATTGGTCCTCACTGAATTGAGCAAGCCTCCATTTCCCTGGATCATCATCAACTGATCATCAGGACAGTCCAGATACATAAATGGACCTGAGTTTGGCTATAATGCTGATAACTCAATACAAAAAAAAAGTAATTGTTTCCATAAAATACAATGCAGTTTTCAATTTCAAAGTTTTCAGGTGGAACATTGGGCAGTGCATCAATACTCATAGATAATCTGACTTCACGAGTTCAACATTTGCATTAGTCTTCTTTAGTGATGTGTAAGAGTTGCCAAAAGAACATTCACATTTTAATTAACAATGATGATAATATGCACACTTAGCTATTTATGTCATATAGGGCTGTCAATTTAACATATTGATTTGGAGTGATTAAAGAAAATTCAAATAATTAAAAAAGTAACTTAAAAAGCAATTTAATCATGCCCCTGTTCAACATGAGCATTAACTAAATCTACTATGTGTAATGTCTATCTAATGATTTATTACTCTTTCACAATGTAGTTTGAGGGCTTTTATCACAAATATTGATGTGACTACTTAATTAAAAGCAGGCGTGTACAATAAGAGCTGTTGGTTTTTGGTGACCAAGGTTCAAGTTCGACCTGGGTCATGTTCCAATCCCTCTCCCCCTCTCTCGCTTCTCTTTCTGCCCTCTACTATGCTAGAGTATAAATAAAATTAAGAATTTTAATTGAAACATCATCCTAAAGGGGTGGTTCACTGTTTTTTTTCTAGGCTTGATTGTGTTTATGGGGCGCAGTTTAACATGTCTTAATGCTTCACTTTTTAAAAAATGACGTATTTTTCATATTTTTTACTTTTATTCTACACCGCTGTTTCCCTTCTCCTAAAAACGCTCTGTTAAGTTCCTGGTTCTATGAAGCCCCTCCCTCAGAAATACGCAACGGGCTCAGATTGGTTAGCTGGCCCTGTGTATTGTGATTCGCTGTTCGGAATACATTGTCACGATTCACGTTGTCCGGAAACGCCACGCCCCTTACCATTACGGGCAAACGTCGCATGTGCTTCAGTCAAAGACCAGTCTTTGCTTCGGTGGAAATGTAAATAATGGCGTCAATATTGCCGTATCAATTTGAGCCCGAATCAGACCCAGATAGCAGTAATGATGAAGAGGGTCAAGCAGAACCTCTGCAAGCACGGCTTTTAAGGGACGTTTACAGTTATATAAGTATTTTTGTTTGTATTTGTGTCAAAGTGTTTAGATATGCTGTCACTTGTAAATGTTACTGCTGTTTATGTTAGCTTTCGATATACGGTGTTATCCTGATTAAAGCTTTACTGTAGCTGAATACATGACTGAGTAGTAGCATTTTTGTAAAGGTATTGTTTAATTTATAGCATGAACGAGCATGTGGGTAAACACGACATAAAAGCCGTAATGAAACGATGCTGTACACTGATAACAGAAACGCCAACAAACACCAACAGAAGTTCGCTGGTGTGATTACATAGAAGTTTGTTGGTGTTTGTAGGCGTTTGTTGGAGAAGTATGAATTCGAATTTAGCTAATTGGCTAGCGAAGCCAGTTTGTTTACTCCCAGAAACTGTATAACTTTATAAACAATAAAACATACTTACAGTTAGTGGCTCATAAACAGCAGCGTCTGCTTTTAAAGTGGGAACTGCTCCATCTTTCAGTAATAGCCTTTGTGTAAATCCAGCATTGAACTTGTGTAGATTCTGGAAGCTGTCTTCTGTAAAATGTGCAGCACAGACAGCTAAATTAGCATTATAATTGTCAGGAACAGAATTAAACATAAATTTTAAACATTGTTCCAGAAGTCCAGCGTCCCTAGGAAGAAGACTTGTATGCATGCGACATGGCTTCGCCCACTTTGTTGCACGTTCCCGTGGGCAGTGTTTATGTTAATTGCAGGGTTTATGATGTCACCAACCCGGGAAGAAGCTCGTTGTAGTCCAAACCGGTCGTTTTTGTAGGCATTAAACTGCCATAACTTTAAAAGACAATATCTCCGTTTGCATTGAACTTTCAGCGCTGTAACTTTGCAGATACTTTTTATGCTCAAGCAGCAACATTACACACTAACTAAAGTTAAAAAAGTGAAATCACAATGAACCACCCCTTTAATCATCATAATCTTAATGATTTTATAACTTAATATAGTTTTTACAGCAGCACAAGTTCACCACTGTGATCCCTGCACCTGAAATGACTCTTTAAAATGCAGAAAGTGTCCTCATCTACACCATATGTCTGGATATGAGCCCGGTTATAATGCTCTACTCCATTATTTGATCATCATTGACTGAATTACTTCTGCCATGATTGCTAAAAATGTACACACACTAGAAACGTTAAATGTGCAGAGCAAATAGCACTGGGAATTAATCACCATAATAAAAGAAAATTGCACAGAAAGGTAGCATGTTTGCACTGAAGTTTTGTCATCTGCCACTTTAAATGCTCGAGCTCTCTAAAGCAGAATGCATTCTGATTGGTTGTCAATGTTTTTATCATTCATCACCTGGAAAAAATCATTCTGAAAGTGATTTCAACGATATAGTTTCTCTGTGCTGTTATCATTATTGTTGTGGTGTGAACGCTGCTACTCTTTTATATTTAGAACCATATCTTGATCGTTATACTTATCTTCCTTGGTGTAAATGGGCCTTAAGGGATAGTTCAACCAAAAAAGAAAATTCCATCATCATTTACTCACCCTCATGTTGTTCCAAACCTTCTTATATAGAACACAAAAAGAGGGATTTTGAAGAAAATTGGGGTTCAAACAACATTGGACCCCACTGACTTTTATTATATGGACCAAAAAAATTCAAATTTTCTTCTTTTGTGTTCCTCAGAAAAAAGAAAGTCATACAGGTTTGGAATGAGTAAATGATTATTGTCTTGTGATTGTCTTTATGGGTATTTTGTCTTCTAATTTAAGAGATGCATGACTCTATAAAACATGAGTGTGCTTTTGTTCTTTCGTAGGGCCCCCACTCCAGTTTTGTTGACTCCACACTTTTTTTTAACCCCCTAAAGTTAAACTTAATGGCCACTGAACATCAAATAGGTTTGGGTGTGTCATGGTGCCACTAACTCTGAGTCATACCACTGAAAGTGCTTTGCAAAGATTCCTGTTTTTTTTCTATTCAAAGTGCCTATTAAAGTTTCCATTAGCAGTTTTGTTCACTTAACAGCAACCCTCCTTTCATTCAGCTCCAAACTGTTTTTCTTCTTTTCCCATATAGATCAATAATGACTCGCTCCTTTTGACAAATATTCTCCATTCCGTCATATACTAACAGCAATCCAGCTTAGTTAAACGATACTATATTGTTGGCATGTTTTGTAGTGTGTTTGCAGGTGTACTGTGTCTTTTGTTGGTCTGGTTTATAGCTAGAGATAAAGATTAAGAGATAGACTGCATGAGAACAAGCAACAAAGATGACAGCTGTTTTTAATGTTACTGTTAATGTTAAGTGTGGGTTGATGTCTGATTTATTTGTAAGAGGTTTTGTAGTGATTTCTGTGTAATTAGGAAAGAACAAAGTGTTCTAAAATTCACATAAAGATTGAGGACACTGTGCACTACTAAACCACACAGACTTGACTATTACACTTCTGCCATTAATCTGTCCAGTTCCATCAAGACTGGAAAAATAAATATAAAAATGAATAGAGGAATGAGGAATAAACCTTATTTTTTCAAGCACTTTTGGTAGATATAGCTGATGGCTGCCCAGGTGAAAGAAAAAGTACACTTCTATAATTAAAAAAAAATGTATTAGTTACCACTTGTAGTACACTTGAACCCATAGTGTACTACAAGTGGTAACTAAATACATTTTTTTAATACAGAGATAGTATGTTAAAAGCACATTTTAGTTCATATTCACAATGTGTCTCAAAATAGCACAGTTGAGTACACTTCGATGTTCTCAAGATTATCTTAAGAAGTACTAAAGAAGAATTTTTAGTATATTAAGTACAAAATTAGTGTACAAAAATAGAGCACTTTAAGTACATTATAGAAGTGTACTTTTTTTTCACCTGGGTGTGAAATATGTATAATTTTTACAATTGCTATTTCTGTATCATAAACAATAAAAATCACAAAAAGAATGAATATAATAAATATAGAAAATATATATTCATAATAGTGTTTTCATTTTTTTTCTTTGAAACTATTGATTCCCTGTTGTTTAAATAGAAAGTGCTCACAATAAAAAGAATCAGCTTAATTCATCAAAACAGTGGACATTCAGATCCATTGCTAATCAAAAACATTTAGAGGCCATTCACAGCGAGGATGATAATTATAACTATAACCAGTGTTGGGGAAAGTTATTTTTAAAAGTAATGCATTACAATATTGCGTTACTCCCTTACTTTTTATGGAAATTATGGAAAGTACAACCCGAATTCCGGAAAAGTTGGTACGTTTTGTAAATTTGAATAAAATGAAAACTAAAAGACTTTCAAATCATGAGCCAATATTTTATGCACAATAGAACATAGATAACATAAATGTTTAAACTGAGAAATTTTACAATTTTATGCACAAAATTAGGTCATTTCAAATTTGATGCCTGCTACAGGTCTCAAAATAGTTGGGACGGGGGCATGTTTACCATGGTGTAGCATCTCCTCTTCTTTTCAGAACAGTTTGAAGACGTCTGGGCATCGAGGTTATGAGTTTCTGGAGTTTTGGTGTTGAAATTTGGTCCCATTCTTGCCTGATATAGGTTTCCAGCTGCTGAAGAGTTTGTGGTCGTCTTTGACGTATTTTTCTCTATAGGTGAAAGATCTGGACTGCAGGCAGGCCAATTCAGCACCCGGACTCTTCTACGACGAAGCCATGCTGTTGTAATAGCTGCAGTATGTGGTTTTGCATTGTCCTGCTGAAATACACAAGGCCTTCCCTGAAATAGACGTCGTCTGGAGGGGAGCATATGTTGCTCTAAAACCTTTATATACCTTTCAGCATTCATAGTGCCTTCCAAAACATGCAAGCTGCCCATACCGTATGCACTTATGCACCCCCATACCATCAGAGATGCTGGCTTTTGAACTGAACGCTGATAACACGCTGGAAGGTCTCCCTCCTCTTTAGCCCGGAGGACACGGCGTCCGTGATTTCCAACAAGAATGTCAAATTTGGACTCGTCGGACCATAGAGCACTTTTCCACTTTGAAACAGTCTATTTTAAATGAGCCTTGGCCCACAGGACACGACGGCGCTTCTGGACCATGTTCTCATATGGCTTCCTTTTTGCATGATAGAGCTTTAGTTGGCATCTGCAGATGGCACGGCGGATTGTGTTTACCGACAGTGGTTTCTGGAAGTATTCCTGGGCCCATTTAGTAATGTCATTGACACAATCATGCCGATGAGTGATGCAGTGTCGTCTGAGGGCCCGAAGACCACGGGCATCCAATAAAGGTCTTCGGCCTTGTCCCTTACGCACAGAGATTTCTCCAGTTTCTCTGAATCTTTTGATGATGTTATGCACTGTAGATGATGAAATTGCAAAGCCTTTGCAATTTGATGTTGAGGAACATTGTTTTCCAAAAACTTTTTATGCACTCTTTCACAGATTGGAGAGCCTCTGCCCATCTTTACTTCCGAGAGACTCTGCCTCTCTAATGCCAAGTTTACACTACAGGATTTTAAGCCGATTTGCAAGTTAACGAGCTCGCCGACATGTCGGGCTGTGATCGTGGGAAAATCAGCGGGTGATCGGCACTTGCCAATCTTTATGTGTGAACTACTCAACGACGCATCAAAGAGGCTCGCTGACGCGTCGCCGACACCTCACTGATGCCAGACAAATATCTAGCATGCTAAATATCTGGAGCTGTTGGCCGACTCGATCTCCTGTGGTGTCACGTGTCGCGACACAACAGCCAATGAAATATACACTGATGTCTATGGAAGCCGCAATAACAGTCCATTCAAATAGCCTATAATTTGCCGACGTTTATTCATATCAGATACACATTGTGTAAGTAACTATAAAGCTCACTCTATTCTCTCAGTTCACCGGCCACATGTATTTCGGTACAAATGGATGAATTCACGTGCTGTAGCCTATAAATCCGACTGACAGGACTCTCTGAACTAAAGCGCAAACAAACAAGGCGGCGCCCATCTCGCGTTGTAGATTAAGATCAAGATCATGATGTAGGTTTTTAAATGACAAAACACTCATTTGCAAATATATGAGAATCGGAATATCAGATAGTTGATGACATGGTGAGAAAAGTGATACATCTGTCATACAGTGTGGCCGCAGTGTGTTACGTGACAATCATGACACGTCATCATGGACACAATAAAGAAAACATTCTAATGGTGGCCTTAACTCTGGGAGGTCAGCTAGAATATTTTAAACTTGTGTGCATTTAATTTTAATTAAATTTAATTCAAAATTTAATCTAATTTCTTCCCAATGTCCATTTTCAAATAAAGTCGTTGGGTGACAGAGTTGTTGTCAGCTCATGTAGTGTGTAACCCCCTGTTGCGGGTCATTTACGTAGTGTCATGTAGTGTGAACACCAGAACGACTTAAAGACTCCACAGCAAGTCATGTAGTCTGAACAGCACAGCGATCTGCCGACCTTTAAAGTCCTGTAGTGTAAACTTGGCATAAGACATCCCTTTTATAGCTCATCGTGTTACAGACCTGATATCAATTAACTTAATTAGTTGCTAGATGTTCTCCCAGCTGAATCTTTTCAAAATGTCTTGCTTTTTCAGCCATTTGTTTCCCCCGTGCCAACTTTTTTGAGACCTGTGGCAGGCATCAAATTTGAAATGAGCTCATTTAGTGGATAAAAGTGTAACATTTCTCAGTTTAAACATTTATGTTATCTATGTTCTATTGTGAATAAAATATTGGCTCATGTGATTTGAAAGTCTTTTAGTTTTCATTTTATTCAAATTTAAAAAATGTCCCAACTTTTCTGGAATTTGGGTTGTACCTTACTTTTGCACTACTTTTTCTCACCTGGGCTGGGCTGTTTTATTATTATTATTTTTTTTAAATAACAACAGGGCTCGACAATAAGGACTGCCCGATGGCCCGGGGCCAGTGTGATCGACGCTCGGGACAGTAGACTCAACGGTCACTTGCCCGATCGGGCCAGTGCTGTAGGGTGTGATATACATCTTCTATGATATCGTAATTGTTGATTAAACGATCTGAAATTATCGAGTATGTCCCTCACTTTACAAAAACCAAACAAAAACACACTCACTGAGTGCACGCATACACTACGTGACGTAGTCTAGTAGGTTAGACTAGTGCGCGTGCATATTTAGAGTGTACGCTTTCACTGCGTGATTTAGTCTCCTAAAATGCCTTTAGAATGACCCAGAATTCAGGATAAGGGGCAAAAATGCCCCTGTATATATTTTATATTTATATAATTTAATATAGTTAACCAATATTACACAAAGAGCGCCGTTTTTCTACAAATATCAGCATGATTACAAATGTGATATTAATTTTATACAGCGTACAGTTTGATGAACAAGAACTTAATATCAAGTGACTTACATTTTAGACACCAAATCGCCTGTTTCGCTCTATTTCGCCAACGAAAATAGTTCCAAAGAAAGTCCACAGCATTGTTTTGCGTCTCTTGAGCAACACTTCCTGAATGAATCAGCCGTTTGAATGAATCGGTTGAATCTCAATAATGATTCACTCATTAATAGTGATTCGCTGCCACCTACTGGCGGGTTTAATTTCACTTTTAAAGTGTCTTTTCATTTTTTAAATAATTTCAAATAACAGTATTTAACGTTTTATATTTTCAACATTTCAAAACATTATTTATGCATCTGTAACTGCTCTTGACTGATTCACTTTAATAAAGTTTAATCTATAGCTAAATAGTTATACATTAGATTACAATTTCTGTACCTGAAAATCTCCTGTTTAAACCTTCATGAAAAACTTCAAAAAGCACTGTTTATTACATGTATATGTTTGTTCTGTTGTATTTAATTGTGCTATTACTCGTAATTTGATTATTTGTTACTATTTTATTACTTGACTGTTTATTTGTCTAACAATATTTAAAATTTAAGTGAGATAATCTAGTAGCTTTTGGTGTCATAACCCTATTTATTAAGGTTACATGTATCAAAAACAACGAAAACAATAACTAGGCTTATTTTATAGGCCCATTTTCTTGGGGCAAGTGAAAATTTTGGCGGGGCAAGTAAAAATTTGAATCCTTAGCGTTGAGCCCTGAACAAACAAAAAAAGTTCTACTTTTGGCAAATGTAAAGGCCCTTTATAAGCCTCAGGCTAAAGGAAATGTAAATTCACGTCTGTACATTAGAGGGCGCAGCTCAAACAAACCTTTCAAATGTGCTGACATTCTGGATCGCAGAAGAAAGTTCAACACTCTTACTTCAGCAATAAAAACAAAAAGATTGGTAACACCTTAGATTAGGTACACATATTCATTATTATCTTGCTTATTAGCATGCATATTATTAGCATATTGGCTGTTTATTAGTACTTATAAAACACATATTAATGCCTTATTCTGCATGACCATATTCTAGATCCCTTAACTCTACCCATACCTAAAAATAACTAACTATCAATAAGCAGTAATTAGGAGTTTATTGCGGGGAAAACTCCTGTAATAGGGAAAATGTGTACCCTAATCTAAGGCCCTGTTTCCACCTGGTATTAAGATGCATTTTGGTCAATCAGATCACAACTAGACGAGGGAAACACATTCCTGTTTACACCTGGTATTTTAATCCATCTCCTTTGTCCACTTTCAACCACTTCTGTCCTGATTTCTTCGAGGGGAGGGTCTATGGGTGGGTAAATGTATGGTTTTTTGTTTTTTTTTTCAGATTTTTCTATCTAATGGACAAAATAATCTTGCGCAATTTACATATGAACACAACCGGAGATGACAGAAAAACATACGGAGAGCAGCAGCTTTCTTTTCTGCTCTGACAGACACAAGACCAGCCGAAGTCTGTGAGTGTGTGTTAGAAATCAGGAATGGTAAGAGAACATTGTACTTGATATTTTTTCGTCTTCAAACCAAACTTGGGTCTTTAGACAATAAAGTTTAAATCCTGTCTGATTAGCGCGCTTCCCATAATGTTTACGCATTAGGGCACTTTAGTGACTGTTCAAACACATTCAACCACATGAGCATCTATACTACGAAAGCAATCCGGTCGAATGCGTTTTTGACTACCTCCGTCACCGTGATTTTGCCAAGTAAGACATGTTCCTGGATCAACATATTTTGTTGATCCTGGAACAACATTCCAGTCTGAAAATTTAGTCTTAACCCTATTCCTACCCCTAAACCTAATCCTACCCATAACAAAATCAGAGGGGAAAGATAGGTGAATAACATTGATGTAGAAGCATCTACCCCTGGTTGCAAGCCTAAACTTGACATAAACTGTAAACTTGTCCCTCAAATCTGATTGGTTGATTGGAATGTTGTTCCAGGATCAACAAAGATGTTGATCCAGGAACATGTCTTACTTGGCAAAATCACGGTGACCCGACTACCTCTGGAAGTGGTCGAAAGGGGAAAAGCTCTAAACATTTTACACCCCATTTATTTAGCATCGTGCACTTGTGATCCAATCGACCAAAATGCACCTTAATACCAAGTGGAAACAGGGCCTAAAGTGTGACCAAAACATTAAACACACAAATGTGATATTTATGTAAAGTCATTTTTGCTTATTAGTACGTTTGAATTGGACATTGGATAATAAAGTCAAATTAAATACATAAAGTATATTTGTGATATTTAATATATTTAATCATTGCAGGTTCGTGTAATATTCTGAGTTTGCATTTCACTGTTTTTATTCTGAATCTGTTTTCCCAATTTCTCTCAACATGGGGACAGGAGAGGTGTAAATCAATAAATAGGAAAAATAAAGTAACTCCAATATTTTGTTGTAAATATAAAAGTAATTTTAAAAAGTAACTCTGGTTACTTGTAATGCATTACTTCTAACACTGACTGTACCTATAACAATGTAATAATCATTCTAATTCTCCGACACAGAGGAAACAATATCAATGGAATCATTTAAAGTGCAAACAGCAAAACTACAGAGCATGTTTATAATAAACAGATCGTTATCATGCTTTGGACGCTAATATGGTTGTTTGTACGATCCAAGTCACGATAAGAACTGGTGGGTAGAGTGTTAACTTTGGTTAATGTATAACACACTTTCTACCAGTCTCCCTTTCTTGTTCGAGTTGCTGTCTCTGGCAAAGGGTGTGTGAATGCAGATGGTTACCGACTGATGTGGAATACAACTGTTTGCAATACAGGTCTCTGCAGCTTGGATGCATTACACAGCCAACTCAGTGGTCATAAGCACATAAACAGCTAAAATAGTCTTGTCTCTGCATTTCATTTGAAGGGCTATTTTTTGACACAGGTTATTTACATAATACGTCATTTTTCCACTTGACCCATCTCCAACTTTTTAACTGTTCCCAAAATGGAACTCAAGCAAGTTAAACGGGCTGAAGCTGCCACAAAGTCAATAACTGAAAAATGTGCTTGAACTTTTGTTTTCATTGATTAAATCGCTTCTTGTGCTTTAAAATCTTAACAGAACCATTCAACTTAATTCAGATTGTTTTTTATTCTCATTAATTACTCCTATTATTAATTTTCGGGTGCCAATATATGGCATCAAAAACATTCTTTATCCATATTTTATAATAAGTCTTGTGCAAATAAAAAAGAAAAATCAAATTAACTTGAAGTATAAAGGCTAAAATTGGAAGCTGTCATTGAGTTCATAGGAGAGTTGGTTTTTGATTCACTGAGTCATGCTCATTTTGATCATTCAAAACATGTTTGTGATTCAAACTATTCATTAAATTAAAATTGATTTGCTCAGAAACCAACATTTTATTTTCCTTGTTTCAAACTGTACAGGGAAATATGCTTTTAAATATAAATGTTTTGCCCATTTATTCGTCATTTATAGGCTTATTGAATGCGCCTTATTCACAGAAGTCACGGCTGCATAACACAGAAAGCAATCAGTAAACAATTTCATTTAAAAGTGAAATATGAGTGCATTTCTGTGGTAGCAGTAATTCATCAAATGATGATGATCAAATGATGCAGAAGAGCGTATGTCCAGATGTGCCACATGGTCAGTATCTTTATCATTTTAAAGAGCAGCTTCAGGTAGGGAAGACTGCCCTTGTGAAAAAGAAGTACACTTTAGCATTCTTTTAACAAGAGCACTTATTATGGAAATAATATACTTTAAGTGTGAACTGAATGTAATGTTTTTGACACTTAATTTGGATGTTAATTACAATTAAATGAAAATGTATTACTTTAAATTCATATTAAATTCAATTTGTTGAACTTAAGAGTGCTTTTTTGACTCACTTAAGTAGGACTAAAGCACATCTTTGTATGTAGTTACTTCTATTGTCTTTGAAACATGGTTATAATGTACTGCTGAATGTACTGAAAAGTATTTATTTTAAACTAAAATATATTTTAATGTAATTTCTATTGAAACGTGTCATGTATTTGAAAATTACCTACACATTTGTAAAGATGAAGTTGCATTTTAGTACATTTAAAATATATATGGGTCAATCACGTGACGGGTCATTTTTTTGTCCAAAGGCCTTAATAATAAAAAACAAAGATATGAGATCCAAAGTATGTAAGGTAACACAACTAGATCTCTTTTACTGAATCCAAAAGGTTTTAATTATATTTTGCTACATATAAAGATATTTTAAAGAAGTGTCAAAAGGTCATTTGTTTTAACCATCCAAAGGCCAATACAGCCATTTCATTTGTGATTAAAATATCTTAAAATGTAATAAATGTATATATTTTTTATTCTGCCATGATTTTATAACATCATATATCAACATAGTGCAAAATGGTATTACAATTATGTGCAGAAGTCGTTGCTTTGTTATGAGAAAAAATGTCCGGAAAAAATGAATTTCATTGATGTCATTCGGAGTAACCAATATAAAGGGACCATTTTGGATCAAGTCATGTGGTCAGTATCATGTGACAGGACGTGACATCATTCAGACACCTGCAAAGGACCACATGGTCATGAAGCAAAGTAACTAACTCTATTTTAACTATTTGAAAAATTCATGTTTTCTCTTGCTCATACGCATGTCCCGAAACATCAGGTCATTCGGTACAACCGCTATAAAACATGGAAAATGTTGTAATATTTTAAAAACTTGTACTAAATATAAAATGTTTAATTGTCCTTTTGCTAGCTAGCTAGATATCAGCCTGTTAGCATTGTTTGAAAATATCGTCATTCGGTATAACCAAAAGTGTCATTCGGTAAAACCGAACTTTTGGTTAAACCAAATGACTTTTCTGGTGACAAATTTTGTCCATCTTGTAATAAATGACAAAAGCAGTGTTAATTGATTATAAAAACCACATAATCTCATTGTTAACACTTAATAAAACTTCAAAATTAATTATATCTCCATTATATTTTTTGACACTTTTAAAAACCTTATTCGTCAATGACTCATTTACTTTAAATGTAATATCAAATAACAAACTACAATTAAAATTAAACTTAAATTAAATTTAAAAAGTACGTTACATGTGCTTTAGTATGTTAGTGAACAAATCCAAATACATATACTTCTTTAAAGAATGAGAAAATAGTATTAAAACATAATGATTTAAAATGTATTTTAAAATAAAACTTTAGTTTTATTTAAAAAAGTGCATTTTTTGTAAAAGCATATGTAAGTGTGTTAAATTCACCATGTAAGTAAGTAAACTTTTATTTATATAGCACCTTTCACAGATATAAAAATCACAAAGTGCTTCACAGAGTGCAACAATATTAACAAAAGAACAATGAAACAGATAAAACTATGATAAATAAAAATAAAATTAAAACCACAAAAATAGTAAAACATAAAAGCCCAATCAACTAAAAGCCTGTCTAAATAAAAGTGTCTTCAGCTGCTTTTTAAAAGAATCAACAGAATCGTCCACTCGCAGTGACAGGGGCAGGGCGTTCCAGAGTCTGGGGGCGACTGCTTGGAAGGACCGGTCTCCCCGAGTTTTAAAGCGAGTTTTGGGGACCATTAGAAGGTTTTGACCTGAGGACCGAAGAGCGCGGGAGGAGGAGTAAGGGGTCAACAGGTCAGTGATGTACTGGGGGGCCTGTCCGTGCAGAGCTCTGAAAGTCAAGACTAAAATTTTAAAATCAATTCTGAATTTGACTGGAAGCCAAGCATTTTGCACCATTTGAAGACGACTCAGAGAAGATTTGTTTAAACAAGTAAAAAGAGAATTACAATAATCAAGACGAGAAGAAATAAAAGCATGAATAATCATCTCCAAGTCATCTCCAGTATGTCTCCATGGACATATGGAATATTGCAGTATTTATTATAACGGATTTATCGGTGCACATCATTATTTTTTAAATGTTCCTCATAATCTTTAATCAAAATAACTTTCCCTCCCTCTTGCAGCAACATCTCTTTTCTTCTATGATGACGTGTTTACTGGCATGAGGGCGGGACAACCTGTCACTCACATGAGATCCACCAATTAACAATTCAGTCAATTCTCCATGGACAAAATCAAGTCCCGCCCTACACTTTTTATTCCTGGAGAAGCTGTTTCACTCGGATATACGTCACAATAGGGAAGAAAAGACGATTGCAACTTCCATTTCATGCCAACTTTAAGAAACACAGTAATACACTACAAGTGCACATTCAAGACAATTAAGCACACTTCTTTTTTTTTTACAAGGCTGGGAATGGTTGTTACACAGTTTGCTTTAATGTCTGTAACTTCTATGTATACAACTTCTACTGTTATCTCACGAGGATTGTGGTCGTGTGTGATAGTGATTTCATACCTTTACCTAATTCCTAAGTGATTAAACTACTTGGTTCAACGTTACTCATCCTGCGCTAGAAGCGGAATTTTGCCGCACATATTTAGTGGGTGTGCTTGTGCTGTTATTACATGCATAATTCCTTAAGTGAATCAGGTGGCAAAAATTATTCTTAGTGAATATTTAAGTGCATATCAGATTTTAGGAGATGAATGAGATTTTTTGGATAAGACAGTACAAGTAGTTAAAAATTGGCATAATTTACTATATTTTAAAGATATTCATGTTTTAAAAGTATTCATGTAAATGACATATGAGCCTCTAACTTCTCATGGCTTCTCAGAGATTATGACTATGAATATTCTATTTATATATGCCATTCTCCCCTGCATTTTTATTAAGATTGTAAAGCCGTGCTCTGAGATGCAAATCCTTTCTATAGTAAAGTGTTATGGACCTTCTCCATTCATAAATCAGTATGAAATGCCTGTGATCTCACAGGATACATGTGTAAACCGCTTAACATTTCTTGCTAAGTGTCTTTCTTTGCCATCGTCTCAAACGGACGTCACTCTCAATACCGTCACAGTTGACCCTGTCGGTGACCCCGCTGTCACCGGCCCACGCGTCTAATGTAACCTTCTTAATGCAGGAAGGACTGAAAGAGTCAGATGGGTATGGAAAAATGTGGGTGTGAGGAGGGAGGGGGTTGTGTACAGCACTGTCGACAGAAACTATGGGCCGAGTAAACATGCTCACATCTGGCTTTTGTTCGTCTTTATTCCCAAGGCATGCCGACACTTCTTTTGCCGTGCCTGCATTCTCTGAGAGATGCTAAAGGAAATATGCATGTTTTCAGAGAATTCTGAAGCATGATGCAGCGAACAAAGCCAAGGGAATTGAAGTATGCGCTGACAGAACATGTCAGAATCTTGCAACTTTTACCTTCAATATAATCCTAAAACATTTCAAACAGCATGGTTATTTTATAATTATTATACACACTATTTTATGACACGCTACAGGACTATTTAAAGGAATAGCTCAGATGGTTCATAATGAAAATTGAAAATTCTGTCATCATTTACTCTTTAAGCTGTGTTCTACTAAAAGCCTCAAAGGCATCAGGGCTAAAGTGAAGAGAACAAAGATGCAGTTTTATTCGTCCACATTCTGCACAACTTCCCATTCTTTTCTCCTCTTATCGCTAGTAAAGCAGTAAAGACTTACATCGCTTCTCTTGTGGCTCATCGACTGAAAATTAGTCAGTGAGTGCAACCATTTGACGTCATCGACATAGAACACAGTGCAGCTAAACAAAATGGCGCCCCCCATTGTCCAAATCGGTCCAAATATGTCATGGATTTTTTAAATAACGTAAATCTTTCATGGGTTTTCTTCTACATACTTCAGTAAGAGACATCATTTACGTTATATTAAGCCATACAAGTCTTAACACCAGGGGTTCCCTTTAATAACCCTCTGTCGATCGGACTGTCCGTGGGCAGGGATACAAAAGTGCAGAAGTATGATCTGTAGTTTACATGAATGCTCTGGAGCTGTCAAAAGTCTTTTGCTGACAAATAAGCATGAATTTCTCTGTCCAGATAACAGAGAACGAGTAAATATTGTTCATTTACATATACTACCGGGTTGAAAATTGTTAAAATTACACTTTAATATTAACAATTAGCTAGCAATAACACATTAGCATGCTAAAATGCTAAGTATTTAAGGCGCCTTAAATAAATCAGCATAAATATTCTCTTTACTTACCCATCCTCAGCCTATAAGCAACAGCTCAACTCTTCTCCACAATGGTAATTGAAACGGTTCCAATATAATTATATACCAACATAATTAAACATGAAACACTAAGTGTCCCTTTTTTCTCATCTTGCTCAAAAACACAAAATAATATTTCAACATTTTACTCTACCCATTAAGTCCCATGCAAAGCATGCTGGGAACTAGTTTCAGTAATGTCAACATACTAGATTGATTCATATTCGCCATTTAATTTAGTAGATTATCATTACATAAATTAGTAGATCGCACATTTTAGAGAATTACATTACTTTTTACAAATTCAATCTGTTCATCATATAAAGTGATCTCGAAGAATGGAAGAGTGATCAAAGAATGGCATCTCTTTATGAACTTTTTTGAAGTGTCAAAATGTCAGTTGCATAGCTGTCAATGGAGGGACAGAAATTTCTCAAATTTCATTAAAAATATCTTCATTTGTGTTCTGAAGATGAACGAAAGTCTTACAGGTTTGGAACAACATGAAGGTTTTTTTTTTTTTAAGTTTTAAGTTAAAACTTTTCACACTTCACACATTAAGAATAATCTATTCAGAAGTTATATTTACCTGAATAATTTTTTTTACTCATGCTCTTCACGGATACTATTGTTGTCTCCTTGGTAAATAAGTGCAAAAACTTTGCACTTATTTACCAAGGAGTTTATTTTATTATTTGTTTACATTTTTTACAATCTAACAATTAATATTTTATGATGGACACATATCAGTACAATAATATAATATAATATAATAATCAAAGTGTCAATGTCTGGGAAAAGACAATCAAAACAAAAACAATCAAATCTACAGGCATTTGAAAGGCAGCAAAACTGACTGATGAAGTCAGATAAAAAGTTTCTAAGACAGTTTTAATGTGTCCTTCATTTAACAAAAGGGAAAAGGACATGAAAGTGAGTGCCCATAGTTAAAGAAACAATGATGATGTTGAAAACAAAAGTTCATATCCATGTTATTTGTCAGCTACTCATATGTGTAAAGAACTGCATTTGGGATACTGTATGGTGTTGAGCATGAGTCAGACATTTACACTGGCATTCATTCACACACACACACACACACACACACTAATCTCTGAGAAAGTCCCTTAACCGGTGTAATTGACTTGCTGATGTTCTTGGGCTACAGCTTCCGGCCGGAAGGATGCTGCTGTGTTCAGCGGAACACACATAGACACACGGACACACACAGACACACACTTTCCAAAACAAAGCTCTCTTTCATGCTGCAATACCTTACTCCAAAAGTGTTCACAGTTCCTCTTTTGATCTGAATTCATGGGACGTTTTACACATGCATGGTTTTAAAGTTACAAGTGTTGCAAAATAATTTAACCTGCTTATGGTATTTTCAAGACCTCCTTTATATCTAAATTGAATGATGGTATGTGTGTGTATCTGTCTCTCTCAAGTCTAGTCTGAATTAAAGGTTGGTGTGTGTGGGGGTGTGTGTTTGTGTCTGGGTTTTAAAGTGGATTAAGTTGAATTAAATGTAATGTCTTTATGTAGAGCGCAAGCTATTTTTACACCGCCAGGGGCCTTCTTTACCATATTTAAATATGTATAATATGTTTTAACGTGCAGCTTAATGCCCATTCAAAATGTATGTGCTCTTTTAAACTTTTGACTTTTGAAATGTTGTGTTTTGGTAGGCCTTTGTATACCAGCCTTAACAGATCTACTGTATATGATGCTCTAAGTCAGAAGAGCTGCTGGTGCCCCCTCAAATAAAAAAAGAAATGGTTAATGCCTCTGGTTATAGCTATGATCAGGCTATATCAGATGATCAGATGAGCATGGGAACTCTATTAGCATGCAAATTGGAAAACAGGGAGCAATGTTTCTCTCTCAGATTAGCCATCCCCCACTGTATGTGACAGTGTATTACTCCTTATCAGAGCTCTGAGAGAAAGGGAAGAGAGAGTGAGAGATAGACGGAGAGCCAGGCAAATGTGAACCAATGGTTTCAGAGCACTTCCTGTTGGAAAGCTTTAAAATAATAGATCGTATTCTGTTGTATTAGAGACCAAGTTGTACTGGAAAAATATCAGAACACCTAAGTCACACTTAAAATGCCTGAATGTCATGGCATTAGATAACAAAATATCAGTTGGAAGTTATTTTAAAAAAAGCACATAAATATACAATACAGTCAACTCCAGAATTATTGGCACCCTTGGTAAATATGAACAAAGGCGGCTGTAAAAATAAATCTGCATCGTTTATCCTTTTGATCTTTCATTCAAAAAATTCACAAAATTGAAAGTGGGGGGAAACTCACATTATGAAAGTATACTGCCATTCATATTTACGTTTTTTTACGACCCAGTATTTAATACTAGTTAAAGATCAATGCAGTGATGACATATTTTTGTAGGCCAAAAGTTTACCTGTTCGGCATAATGACATTTATTGATAACCCCTATAGTCCTATTAAGAAACTATTAGCAACTTTTTCAAGGCAAGTAAAAGCTATAAAAAATCATAAGGGGTTTTACTGATGTATTTTATGTTTTAGAATAAAAATATCTTAAGCTTGTGTTAACCACAGACCTTATTTCAGGCATTTAACCAAAAACACATTCAAAAAACCTATTGAATTTGGGACGATGGAACCGGAATTGTTCAAATGCAAACTTGTTTCCGGCTTTTGGTCATCCCTGCAGCACTCAATTTTGTTATTTTAAAAGATAAAAACATAGATACACTGTTAAGACAACATTAAGACTAAAATTAGCGTGAGCTTGCAGTCGTGCAGCATTAGGAGAAGGTTAATAGTTTATGTGATTCTCTACACCTGTGGCTTTTCTGATAGGACACCTATATGAACCTGCCTGAGGAGAACTGACTTCATAAATCCTCTAAAAACCACCAATATGCCAGCTAGGGATGGGTATCGTTAAGGTTTTAACGGTATTACTACTCTTACCGATACTGCTTATCGATCCGGTACTTTAACTGTATTCTTATCGGTACTTTTTGTTTATATTATATATAGAGAGAGAGAGAGAGCTGAATTAACTTTGCTTTATATTATATAGTGTCCGGCATTTTTGGTGTTTTATATAAGATACAGTAAGAACATGAACAAAGACACAAAGTAAAACAAACTGACAAATACAATAAAACAAAGATACAAATGAAATAAAGTGCTTTCATTTGTTCATGTGTTCAGGTAAGTAATATAGGCCTAGCCTATAAAAGAAATCGAAGTAAAGTAACCAAATGTAAAATAACACTGCATGGTTTTCACAGTATAAATTAATAGATTAATGCTTATTAAAGCTAACTATATTCAGATGAAGAGCTGTGAGTGATTTTCTCTTTGCATTTTGTTGTTTGATTAACACTTATGGCATAATTGTCAGAAGGTGACTGCTGTCACTTTAAGACAATAGATATTAACACACATCGGATTTTCTCCCAGCTGTTCATGTACACTTACGATATAAACTGCGTTTAAGTAGCTAAACACGCTCCAATTAAGTAGCTAAACACGCTCCAACTCTTGCGCAGATTATTGTGCTTTCAACGTTTTTAATAATTATCAAACATTTACCGCAATTTAGCAACAGTAAAGACTGCATTTTACAACAATCACCGATTGTGCTGATTCTGACGTTAAGTTTGGGTTTAGGGAGGAACGAACGCGCACTGCTGTGAAGAGAATGAAGGTGTGCTAGACGAAACACGGCTAGTTTTTAATAGTTTTACCTCAGATATCTTCTTTCTGATCCTTGGAAGCCATAATCGAAATCAAAAATAAAATTAGCTTAATATCACAGGCCTAAAGTGTAAGCAGACGTTTAGTTGTTTAGTTCTCTCCTCCATCGTCACCATTAAACAGGGCTTTCATGTTGTGAGCGGCTGCGCGCGCTGTAGCTCCTCTGCGTGAGTGCGATCTCTCTTCTGGATTGCGAAAGCAAAAATGCATCATAGACAAATGTCCTAATATTATTGCATACAGAAACAGCTGGCGACTCTGGCGAGATAGAATTTGCAAGATAATGTCTATATTTGTATGTCTGTATTGTGTCTGTATTTTCTTCATAATTTCTCCAGTACCGATTGCAGAACCGCTAACGTCAGAGCTTATCGATACACCGGTCTTTAATAATTTAGCCCCGGGGCCAATTTAATACCGGGTTTCGATACCCATCCCTAATGCCAGGTGATTAAAAATCATTAAGCAAAAATGACAGAAAAGCTACAGCAGCAGTGTAGATGTGTAGATGCCTTATTTTAATATGAGTGAACACACAATTTGCACACACTGTAACACTGAGTCCGAGGATGAATAAGATAGACAAAGTAATTCAAATAGAAACGTTGTTTATTAATCAAAGAAACTCAGGTAATCCAATAGTGATGAAACACAAAAGAATCAGCATGTAAAACACAACAATACCGGACCATGAACAGAAGGGGAAGAGGAACTTAAGGGGTTAGTTCACCCAAAAAGCCATAATTATCCCATAATTTACTCACTCTCAAGCCATCCTCATTGTAAACCCTAATGCTCAAAATACTTAATTGGTTTGAGTAGGACAAACTTAAATTGAACAAATTAGTTCAGTTAAATTAACTGCTATGAGTATTTAGAACTTTCTTTTTCTTTTGAGTTCACAACACTGACATATTTCAAGTAAACTGAACTGTTTTATTGTTTTGAGTTGTATGAACTCATTTCTTTTAATTTAGACTAACTTAAGTTTAACTGAAACTGGACTAGGATTTCTATTTCCCGGCATGTTTTGCCCATGACACTCGAAAGGGAGAGTAAATGCTAAAATTAAGTGTTATATAATGTTTTTTTTTTGTTTGTTTTTTTGTGCAAGATTAATGGTAAGGGAGATTTAGTAGTGATTAATGTTTTGTTATGCTAATTTAGAAGAGTTTCTGTTAATGTGGGTTTTTGGAGAGTTACCATCATGGTGACAAGTAGCGAATGCAGCTTGGAATGAGAGCAGGTAAGTTACATGTTTTAAGCTGCTGTACTCATTCAGTAAGTGCTAATACACCATGCTATTGTTAACATGTTAACAAATTAACAAGTTGGCATTTTTTGTATTTTCTTAGGGTTTACAGTGAAGTAAATAACTCATTTGATTTGCTAGAACTCAAAATAAAAAAAGTTAATTAACTAAATATTTTATGTTAATTGCTATCAAAATGTATGAGTTAGCTAGCTCAGTACTTCAAGTTAGGAGCAATTAACATGCATGAGTACTACAAACACAAAACTTGGTAGTTCTGCTTACTTAAAATTGGAAACATCATAACTCAAAAAATTTGATGTAACTGATTACCTCAAATATTTTGAGTTAGCCCAACTTATTCGGGTTTACAGTGTAGGTGTATATGACTTTCTTCTTTCAGCCAAACACAATCTGAGTTTTATTAAAGTGCCCCTATTATGCCTTTTAAGGTTCCTAATATTGTTTTGGGAGTCTCTTACAGCAGGTTTACATGCATGCAAGGTCAAAAAACACTTTCGTTTTCTCATAATATACATTTAATTTCACCTCAGTTCTCAATGATTTGTAAATGATTCGTTAGAAGCAGTTTGAAGAATCTCTAAACCCCTCCTTTCCGTGAGCCTACACTGCTCTGATTGGTCAGATGGCCCGATCCTTTGTGATTAGTCTACTGCGCGCACTGTGTGCCGGAAATAAAATGCCCATTGCCATAACTGAATGACAGCTATCAATTCGCAAGACATTGTATACAATGTATGGACAGAGAAGATGGCATAGATTTTACCGAATCAATTCAAGCCCGAGTCCGACGATGAAACGTCTGAAGTAGTCGATCAACCAGAAACTGACTGGAGCAGGACGTTTCTCTATGGTAAGTGTCACCTTAGTTTGTGTACGCTGGAGGCGGAGCTGGGGGATCCACTTGCCTGGGCGTCGCTGGAGAGCGGAAGACCTGAAGTTTATACTACTTTTTCGCCATAACTATTAACAAAGTAAAAAATGGCTATATCATTGTTTGACATTACAATGTTTACAAAGAGAATACTTCAACTATTTAGCACGGACTAGCATCTTAACATCCTATTACAATACAGATAGAGCTCCACTCTACTGTAATAATAAAACGCAGAGGAAAAAAAAAAAGTTTCTTTTACAGTTAAGCAAACCGATGCATTATTCGACACATTTTTAGACAATATTGGACCCACATCTGAATAGCAGAACTACAGAAACGTGAGTTAGCAGGAGACATACAAACTAGGGTGTAGGGCTGCAACTAAAGATTAATTTGATAATCAATTAGTTGGCCAATTATTATTATTTTTTTTTCTCGATTAATCGATTAATCGGATAAAAATCCTTTTTTTTTTTTTTTTAATTGACAAAAAACACACTATTGCACATCCTGCCCAATGTACTTCAAACAAATGTGCCAACTGAATGCTATTAAAACATACAAAGCTTAATTTATTAGACTACCTGTCATAATAAAGAGAGAACACAAATATTTTAGGAATCTATCAAAAACTTGTTTAAAACAAAAAATGTTATTGCCATTTACTAGGCAAATAACATACTGAAACAACTAAATAGTCTTTATTCACACTTAATATCCAAAAACTTAATAACAGTCTCTGTTGTTATTGACTGTAATTGGGCATCTGAAAAAAAAACAAAAACAACAACAACTATAAAGTGCTTTACTTTTTTTCTGCCTTTCTTGTAAAACAGTAAAATCGAAAATTCACGGATAACAACAAAAAATATATTGTAGCATTAGAAATACTGCTGTGACTACATACTGGTGGATTAACCATTACAGAAACATGAAAAACGATTTTGGTAATCACCAATACTGATAGTTTAGGGCAGCTGTGGCACAAACCTTACATTGGGTGGCAGTGGTCTAGTTAATTTTGTTAAGCACTGTATGTAGTGAATATAGTTTAAATCTCTACATTAAAAATTAAGATAGATAAATGTTCTGCAGGAACACACACATTCACTCTGGACACAATCACCTCTTACTGTCATTTCTTTATCCTGTAAATAGGCTATTAGAAACGTCTTACATTTATATTCATTTACATGTTATCCCTTTACAGTTACCACTCTCAAAAAATACTTGAATGACATGTTGACTTTTAAATTTAAATTTAACTTTAAACAACAGATTTTTCAGCAAAATGAATATTTTTGCGCGGAATATTAAATGTCTCCCTCTCTACTGCGTTCCGTCTGCCTGACGCGGGCGCGTTTGTAACATTTACAGATACGAATATAGCCGTAGAATTAACGTTTTGAGCTGAGGACGCACATGCATCTGTCAAAGGGCAGGCCATTATGCTAATGCATTAGCTTGAAGCTTAAAATAAAATAATTCTCATGTTTTGATCAGCTTTGATCACGTACCTTTCCCGCAGCAGCTCACTCTGTTTCCTCCACTATTTTTAGATGCATTTTTGTCCATAGAAATGCGTTATTCAGTGCTGTAATCTGACGCGACTGGCAGAAGTTTTGCGTGCACGGTGGGCAGACCCGACTAATCGATAATGAGAATCATTGTTGATGATTTTCACTATCGATTATTATCTTTTTTATCGAATAGTTGTTGCAGTCCTTCTAGGGTGTACTTTACACAACATAACATACAAAACTACGAATTTTCAACGATCGCTAGAAAATATAAACATCAATTATTAATCATATTTACACAATGATGATGGATAAAATACAGACAGGTGTGCTAATTAATCAAATGATGAAAAACCATGACAAATGGGAACACTGGAAAACAGGAAACAAAGAGGCAAATATAACATATGGCATTACTTTCCATAAAAAGTAACGAAGTAATACAATTAGTTACTTTTTTAGGGAGTAATAGGCTACAATACTGTAACACATTACTTTTAAAAGTAACTTTCCCCAACACTGGTGGTAAGCAGAGTAGAATACCACAGAATATAATGTTGACTTGTCCCTTAGTTTGTGAAAACAAGCTAAAGTCATGTTTACAGTAATGCACTTACAATGGAAGTCTATGAGATAATACCTTGCAAAGGCTTTAAATTTAGAAATATGCCACTTGTGTCCTTCTTGTGGTGGAACCACTGTTCAAAACATGAGCTACAAGTTACTCTATTTAAACGGTACTTTTTGGAGCTACATCATGTCACTTTCTGGAATCCTTATGTGTATTATGTGAAAGTTACCTAGTTTATAGGCTTCAGTTTACACAGTCACAAACAGAGTTGAAATATTGGACATACTTGCACATATACAAGGTAAGCCAGCAACTGGACACTTGGGTCCAGTTTGAAAATATTTATCTCTACATATTTATGCTTGTACATTCGCACTGCTGGATTCCAGTTCAGATCAGCACACGATATTGGTTCCCCATTTATGTGAAAAAAGCATCTCCTAAAAACCTTGTTTCTTTTTCACTGATATTCTGTTCATCTGCGAGTTCTAGGACTTTCATCATCATTTTAAAAGGCCACAGGTGGGTTTTTAACCATAATTGTGCAAATGTATATTTTATTGTATACAGTGCGGTAAAATGCTTGCAAAACAATATTAGCATTAAAGTACTCAAGAGAAGTTTGTATTTACGAGTTGGGAAATTGTAATTACGACCTAAGGTCAGAGCAAGATGGCGATGTACCCTTTTCTACAAGAAATTCAGCAAGGTTTTTTAACTATATACTTCTACAAAATGATGAATAAAAATGTGCATTGTGTTTTTATTCAATTTATAAATGTAAACATATATTCTGTCATAATTTTACAATACTATATGAACATGCAAAGTAGTTTTATTGCAATTTTTTTTTTTAAATCATACATTTCAATAAATTACTATCAATAAAAAAAAACTAAGGGAAGAACAATAGTGCATTCAAGTCATCTTGGAAATGTCCACACATTAGGGCTGTGCATCTCCATAACCGAGGCTGATGCGATACGCATCTCGATGCATAGCCAATGATACGATACATTAAAGATACATATGAAGCAGCTACCGATGTGATGCGATACGATTCACCCCTATTACGATGCAGTGCGATTCGATTTTGATTCGATTCAACGCAATGCAATTAAATGCAATACGATGAAATGGAAGAAAATATGATGCTATGCAATTCAATATGTAGGGCTCTAAACTTTTTTTTTTCTTTTTTTTTTCAAATTTACTGTTAAAATTAAAACATGGATGAAAATTTTTGATTATTCCTTCAAAAATCTTAATAATTATCGTATTATTATTATTAGTAGTGGTGGTATTACATTAAGACATACATTATACCGTACAATAGTAATACAATAGTAGTATATAGTACTACAATAGTAATAGGGCTATATTTCTGTTACAAGTTAAACCGAACTTTTATTTTGACAGGTTGCTGTGATCTTGAAGTTTCTGTGTGTGTATATGATATGACAATAGTTTTTCTCAAATGAAACGGTAAAATGCTCATGAAGTGACTCTCAGAGCAGCTCTGGAGATGAAGTTTATGTGTTCATGTTGTCATATAGTCAGATGAAGACACTGGAAAAAACACACTGGGCGTCACGCGTGCTTCAGTAGCTATGTGTAGTAAACATATTTGCGCGTCTGCGCCATTCACGCAGAACATGCAGGAATCATATTCAAATAGTCTTTTTGCGGTTTAATATTCACAGACACTAGTCCATATCGCAATTTGATTTAAGTGTACCCACCTACTTTTGATTTATTCATCCAAAAGTTGTCAAATCTAGCGGTGAGGTTGCGAACTGCAACTAACGGCGCACACCCCTCGCACCCCTCCCTTTCGGAGAAGCTACGGTGGCCGTCTGGCCGACATGTTGTCCTCTGAGAGAGCAGAGAGTAGCTTGTGTGAAGCAATGAGGTTTCTTCTTACTTCTAACAAAGAACGATCTCTGCTTTTAATAAACCAGACGACTACTACTGCTACTACTTTGTGCGTATTTAACGTAGTGACGATGCAAGCCGCCTCTAAAAACAGGAACATAGTGTCTAAACGCGCTCTGTAGAGTGTTTGTCTGTTTAGGGCTGCTGTAGAAACATGCCGGCGCAAAATGACGACTTGACATGGAGGGGGGACCTGCGGTGTATGTATATATTGATTGAATTGATGCTTGAACGATGCACGTCCACAGCAACCATGATAAACAGCGCTTGGTGCCATCTACTGCTGTGGTTAAAGTCTTCTATGCGTGATCTGATTTGACGGAGTCACGTCTGTTTACATAAAGAAGGAGTCCCAGCTAGTAGGCTATATCATGTGAGGATGCTGCAGGTGGCGGATCATTTATAGCCTTTTCTCACAGCAGCTGGGATAATTAATCATCATTTTGATGGCAGATTGTATGGTATGACAAATTAACTTTAGAGATTAGACTGTACAGAAATTGAAATCTACAGGTAACACTACAGGGCTCAACGCTAAGGATTTTTTCTACTGGCCCAGTCGGGCCAGTGGTTCAAATTTTTACTTGCCCCGCCAAAATGTTCACTTGCCCCAAGAAAATGGGCCTATAAAATAAGCCTAGTTATTGTTTTCGTTGTTTTTGATACATGTAACCTTAATAAATAGGGTTATGACACCAAAAGCTACTAGATTATCTCACTTAAATTTTAAATATTGTTAGACAAATAAACAGTCAAGTAATAAAATAGTAACAAATAATCAAATTACGAGTAATAGCACAAATAAATACAACAGAACAAACATATACATGTAATAAACAGTGCTTTTCAAGTTTTTCATGAAGGTTTAAACAGGAGATTTTCAGGTACAGAAATTGTAATCTAATGTATAACTATTTAGCTATAGATTAAACTTTATTAAAGTTAATCAGTCAAGAGCAGTTACAGATGCATAAATAATGTTTTGAAATGTTGAAAATATAAAACGTTAAATACTGTTATCTGAAATTATTTAAAAAATGAAAAGACACTTTAAAAGTGAAATTAAACCCGCCAGTAGGTGGCAGCGAATCACTATTAATGAGTGAATCATTATTGAGATTCAACCGATTCATTCAAACGGCTGATTCATTCAGGAAGTGTTGCTCAAGAGACGCAAAACAATGCTGTGGACTTTCTTTGGAACTATTTTCGTTGGCGAAATAGAGCGAAACAGGCGATTTGGTGTCTAAAATGTAAGTCACTTGATATTAAGTTCTTGTTCATTAAACTGTACGCTGTATAAAATCAATATCACATTTGTAATCATGCTGATATTTGTAGAAAAACGGCGCTCTTTGTGTAATATTGGTTAACTATATTAAATTATATAAATATAAAATATATACAGGGGCATTTTTGCCCCTTATCCTGAATTCTGGGTCATTCTAAAGGCATTTTAGGAGACTAAATCACGCAGTGAAAGCGTACACTCTAAATATGCACGCGCACTAGTCTAACCTACTAGACTACGTCACGTAGTGTATGCGTGCACTCAGTGAGTGTGTTTTTGTTTGGTTTTTGTAAAGTGAGGGACATACTCGATAATTTCAGATCGTTTAATCAACAATTACGATATCATAGACGATATATATCACACCCTACAGCACTGGCCCGATCGGGCAAGTGACCGTTGAGTCTACTGTCCCGAGCGTCGATCACAATGGCCCCGGCCATCGGGCAGTCCTTATTGTCGAGCCCTGCACTAATACACACTAAATACATTTAGTCACGTAATGCTGATGTTGTTAACATTAACAATTTGAGAACAAAGTATAACAATAATAATAATTTGCATGGTTTGATGTGATATGAGCTAAGCGATTGTTAGATTTAATCACCATTGGCAGCGCAATTTATTGTAATGCCACAAAAGTGGCAGATTTGTAATTTACTGGTTCAGATGAAATTTTCCGGTGAAAATTCTTATTTTGGTCATACTTCCAAGACTACAATCTATGATTCCACACATGATTCCTTCTCAAAACATTAGATTAATCCGCGCTGAGGAGCCGATGCACAAACCACGTAAAGATAATTCCACAAATAACTGTAATTGCAGGTTTCAAACAGAGATGGTGACAAAGAGGCAAAACTTACAGACTGCCGCTTTAATATTTACTCAAGTACACAATTTTTAAACTACTTTAACAAGTACAAAAAAAAAAAAAACCCCAAAAAACCTACTTAATTACAGTAACGCGAGTATTTGTAATTCGTTACTTCATAAATCTGGCTGCTAAGCAATGAACGACTAAAAGCTAACGTAGAACATCATACAAATGGAGCTCAAAGTAATCATTTGTTTCCAGCTCTACTCCATTCCTTGCTCACTACTGAGAGAAACCCCAGTTCGAAAGAAAGAAAAAAAACTGCTTGCTACAGGCAAAGTTCGCTCCTTGCAGCGTTTCCAATCCACGTTGCTCAAATAATCTGGAACATCACAACAAACAAGCATGATACAAACAGATAAACGTCCTAGTGCTGTTGAATATTAGTGTTCTTAGAAATTAATTGTATAAAACGGGTTGAACGACTTCAGATTTTTTCAAGTCGAAATTTATGTGATGATAGTCGAGTCGACGTCAACTAGTTGCTGATAATCAATGATTCTGTGTGCGTGTGATCTTCGTGGGATGTGCGAGCTACTGGCTGTATGTTTGTGCGTTACAATGCAGCACGCACACATTCGTTTATTAGAACGGCAATTAACTTACGTGTACAATAAGCTTTTAAAACGTGCATTCTCCCGATCAATTTTGAACATCAGATAGTATATTCAAACATGTCTTGTGGAGCGCTCTCGGATTATGCATTTATTTGTCATTTTAACTGTCTGACTTCAAAGATTTCTTATCCTGTTGTGCCCTCTATAGGCCATGACCAGCAACTACTCGACATCAAGCTTAAAGCGTCAACTAATCAACTAGCCATTACAACCCCTAAAACTGAAGTTGATTTAAAAAAATAACAATAATTTACATTTCTACAATATTGATTGGCGGTATTGGTATGGTATATATTTATTTTATTAAGAAAGGACACAATGCACAAAGAGTTAAATCTGTCCTGCATATGTCAGGATATTTTCCTCTCTATCACACATATGCAGTCTGGGTCTTTAAAGCATAAAACATAGCATAAAGTGGCAGCAAAGCCCAACCGAGCCACTGATGCCCACTTGCCCACAAGTTCCTTGTAGCCATTTAAAGGAGGCTAATTGAAAACACTCCTCTGTGTGTGAACAGATGACACACAAACACACACACACAGCAAGCTCCTCAGAGCCATTTAAAAGGAGCGTAATTGAAAACACTGGTCTGTGTGAACGGATGTGGGCATGTATCCAGGACGTATTCCTGACATTCTTTCACTGGAGACAGAACCAGATGAGCCTAGAACTGAAACCAGATGGCCATGGAAGAAGAGGGACGTTTTAGTGTGAGGAACAGGCCAGGTAAAGGTTGTTTGTACACTTGCTTTACTTTCAGAGAGTCAGAAATGTGTTGGAATCTTGTCCAACATGGAAACTTGTCCATATGACCATTTCAGAGATAGATACCATACCCTAAAGATATTCTGCCAAGAAATCACACTGACTACATCTTTCTATAGTTTCCTCAGTTGTAATGGACAAAAGCCATAACAAATGACAGCTCATCATATTCCCACAGAATTGATGTTCTAACCATAAATAAATACCATATTGTTGTGATAACTTTAATAGCACATGTCCTTTCCAGTTCATGAGACTAACTAATTACTGATCTTCTTGAGATATAAATGCTCAAGAGATTAATATTGAAATATTCCATCTTATACCACTGAAATAATAACTTGCAAATTAATTCTTCATGCTGTGCACCCACTGTTGTCCAATTCATAAATAAGTGATTCTTATGAACCAATCCTTTTTCGTTCAGATCTGATTTCAATAACTTCTCACTAGGTAAAACTGATAAACCTGCTCCTACACACCAATCTCAGATACTTAATATTTTATGTTATATGACACAATTCGGATGCAACTCATGGGAAATTCATTGTTCATAGACTAACTTTTTGGTTTTAAAGTTAGCATGAAATGGAAGTTGCTATTAGGGGTGGGAAAAAAAAAAAATCGATCGATGCATCGCGATTCTCTCCAACGATTCTGGATCGATTCAGAGAATTTCAGAATCGATTCTGAGCTTAGTTTTTAACCAGATGAGCGATGACGCTGAGTGTGCTTTAGAAACACCCGTATTCTGCTTGCTTCCAATTCCTCACACACATACACCATTCGAACCTTCCGTAAAATAATCTTTCATAAAGTTCGGAAAGGTTGAAGCGAATTACAAGGACATTCACGGGCTTCATTGCACAGGATGCGCTGTGAGAGACGCGCGTTTTGTTTGATGTTACAGTTACAGTGTGCGGTCTCGACCGTCTGTATTTTCCTTAAGCCCGGAACACACCAAGCCGACGCGGACGAACTAGTGGCGACGAAAGCAGACTGCGGGGTTGGCTCATGTCGGCAGCGTCTGGGTCCAAAGTTGCCCTGACACACCAAACCAACGCTCGACACCCGACGGCCAAGTAGCACGTCCGTTCTGCGCCTGCGTAAGAAGAAATGCCTTTCCGTACCAGCAGGTGGCAGTAGCTGAACAGCCAATCAGAATGATCAGATGGCCCGACTGACCGACGAGCTCCGACGCCGATTCAACATGTTGAATCGGCCGAAAAAAAGCCAACGGTGCGGAACACACTGAGAAAACTTAGTCGGCCAACGAACAAAAACTGCCCGACGGCCGACCGTCGGCATGGTGTGTTCCGAGCTTCTCAAATGCTCTACGAAGTATTCATTATGTCGTTTAGAATGCAGTGGACTTATATATTTAAAACATGAACTCACTAACAGAAGGCTGCTTTCAATTTCAAATGCTGGCGCGCGCTATGTTTGTGAGTCTCAAAATGGTTTTATGACGCAAAATTAATGTAGGGCCTAAACACAGCCAGTTATGTCTTTAAGGGATTAAACGGACAGGACAAACCGCATTACTTCTTATATTTCAAAATAGATCCATGCGTGAATGCAGCTTATTAGATCTCCCGCTGTCTATGATGTCATAGTAAAAATCCTGAGATGAGATGAGAAAGAAAAATCACTCATAGTTCTTGAATGGAAAACGTTCAGATAATCTTAAATATTGAAAGCACTCTTTTTTTATTGCTTGTAATATGTTTCTTTGCTCCTCTTTATTATTTGCTAATTGCTTGTATGTTTTGAAGTTAGTTTAAAATTCTTAACATAGGCTACAATTGTTTTAATTTATTTTTTTCAATTTGTAATTATTTTAAAAAGTACTTCTAATTATAATACTAATGTACTAAAGTACTAATGTTCTAATTACTTATGTAAGGATATGTAAATGTAAGGATTTTAAGATTTTGAAGTCAGTAAACTAATTAATTAATAAGAAAAAAAAAGTAGATCGAGAATCGTTTTGGAATCGGATCGTGACTCCCAGAATCGGAATCAGATCAGATCGTGAGGTGACTAAAGATTCCCACCCCTAGTTGCTATAGTCTTTTCTTCCCTATTGTGACGTATATCCAAGTGAAACAGCTTCTCGAACAAGAACAAATTTAGGGCACTTGATTTTGTCCATGGGGAACTGATTGGGTGAGTGTGGTTTGCTGTTGGTGGATCTCATGTGAGTGACAGGTTGTCCCACCTTCGCATCAGTTAAAACGTCATCAGAGAAGAGAAGAGAACAGAAGAGAAGAGAAGAGGAATTAAAGATTACAAGGGCACATGATTTTTTTTTTAAAAATAATGATGTGCACAGATAAATCATTTATAATAAATACTGCAATATTCCAGTTAAAAAAAAGATCAATTTCGAATTCATGGTGACTTTAATCCTGTGCAAACACATCCTTTTTTTTTGTTTTTTGTTTTTTTTTGATGCAACAAAAAAAAGTTAATTTTTTGGCTAACTTAGAGCTCCTCAGAGAAATCTAAGACCATCTCTGATCCAATCCTGTCCAGATAGGAATGCCTGTGATTGTGGTATCACACTACTATTATTTTCCATATTTTCCACAATGCTTCTCCTTGGTAAATTAAATCAATAAGAAGATCCTGATCATGGAAACGACTCTGAATGCCACCTAATAGCAGTGACAGTTAAGAATCTATTCTTTAATAATGATTTCATTTATTTTTAAACATACTGATAATTAGTTACATCTACAACTTATTTAAATGGATTTGAAATTGATATTTTGTCATTTATCATAATGTTCATTAATTTTAATTTAATCAGATTTGTTTTTGCCACCCCTCATATCCCTCATATTCCTCTTTCCACTCCATTAATAATTTTCTAGATCCACCCCTGTAGTCCTTTATGTATATTCAAATATGAATATATAGCTACGTCACTGAATCAGTTGAGTTAATGATTCAATGACTTACTCAAATTTGGTGGAGTGAATGATTCAGTAACTTTGTTTCATTCCTGAATGAATTTGCGTTTTTTAATGAATCAGTTGAATGATAATTCATAAAGACGGTCACTTGTCACCACCTACTGGTGTAAAAATGTAAAATCCCCAATGTCATTACAAACTGACGCAATCAGACAAGCAGTGATACAAACACTGAAAAGTCTCAGTGTTGCAGTTGAATGCTGCTCAACCAATCAGATTCAAGGACTGTAATTATATTATATTATTACAATACATTACATAGTGTAATAATGTTCCTAATGTTATTAATTAAAGTTAATGGCCTGTAGTATATAATACTTAATAGGCCTATTTAATTCACCAACATGCTGAATTAAAGGATATGAACAACACCAAATGAAATAAGAGATGTAGAGATATACTTGGAGAACTTGAGAGTAATGAACTTTGTTCAGTAACTAGGCAACTGCACTTTTCTGTTTGTAACAGTTGATTTGACAATGTATGGTTTTTCATTTCTCTAAGACTAAACTGTTCCAATGATAGCATTTCACACAGATGGCTTGAAAGCAAACTAACATCCCATTATGTATATCAAGTACATCAGCTAACCTGATGCTTAGAATCTCGCAGGGTGGCAAGCCTTCCCATGGGGCTTTATATTTAATCATTAAATGCAGTTCAAACGCCACACACAGTAGAGCTAAACTCAAAAGGCTCACGCAATACAGCCTGGCTCGCTTCGACTATTTAGATTTTAATGCAGTTTAGCATTAAATCAAATATGTTCCTAATATATTTGAGCTGTTGTGGTGAGGGAAAGCAAAAAGACCCAAATGCAACAATTGAAAACACTGGATGTATCACGATAGCCTGCAGGGCACATAGACCCAAGCCTACTGGAGAGGAGATGGAGACAAGCTAAAGATTCAGGAGAAACAAAGACAGATGCACTTGATCATATTCTAGTAGCGAGAGGTGAGGTAGCTGTGTGTACATTTTCAGTACCTCTGCAAAATTACTATTTATAGAATAGATTTATTCATGAGTGTGTTTGGACTTTGAATTGAACTGATTCTTTTCCAGCCTGGACCTACTGATAATCTAATGCTGCGTTTACGCCATGTCGTAATTACCGTAATTACGAGATGACAACACGTGACATTCTACTCAGACTCGGAATTATATGTTTCTATGGTAACACTATCAACGGCAAAATGAATCTGTAGCGGTCAGGTGATACAAGTCAGAGCTCTCAGAAAATTCTACGTTTTTAAGCTGTAATTACGAATTCTACAAGGATGTGAATGTAAAAATTAACATAATTTCAACATTGTGTGAACGCACCTTAAAGGGGACCTATTATGCAAAATTCACTTTTGCATGGTGTTTGGACATAAATATGTGTTGGCAGTGTGTGTAGACAACCACCCTATAATGATAAAAATCCAACCACTCCTTTTTTTAATCCCCATAAATCATAAGCAGTGTCTCAGAACAAGCCGTTTCCAGATCCCTGGCAGTGTGACGTCACATTAGCCACAGGCCCCGCCCACGAATGTTGACAGACACTGCCGTTTTAACATAGAACCGCCCTGAGCGAGTTCACAGCGAGTTGTACACAGTCCGCCATTGCTGCACTGACGAGAACGTCTCCCAAGCGTTTTAGGTGTTCTCCATTTACTCCCGAAATCTGAGCCGCTGAAGACGAGGTGGATTAATTTTGTTAATCCACCGAAATTCCGAAATTCGTTTATGTCTGCGCGAATCATTTCACACCGGACTTTGTGAACGAATGTCAATACAAAGGGACAATACAAAACAGAGGTTGTGCTAAAAAGTTGTTACTCAAGGATAGATCAGTTTGTGATCCAGCTTACAGCCTCCAGAGTGATACTGGATACGGCAGTAATGAAGGTGAGAGCACTTTATTACAGTTCATCGGAGTTGATTTTACGAATATAAAGTTTACCAGTTTATTAAAGGGGGGGGTGTAATGCTATTTCATGCATTCTGACTTATTTACACTGTTAAAGAGTTGCATTCTCATGCTAAACATGGCCAAAGTTTCAAAACACGAGTTGGACGTATGACGGAGTATTTCCGTGCCAAATACACTACTTCTGGTTCCGGACCGGGTTTCAGAGAGTTTTTTTCGAGTATGGCCTGTATGATGTCAAAAGAGAGCGGAATTCCTTGTATAGGCACTTCTCCCTGATAAGCGTACACACACACATCACCCAGAACCCCAATAGTATCCAGCTGCAGACCCGCAGCACCAGCAGTTTCAGAACCGCAGCCGCAGAACAGAAGTGAGGGGCGGGGCTTAAACAGTCATATTTGCGCTACCCATACATGTCATTTTCTTTTGTTAAATATAAGTTGTTTTTACATGGATTTTGATCGGATCGATGTCTACAATATTTAACAACAATACTTTTAAATAAAGTCACTTTTCTGTTCATATAATATGCATAAGATATCATGATGTACAAAGAGCAAAATTTTAAAACAGCCTATTGGTCATGCTTAATGTCAATGAACGGATACAAACACAGTAGTTTATACTTCGAGGATATACAACTATACGCCGTTTTTATTTAAAAAAGTAATAATTAATGTGTGTTGTAAAGTGTTTCCCATTTGACTATATGTGATAGTATTATTTCCTCCACGTTCCAAATAATACTTACCGACACAGAGTTTGAGAAGATTTAATGTTAATGGATACAAACACTTTAGTTAATTGTTTACTTCAACGATACTACAACTATACAAGTTTTTTTGTATTAATTCAAACATATATTAATAAATGTGTAACATGTAAAGTGTTTCCCATTTGACTGTATATTTGATCGTATTATTTCCTTCATGTTCAAATTGTTACAAATAATAGGCTACTTATGTAACTTAGGCTATTTAATGTCAAATAAAAATAACCATTTAAAAAAAAAGCCTTGAACAAGTGAAATGTGTGTTTCTCTGTATGAAAACAAATAGGATATTTAAAAAACATTTCTAAAATAATAGGTTTAAAACATATTTAAACTGCTCATAATAAAATAAAAACAAGCAAACAACAAATAATCATCTTAAAACACTTAAAAATTGTAAGCCCATATCATGGCATTTCTGCAGAAAAACCTGTCTTTTCATCCCTGAAAATGAAATGAATGTTTTATTAATTAATATTTATTTAATATTAACACAATAAATATCTTTGACAAATGCAAAATAATAATAATAATAATAATAATGATAAAATGTGAAAGACGTGAACAGATTCAATAGCCTATAGCACATAAACACTTAATATAAATATATAAATATAAATATAAATTCGTTCACCACATCATGACAGAAATATCATACACTCACCGTATAGCCTACTGTTGTTAAATGTCTCATTGGCTTAAATGCATGTTTCACTTCAAGGATTTGCAATGATTAAATACATGTAGGCCTATATTTTGACATTAAATGCCCATACTTCCGTGTCTTTATACTATTTGTCACAAGTTCACAACATGAACATACATACGGAAATAATATCATACAGTCAAGGGAGACATTTTACTATATGGTTACACATTTATTAATATATTTTCAAAATTATATGGTTAAAAGTATTTGTTCACAGTTTATACAAATTAGTTCATGCCTTATGGACTAACAAAACATAGTTTGTATTATCCATTAACATGGTAATTAAAAATCCTCATTGTACATCATGATATCTTACGCATATATGAACAGAAAAGTGACTTTATTTAAAAGTATTGTTGTTAAATATTGTAGACATCAATCCGATCAAAATCCATGTAAAAACAACTTATATTTAACAAAAGAAAATGACATGTATGGGTAGCGCAAATATGAATGTTTAAGCCCCGCCCCTCACTTCCTGTGGCTGCGGTTCTGAAACTGCTGGTGCTGCGGGTCTGCAGCTGGATATGTCTCCCCAGAACAAGAGCAAGAGTACGCCCGTCAACGCGCTTCGTTCGGGATACGGAAGCCGAGAGATTTTTCGACAATAGCTGTGTCCCAATTCAGGGGCTGCACCCTTTGAAGGCTGCATACATCATCGAGGCAGTCTCATTTAAGAAAAATAACCATTAGATTGCAATGTAAGAAAGAAATTACAGTATTTTACACCTCACAATGAATATCAGTCAATTTTATTAGGGTTAATTTTCTTAAATAAGACATCCTTGATGAAGTATTCAGCCTTCAAATGCGATCTCCGAAGGACGCAGCCTCCGAAATGAGACGCAGCTCCTGTCACCCAAGGAGTGTGTTTTTGGTTGTGAGGGAAAGATTACCTTTTTCAGCTTCCCAAAGAACCCAGCGTTAAGGGAACAGTGGATGAAGTTTGTTTTTCCGGGGCAGCAACGGAGTTGTGCACGTATGTTTGTTTGTTCCTGGGATTTCGGTAACGAATACTTTGTAAACAAGTCCCAGTTCGGCGCTGGATTTGCAGAGCGCGGGTGGGAGTAAAACTGCATCAGATGTCTGTGTTTTGTTGGCAATCGGCGCGCAAGTGCATATAATGTAAACAACACAAACGTTTTTGTTCCCTTTTTATTTATAATGATGTCGCAGCTAGCAGACGATCTCTACACAAAAGCTGCGCGCTCATGACTCTTTAGCTCCGCCCACGGCACTGACAGTATGCACGCCTCCAGGAGCTCGGCTTTTTTCGGAAAGACTCGGTACAGCGTATCTATCTTTTATAAATATAATAAAACTAAAGACTTTTCGGAGATATGAAGGATGCATTGTTACTCTATATGTACTCAAGATTAACATGAGATTGGAAGAAACTGTGTGTGATACCCCCCCTTTAAGCACCACCCGAAAAGGCATAAGGTCTTTATATATTTGTTTACTGTTGGTTGTAACGAGTGTTTCTGTGTAATTCGCTGTGTATGTTGATGATAATGCAAGGGAGAGAGAGAGAGTTTATGGATAATATTTTAATGCACACTTGCACTGTGTTTTATTAAGCTCTTACAGTGATTTTTTAGAGTGAAAACAGATGCTTCATCTTTTGTATGAAGTACAATAAACGTTATAAAACTCATCTGTAAAGTTTTGGCCATTATTCGGACGGTGTCGGTACAACAGGCGTGTGTACTAATATAGTGGAATAAGACAATATAAGTTATAACCGTAATTAAACTAAACCATACCTGTTCTATCTCCATGCAGCATATATTCGCAATTTCTGACATTATAGTGCGTCCTGACACGGAGAATCAGCTCTTGGAGCTCCGCCCTCTTAGGCCGAGCGCAGCAGCTCATTTGCATTTAAAGGGCACACACTGAAACGGCGCGTTTTTGCTCAACCCCAAAAAGTGTCAATTTTAACATCCTATAAAAAATTATCTGTGGGGTATTTTGAGCTAAAACTTCACATACACACTCTGGGGACATCAGAGACTTATTTTACATCTTGTAAAATGGGGCATAATAGGTCCCCTTTAAAGGATTAGTTCACTTTCAAATGAAAATTACCCCAAGCTTTACTCACCCTCAAGCCATCCTAGGGGTATATGACTTTTTTCTTTCTGATGAACACAGTCGGAGTTATATTAATAAATATCCTGATGCATCCGAGTTTTATAATGGCAGTAAACGAGACCAACGAGTATGAAGCTCAAGAAAGTGCATCCATCCATCATAAACATACTCCACACGGCTTAATAAAGGCCTTCTGAAGTGAAGTGATGCGTTTGTGTAAAAAAAAATATCCATATTTAACAAGTCATAAAGTAAAATAGCTTCTGCCAGACCACTTTTCCTATTCAACTTACGAAAAAAGTGTAAAACTCTCGCAGTTCAAAAAGCTTACCCTACGTCCTACGCCTTCCCTATTCAACTTACGGAAAAAGCTTAACTGATACGACACTAGTTCCGTTTTTTCTGTAAGTTGAATACAGAAGGCAGTCTGGCGAAAGCTTGATATTTTACTTCATAACTTGTTAAATATGGATATTTTTTTTTTTACACAAATGCATCGCTTCGCTTCAGAAGGCCTTTATTAACCTTATTCTTTGTTGAAATTACTGTGTTTTGTCTTCAAAAAACAAACCAAAAGACCTTTTATAAGGAAAGTCTAGAAGCATCACAGCAGCCAAGCCATAAAATAAAGTTGTAGCCTTTTTAGTACAGGTGCGCAGATTGAGTCAGCAGGCAGTCTGGCTCTGTAATAGAAATGCAAGGGCCTCAAACCAAATTTGTCAAGGGGATTTGATTCTTTCTCAGTACGCAGGTCTAAACAGAGTTGACATTTCCGCCCTGTGAGAGAAAGACATGCTCCTATGTGATATTCATCTGGAGTTCAGATGTGAACGCACATGTTTAAATGACAACCTACAACTAGGCCAATTCTCACTCACCCCTGCCGACTGGGGACTTTGTACATATTAGGTAAAAATCCCTGGTTTAGTCAATCTATAAGGCCAGGAGGATGGGTACTGCACATACAACTGAAAATCAGTTTAACATTAAAGGGTTAGTTCACCCAAAATTGAAATTTCTGTCATTAATTACTCACCCTCATGTCGTTCCACACCTGTAAGACCTTCGTTCATCTTCGGAACACAAATTAAGATATTTTTGATAAAATCTGAGAGGTTTTTTCCCCCATAGACAGAAATTTAACCACCACTTTTAAAGGTCCAGAAAGATAGTAAAGACACTGTTAAAATAGTCGACGTGACTGCAGTGGTTCAACCTTAATTTTATGAAGTGATGAAAATACTATTTGTCCGCTGAAACAAGACAAAAATTAAATTAAGGTTGAACCACTGCAGTCACATCAACTATTTTAACGATGTCTTTACTATCTTTCTGGACCTTGAAAGTGGTGGTTAAATTGCTGTCTATGGGGGATAAAAAAAAAAAAACCTCTCGGATTTTATCAAAAATATCTTAATTTGTGTTCCGAAGATGAATGAACGACATGAGGGTGAGTAATTAATGACTGAAATTTAATTTTTGGGTGAACTAACCCTTTAAGATAATGTAGGAGATCTTTTAGTGCCATTCTTCTAATCGCAACGTAGGCTCATTAGAAAAACCTCTACCTTCATTTTATCCGGTTCCGTACGCAATACTATCAAAGCATATTTACCATAGTGCATAATTTGTGAACTACTGCATTTTGTCATTTGCATAACAAACAGTTACATACTGTATGTATGGCTTTTCTGACAAAGTAAACTTGCTCCGTAGCTCACTTGGTAGGCTACATCATTGCACTTGAGATGGGAGTGCTCGGGTATGAGTGTTGTGATTCAAGAAAAGAGCTCAAAGACTTGTAGAAGCAATCTATAATGGCATGGTTGCTTCAGTTTTCATCTCACATTATGTTAGCTTTTCTAACATCGTAGGTTTGGTTTAGGGTATGGTTAAGTGTCGGTGGCATGCTATTGTCAAACACGATAGAGCATTAAAGTCGGAATGAAATGGAAGTTGTGATAGTCTGTCTTCTCTATTGTGATGTATATCGAAGTGAAACGGCTTCTCTAACAAGAAAAAATATAGGGCGGGACTTGATTTTGTCCATGGGGAATTAATTGGATGGTTGGATTGTTGTGGTTTGGTATTGGTCAGTCTCATGTGAGTGAGAGGTTGTCCCGCCCTCATGAATTGTCAAGAATTTTCAATTTCGATTTCATGTTGACCTTTAGGCTCTGTTCACACCTGGTATTAAAATGCGTTTTGGTCGATTTGATCACAAGTGGACGACGCTAAACACAGGCGTAAACGGGCGGGCGGGGTGTAAAACATTTTGAGCTTGTCTTCTTTTGACCACTTCCAGAGGTAGACTAAAACGCATTCGACCTGATTGCTTTCATAGTGTAGATGCCTACTGACCTAATGCATAAACATTATGGGAAGCACGTTAGCCAGACAGGATTTAAACTTTGTCGACTAAAGACCCAAGTTTGGTTTGAAGATGAAAAATGTACCAAGCACAATGTTCTCTCACCATTCCTGATTTCTAACACACACTCACAGCGTTCGGCCGTGGTCTTGAGGCTGTCAGAGCAAAATCGAAGATGCTGCTCTCCGTGTGTTTTTCCATCGTCCCCGGTCATGTTCATATGTAAATTGTGTGAGTTTATTTTGTCCATTAGATCGAAAGATCTGAAAAAAAACCCCATACATTTACCCGCCCATAGACACTCCCCTCAAAGAAATCTGGACAGAAGTGGTTGAAAGTGGACAAAAGAGACGGATTAAAACACCAGGTGTAAACGGGAATGTGTCTCCCTCGTCCACTTGTGATCCGATCGACCAAAATGCATCTTAATACCAGGTGTAAACAGGGCCTTTGTGGCACTCATCGGATATTTAGTGCCGCGATACGTACAACAACCAATGTAATAAAATGTTGCCACATTGACATTCATCTGTTTCAGAGAAAATTGAACATGGTTTTAGCGCCTCTCACTGGACATTTCACTTTTAAATATAATTTAAAATCTAAAAGTTGTGAATGAAGTGCTATCACCATATAAGAGATCTGGCCTTTAACTACGTAAAACTCATAACATTTATTAAGAATCATATTCCACACACTCACTGACAGCAATTTGATTGTTACTGTACAAGTCAAAGAAAACCAATACTAGACACATAAAGGCAGTTTAAAAGGCTCTTTGAATGACAAATGCAAGTGGTCTGACCGTTTCATGCCCTCCCTGCTGAACGCTGTGAATCCAGTGCAGTAGGTGGATGTGATACAGTGCAGAGCTCAGAAACTCCTTCACCCTGGATCCTGTTTAATAAAACCAAGTTATTGCCTCTAGAGCACCATTAAAACTCTTTATAAAAGGATCATGGCATGCACAGAACCACTGCACTCTCATGGCTAATACCACTGATATCCTTCTGAGTACTCCAGGGAGTCCATGAAGAAGATTTACTATATAAAGCTTTATTTTTATTTTATTTATTTATTTTTTTTTTACATGTTCATTACATTTCTAACACTCTGATGATCTGTAAAGCATAATGTAATGTATTTGTGTTAATATAACATCATGTAACTATAATGTAGTGTTACATAATGTTATATGTCAGGGTTGACTGTGACTCTGGGTGAAGAGACTAAACCCCTGATAAAGAACATGTTTCCAGGTTAAAGAAAATGTTATGGCATCTTAGGTTATGAAAGACCACCCTCATTTGTATATTAAGACTTTCTCCTAGTCTTTACACTTGGGAATCGTTCAGCTCTGGAGTAACTAAAAGGGGTACAACGAGGCTAAAGGCCCCCCGAGGTAAAAGCTTCTTTTGAATTTTTTCTACCTCCCAAGCACTAAATAGCAACAAAACTCATTTCCTGCACATCAAACTATCAGAGTTGAATTAGCACTGCCAAGTTTGCTGTGAGAACACCTGTTTGTCACCTTGAGTGTACTGCAAAACTGACATGCATGCAAGAAAAGCTCGATCTTGAGCTCATTTGATTTATCATTTTTAAATGTTGCATATGGTATAAATCAATAGGCTAGTTCTTCAGTAATTACTGAATAAGTGCAAAAGTACACTACCATTCAAAAGTTTTTTTTTTAATGTTTTTGAAAGAAGTCTCTTATGCTCACCAAGGCTGCATTTATTTGATCAAAACTACAGTAAAAACAGTAATACAGTGAAATATTATTAAAATTTTAAACAACTATTTTGTACTTAAACATATTTTAAAATGAATTATTTTTCTTTTGAGTTTTCAGCATCAGTACACACATATATTATATATTTACAAACTTTTATGTTAGATCTGATTAATCATGATTTTTTTTGTTGTTCAAAATGAACAAAATTATGGTAAGCCTAACGTAAGCCTATTATAACTGTTTATATTTTAGTCCTGATGGGATGGTTTTTACGAGAAAATGCATACATGCGACAGGCGTCACTTGTCCGTACATGTCTCATCATATAAAAAGTTAAAAGTTTCACCGTAAACTCTGTAAAAAGTTTCTCTGGCTATGTGTATGGTGTGGGAGTGGTATAGGTTAGTTTTTGGTTTGTGTTTTTATGTATAAATCAATATGCAATATATGCAGAATTATCTAACGTGATCTCATGAGTATTTGTATGGTTCTACCTAGGGCTGGGCGATATATCGTGATTTTTTCATAACGATTGACCAATTCACGATTTCGATTTCAATTTTTTTTTTTTTTTTTATGTTTAACTAGTCAACTTAAAAACTTAACTACGATATGGTCCAAGTAGCATTCTCTTTATTAACCATCTAGTTTAAAAGGTTCTATTCCAAATGCAGCACACATGCTGTAAATGTAAAACAAATGACTTATTGGTTAAATATCTTTACAGAAAATATGCATGAAATATGAAGGCAAATGTTGTACAAACATATCTTAAATCCTATATACTCAGAAATAATATAAAATAAGAAAAATACTAAATATTTCATAGCCAAAAAGTAGGCTAATAGCAATAAATAACACCAGTAATAGGCTGTTATCAGAAAATAACATAAGTTTTCAGCCTGTCACCATCATGCAAACATGAAATATCAAACAGTAGTAGTTCTTTACAGGTTTTTGCATTCCATTGCGCTATTTGTCCTATTGTTTTTATGTTTGGTGGACATGTTTGGCTGTTGCATTCGTGTCTCGCGTCTTTTGCAGCGTCTCACCCATGAAACAGCATTCTAAAAATGCGGCGGTCAAGTTAAAAAAAGTTCAACTCGCATTTAATAACTTTGCTTTTTTTTACCATTCCACTGCCACCGTCTCGTTTTTTTTTTCAACGCAATTACGCATTTCTGAGTGAACAGCTGCTTAAGACTAGCGATGTGTTCTACGTTTGTAGAGCGCCACACGAGAGCGGTTAATCAGGCGCGCCATCATGTGGTCGGATCATTTTCTTCTCTTCACGGTTATCATTGCTGTATTGTCAACATGTCTAATTGTAACGTTTGCTAAAATTTTTATTCAAAATCGTGATTTCTCAATTTAAAAATAATAAAATTGAGGCAAAACATCAAATTCGAATTAATCCAAAAAATCAGAAAAAATCGCCCAGCCCTAGTTCTACCACTACTACGTTTCCATAAAAACGTACAATTGGACTTGTAACCCAAAGGTCGCGGGTTCGAGTTCTGTTTTTTCCGTAAGTTTAATAGGGAAGGTGTAGGACATTCAGCGTAAGCTTTTTGAAGAATACGGAATCGCGGTCTGGTGGAAGCACTTGTGATGCGATCATTTGTGTCTATAAAGCATATACATTTTCATTTTTTAAAGAAAATGACCGATCGTTTCGCTAGATAAGACCCTTATTCCTTGTCTGGGATCATGTAAAGCCCTTTGAAGCTGCACTGAAACTGTAATTTTGACCTTCAACCGTTTGGGGCCAATTGAAGTCCACTATAAGGAGAATAATCCTGGAATGTTTTCATCAAAAACCTTAATTTCTTTTCGACTGAAGAAAGAAGGACATGGACATCTTGGATGACATGGGGGTAAGTAAATTATCAGGACATTTTTATTAGAAAGTGGACTAATCCTTTAATGTCTCGCGGTCTTGCTTTTTTGTTGTTGTTGTTGTTGTTGTTGTTTTTGAACAATTAAATTTTGGGCTAAAAGTGTGTTGTAACGCAAGCGTTACTGAACATGTACCGAGTAAAATATTACTGAAAATTAGTAATTAGTAATGCCTTACACTACTGCATTACAGCAAAAAGTAATATGTTACTGTAATGCATTACTTTTGTAACGCGTTACTCCCAACACTGCACAATTGTGAGTTCATATCTCAGAATTGTGACTTTTTTCCTCGCAATTCTGACTTTTTTTCTCACAATTGCGAGATATAAACTCACAATTGTGTGAAACTTTTTTCTCGCAATTGCGAGTTTATATCTCAGAATTGACTTTATATCACACAATTGCGAGTTTATATCTCAGAATTGTGACTTTATAACTCACAATTGTGAGAAAAAAATTGTGTAAAAATAATAGTGTAAAAAAATATAAAATACATAAAATATAAAATAAAATAAATCCCCCTGTAAAAAGTCCCACAGTGACCAAAAGGAGTTAGGTTGCCAAAGGAGGAAATGTACTGCAACGTTTTCTATAAGCGGTAAGGAATACATTTATTATGAGGTACAGAGTGTGCAAAGTAGACTCAAGTTCCAATCACAATGGAGATTAATTTGTGAAATATGCCTGTACTGGCATTGTACTGTAGCTCCAGGATGTTCTTTGTGCTATACTCAAAGCAGAATAATAATGAGTCCTTATAAAATAAGGTTATGAAATGCCAAAAATGATTAAATGAACAGAACATTGTTCTGCCATTTGCTGAAGTGGTTGTTTTGAACAAGTGTGTAGTTAAATGTTTCTCAAACTAATAACTTAGCATATGCTAACAAAATGTGCCAAAATTGCCTCTACATTGACATCACTGTGGGGCCCTTTAGTTGCCTTTGCATTTACATTTAGGGGGCAGTACGATTTTTTTAATGTTTTGAAATGAAATTAATCTTTTATGCTCAGCAAGGCTAAAAATTTTTTTTGGTCAAAAAATACAGTATAAGCAATATTGTGAAATATTATGACAATTTAAAATAGCTGTTTTCTATTTGAATATATTTTAAGATGTCATTTATTCCTGTGATCAAATCTGAATTTTCAGCATCATTACTCCAGTCTTCAGTGTCACATGGTTTGCTGCTCAAGAAACATTTATTATTACTATTATTATCAATGTTTAAAAAGTTGAGCTGCTTAATATTTGTAAGGAAACAGTGATACTTTTTTGTTTTGTTTTTTAATTTTTTTTACAGTCTATACATTTTTGTTTGTCATATACATTTGGCCAAAGGCCCTTTTAAGACAAGTAATTTCACTTAGCGGCCATCTTTGAAACGCCTCACGGGCATGCGAGTGCGCATCTCCTATCTCTTTGAATGGGGAAACATCAAATTCTCTAAAGCTGTTCACCAAGCTTTCGATTAAATTTCATATTTGAAATCACCAATGAAATCTGACAACAACTGTCTCATAAATTTTGTTTCTAAATACTTGAATCATGACAAAAAACTGCATTTTTCAGGCTGGATCAAGCGAGAGGGTATGCATCGATGTCATTTTCCCCTCAGCTGAGTGGCAAAAGAGCCTGCTGCATGACTGGATTTAATAGGGGAAACTGCAAAAACGCGAGTAAAACAAACGATTACACTAAAGGTTGGGCTCGATAATGTTCCTTCCAACTTGTCAAAGAAACCTAATCCATGGATATTGACATGCAGCCAGAAATCATGTTTCCTGGCATTTAGATGTGCCTGATTTCGACACCAGGGAAATACATAAAGCAAATCTGCCTGTGAACGCTTTATATAAATACAATATAGGTAGGTCTAAATCAGAGTAATCACTTATATCAATGTTATATAGTCATATCGTCCAGCCATAAAACTTGTACAGTTTTTGTCAGTGTTTATTTAAAAACACCCAATTATGCAGAATATAAGATGGTAAATATTTAATTGATGAGTTGTCAATACAATATATAACAATACAATATATAGGGTATGATTTTACGCCAAAATCCAACATTTTTACACAAAATGATAACTGCAAATCCACATTTCTCTGCTTGTATGCAGTAGTTTCTGTGAATTGCAGCGATCCATTTGCTTCTCTTTTCTTTAGCTTTCTGCAGTCTGTAAAAATATAACTCAGATTTTTTATCAAATCTATTTGTACAGTCAATTGCAAAACTCTTTCCTGTTTTGAATGTGTTTTGTGTGTTTTTCGCGGCATTCACAAAACCAATGCTGCCACTCATTTTGCCACTCAGTGGGTGTAACCACAGTCACACTGGCCAACGGTGACGTCACGTGCATACCCTCCCTAGGAAGCGCGCGTCTGATGTGCGTTTCTATAACTGCGTTCACACCGTCGCCGGCAAGAGCATCAAAGTGACAGGAAGTCATTCATTTTCAATGTGAGCCGGCGGCGAGCTCCGGTGAGCAGCGGCACAGCGCGTCTTGGATGGTGTGGGCGTCGAGGAGAGTTGAAGTCAGGTCAACTTTATGGTAATGAGCTATGATGCGATTCGGCGGCAACCAATCAGAATGTAGAGGTCCTTCGCTTGAGAGGATTCCAGAGAATGTAGTCATGTAAACTTTGGTTCCGACCAAACATTAGTTCCCAAGCAAAATGGAGGTGAGGTTGATAATTGCTGTGGCGGGTTTCCCAAATTTACGACGTGTCCCTATTTGCGTACAGGGACATAAATAAGAAAAATGATGCGTGGACCAAGGTGTCTGACATTGTTTGCATGCTATGCCTGAAATGGTATAGCTGTATGTGCCACTATATATTTAAGCCTAATGACATTCATCATTATTTTCTCCAGCTAAGCAATTTGTTCTCTGTATTCTCTGGAATCCTCTTTTAAGCAGAGGACTTCTACATTCCAAATGGTTGCCGGTCACTTTGACGCTCTCGCCGGCAGCGATCTGAATGTACAGTACGAACCGGAGCTTCTAACGACCACTGCAGTGACGCAATGACTTTACTAATCGGCAATTGGCTTTTATTTAGAAAGCGGGACTTGTTCCGCCATATTGCGCGTTGCACTTTCTCCCATTCATAATAATACGAGTGCACCGTCTTTCTATAAAGTCTTTGATTTGGCCCAGGAAAAAAAAATTACATTTCCTGTAGGCTGGGCCTTTAACCCTGGTGTACCCTACATATGTTCTGCTAAAGGTTTCTTCAGATTATCTGTCCAGACTGTCTCTGTAAAGAACAACAGACATCTGTGCATTCTCAGTCACGACCTGACAACTTGTCAGACTTCATGTTGTATGCTGAACTGGTTCTTCTCTCAGTGACAGGGATTTGCGTCATGGCTGTGCGTCAAACTCACCTCCCACGATGCTTAATGCAGGGCCCAGAAATCAGCAAAGGTTGCATCAATTTTGCATACTGCTTTTCTCATACCAAAATGTACAAATTTTTGCCATCAGGTCATACTGTGCACCCAAGAGCTGTAGAAGTAACATGTCTTGTAATCCATACATATTATAGCTGTGGCTGCTCATTGTTAGTCTTCTATGAAATGCCTGTGGTTTCGATACAATGAGCTGGCAATATCCTTTTCTCTCATTCATTAACTTGATTAGTCATAAAGAGATTACCTGAAATATTGGCAAACTCACCAGGCCTAGCGGATCAGATTAGTCTTTCCACTTGTCTGTGCGTAGTTTCCTCTATGATTGAGATAATGCTGGGTTAATACATTTAGGATGTGAAATCTATTCAGGGTTAACGCTAGTCCTTCGCGTCAGGAGAGTCAGAGATGTTCTAATGCCTTCTGTACATGCAGGTGCATAAAATGAGTCATATATGTAGGATCCAATTTCATTTAACATTCTCAATCATAAGCCGTATTCGGACTGGTTGGAATCGATTCCATCAAAAGGAATCGACTCCTCTTTAATAGCTTTTTTCAGTTCAGTAGAGATAATCATTCATTCGCCTTTCGGTTTGTTTCAATGACTCAGTAAAAAACAGTTGCAGCATTTCTTTTATATCGTCGCATAATGACGTTGTCGTGTACAATTCGGTGTCATGGCATGTCACGCTTAAACATTCAAATAAAGTCATTTATGTGTGAACTCATGTTGCTGATTAAGATTATTACCATTCATGCACTTTGTTAATGAGGTTTGTTGTCACAGTTTCATTCAGTGATCTTGCATGTCTAATAGCATATGACTGACAAATATTGATTAGTCTACTTCTTGGAGTTTTCTACATTAAATTTTTGCACCTAAAACACACAATACTATGGAAACTTGTTTCCACCACTGAATAAAAAATAAAAATGGTAATTGCAACTTTTTATCTCACAATTCTGACTTTTTTTCTCGCAGTTGCGAGTTATAAAGACAGAATTGTGTGATATAAACTCACAATTGCGAGATATAACCTCGAGTTATAAAGTCAGAATTGCGGGATATAAACTCACAATTGCGAGAAATAAAGTCAGAATTGCGAGATATAACCTCGAGTTATAAAGTCAGAATTGCGGGATATAAACTCACAATTGCGAGAAATAAAGTCAGAATTGCGAGATATAACCTCGAGTTATAAAGTCAGAATTGCGGGATATAAACTCACAATTGCGAGAAATAAAGTCAGAATTGCGGGATATAAACTTGCAATTGCGTGAAATAAAGTTAGAATTGCGGGATATAAACTCACAATTGCGAGAAATAAAGTCAGAATTGCGAGATATAAACTCGAGTTATAAAGTCAGAATTGCGGGATATAAACTCACAATTGCGAGAAATAAAGTCAGAATTGCGGGATATAAACTCGCAATTGCGAGAAATAAAGTCAGAATTGCGGGATATAAACTCACAATTGCGAGAAATAAAGTCAGAATTGCAAGATATAAACTTGAGTTATAAAGTCAGAATTGCGGGATATAAACTCACAATTGCGAGAAATAAAATCAGAATTGCAAGATATAAACTCAAGTTATAAAGTCAGAATTGAGGGATATATACTCACAATTGTGAGAAATAAAGTCAGAATTGCGGGATATAAACTCGCAATTGCATGAAATAAAGTTAGAATTGCGGGATATAAACTCACAATTGTGAGAAATAAAATCAGAATTGCAAGATATAAACTCAAGTTATAAAGTCAGAATTGAGGGATATAAACTTGCAATTGCGTGAAATAAAGTCGGAATTGCCGGATATAAACTCACAATTGTGAGAAATAAAGTCAGAATTGCGAGATATAAACTCGAGTTATAAAGTCAGAATTGCGGGATATAAACTCACAATTGCGAGAAATAAAGTCAGAATTGCGGGATATAAACTTGCATTTGTGAGAAATAAAGTCAGAATTGCGGGATATAAACTTGCAATTGCGTGAAATAAAGTCAGAATTGTGGGATATAAACTCACAATTGCGAGAAATAAAGTCAGAATTGCAAGATATAAACTCGAGTTATAAAGTCAGAATTGCGGGATATAAACTCACAATTGCGAGAAATAAAATCAGAATTGCAAGATATAAACTCAAGTTATAAAGTCAGAATTGAGGGATATAAACTCACAACTGTGAGAAATAAAGTCAGAATTGCGGGATATAAACTCACAATTGTGAGAAATAAAGTCAGAATTGAGGGATATAAACTCGCAATTGCGAGAAATAAAGTCAGAATTGAGGGATATAAACTCGCAATTGCGAGAAATAAAGTCAGAATTGCGGGATATAAACTTGCAATTGCGTGAAATAAAGTCAGAATTGCGAGATATAAACTCGAGTTATAAAGTCAGAATTGCGGGATATAAACTCACAATTGCGAGAAATAAAGTCAGAATTGCGGGATATAAACTTGCATTTGTGAGAAATAAAGTCAGAATTGCGGGATATAAACTTGCAATTGCGTGAAATAAAGTCAGAATTGTGGGATATAAACTCACAATTGCGAGAAATAAAGTCAGAATTGCAAGATATAAACTCGAGTTATAAAGTCAGAATTGCGGGATATAAACTCACAATTGCGAGAAATAAAATCAGAATTGCAAGATATAAACTCAAGTTATAAAGTCAGAATTGAGGGATATAAACTCACAATTGTGAGAAATAAAGTCAGAATTGCGGGATATAAACTCACAATTGTGAGAAATAAAGTCAGAATTGAGGGATATAAACTCGCAATTGCGAGAAATAAAGTCAGAATTGCGGGATATAAACTCGAGTTATAAAGTCAGAATTGCGGGATATAAACTCACAATTGCGAGAAATAAAATCAGAATTGCAAGATATAAACTCAAGTTATAAAGTCAGAATTGAGGGATATAAACTCACAATTGTGAGAAATAAAGTCAGAATTGCGGGATATAAACTCACAATTGTGAGAAATAAAGTCAGAATTGAGGGATATAAACTCGCAATTGCGAGAAATAAAGTCAGAATTGCGGGATATAAACTTGCAATTGCGTGAAATAAAGTCAGAATTGTGGGATATAAACTCACAATTGCGAGAAATAAAGTCAGAATTGTGGGATATAAACTCACAATTGCGAGAAATAAAGTCAGAATTGCGAGATATAAACTCACAATTGCGAGAAATAAAGTCAGAATTGTGAGATATAAACTCGAGTATATATATCTCGCAGTTCTGATTTGTTTCTCGCAATTCTTACTTTTTCTTGTGATTGTGAGTTTATATCTTGCAATTCTGACTTTTCTCAGAATTGTGAGACATAAAATTGTAATTGTGAGTTATAAAGTTCAATTCTGAGAAAAAAGTCATAATTGCGAGATGTAAACCCACAATAGCGAAAAAAAATTCAGAATTGTGAAATAAAGTCGCAATTACCTTTTTTTTTTATTCAGTGGTGGAAACAAGCTTCATACAATACAGACCTTTTCTTAAAGGGGACCTATAATGCCCCTTTTACAAGATGTAATATAAGTCTCTGGTGTCCCCAGAATGTGTCTGTGAAGTTTCAGCTCAAAATATCCCACAGATCATTTATTATAGCTTGTAAAATTTGCTCCTATTTGGGTGTGAGCAAAAACATGCAGTTTTTGTGTGTGTCCCTTTAAATGCAAATGAGCTGCTGCTCCCGGCCCCCTGTCCAGAAGAGGGCGGAGCTTTAACAGCTTGCGCTTCGGTTGCTCAACAACGACAAAGCTGGAGAATCTCACGCAGCCAAAATGAGGATTGTTAGTAACGGTGTTCGGCCTTACAGTTTTCAAACCGGAGCAACATTATACACTAACTAAAGTTAAAAAAGTGAAATCATAATCAACCACCCCTTTAAAGGATGAAACTGGCTTGTTCTGTTCTCCACAATGGAAATTTTTGAAAACAACAGTGAGGAATCGATTCCAGAACCAGGAATCGGAGTCGATTTCAAAAAATTTTTGGCCAGCCCTTCCTAAGGCTGATATTAAAATGTCAAGTTTCCGCAATTAATTAATTAATTAGCCTACTTTTTCCTCGGATGCCATTTGGATATTGAAAGGTGCAGCATGTGGAAGGTTATTGCACTCAGGTTAGTCAAAAAACACATGAGGAGAAGCACTGGGATAATACAATATCAGCCATCACAGAAATTTGCATTTGGACCAGATTAGGTTTCTCAGAGGACAGTTGAGTGTGCCAAAAAAACAGTAGGAAATTTGCTCTGGAACAAAGATTTGGTAGATTCAGGTGTGATTAAAATCGCAATGTATGTCTGTGAAACACAAATTTCACTAACGCCCTCCAGGAAAAATTGTCCCACCCACATAGGGCTGTAGCAAACCATATTGAGTTGTTTTTCTCTCATTTGTAACATTTCACAAAGCGAGAATAAATAATCTGGACATCGTTTGTTTTTCTTTAGTTTTTCCTTGATAGAAGACAGGAGAATGGCTTGTTTGGACAGCAGCCCTTGAGTGCAACCTTGGGAGTGGAGCTGACTGAATTACTGTGGTAAATCTGTGAATATCGGATGGTCTAAAACAAGTTTGGAAAGGAGGGTTGGGATGCTGACTGGTTGGCGCAGTCCTGTACAGATCCGACTGTGGCCATGTAAATAGAAACACAACAGTTTTACGTTCACTGTGATATTTGTATACACCGTTTTATTGTTTTGATAAGTAAGACTATGCGTGATGTGTCATGGGTTGACGTCTGTAGAACATTTGCTCATCTCTGAGACGTCAAATGAGCATGTGACTTATTTTATACTAACTCAACTAACTAACTCCAGTGTAAACTTTGCTTTGGTGTGATGCACGCAGGCTTAGCGCTGCACCTTTTCTTATTTCCATAACTACTAAACATGGTTATAAAAGCTCTCTCTGTAAACACTGATGGGGTTGGCAAACATCATTTGTGAAAAGAGTTTATAGTGCACTTTTAAGGTACTTTTTTGTCACTGTGCATAAGTGACTAGACATTCTGCTAGATAAATACTTTTTTTATATAGTATAGTGGATTTTTTATATAGGATTCTGGAGGTGAAGGAACCCTAATCCTGATCTGCTATATCAAAGGCAGTGTGAAATCTAAATCCAGTTGGAACATCTATAATATAATGAATTATTAATTACAATATAATGAATAATGAAATATTTGCCATTTATGTTGATTTCTGTCAGAATATATTTAAATTTTAAAGTGACCCTTTTATGCATTTTCAGATATTACCCTTCATGTAGTGTCTAATATAGCTGTTTGTGAATGTAAAAGGTCTGCAAAGTTTAAAAAATGAAAGTGCTGGAGAAATAAAGTTATTGTCTCCTAAATGAAAGAATCGATTCTGAACTGCTGAAATGAGTCGTCAGTAATTCCAGTCTCACTTCCTACTTAGGTTTGTAACAAATTTGCACAATGCCAGCCAGTGGTCTTCATTGGCTGCCTCCGAACAATGTCTACTTTGACCCTCAACACTTTAATTGTAGCTAAGACTGGAAGAGTTTAGTTTATGTTGTCAACATTTCGAGAAGAGAAACAAACCTACATTGATGCACTGCCAAACGATGAGGACATGCGCTGGAATTGATACGATAAAATCGACGTCATCGTTACTTTTCATATCACTGTGTATCAAGTGCTGAGGAAGATCCGAGCTGAAATTCAGATATGGTAATGGGTGTTTTGTTTCTGACACATGCTGTAAGCGGTCAACCAATCAACAGACTGGGCCATCTGACCAATCAGAGCAGAACAGCTCTCAGAAAGGAGTGGTTTAGAGAGAGTAAGTCCTTTATCGAACTAAACTGTAGCTGGACTTCCAACCAAACATGAAACAAATCTTTTCAAAGTTCGCAAGAAAGAAGAAAAAAACAAACAAATGCGAATTAGGTGCGTTTCCATCAAGTTGTTCGAGTGGATGACGGTGGTATTGGTCATAGGCGCTGCCGAGCACCCACGGAAATATTCTCAATTCATTTTATCAAAAAAAAAAAAATGATGTAAGTGCAAGTAATGATGGCGTCGTTTTATTGTATCAATTCCAATATCATATCAATTCCAGCGCGTGTATATATATATATATATATATATATATATATAAGTATCTATCAAAAGTGGTCCAAGGAAGGAACAGTGGTGAACCGGTGACAGGGTCATGGGCGGCCAAGGCTCATTGATGCACGTGGGGAGCGAAGGCTGGCCCGTGTGGTCCGATCCAACAGACGAGCTACTGTAGCTCAAACTGCTCAAGAAGTTAATGCTGGTTTTGATAGAAAGCTGTCAGAATAAGTGCATCGCAGTTTGTTGCGTATGGAGCTGTATAGCCGCAGACCAGTCAGGGTGCCCATGCTGACCCCTGTCCACCGCCCAAAGCACCAACAGTGGGCACGTGAGCATCAGAACTGGACCACGGAGCAATGGAAGAAGGAGGCCTGGTCTGATGAATCACGTTTTCTTTTACATCACGTGGATGGCCGGGTGCGTGTGTGTCGCTTTCCTGGGGAACACATGGCACCAGGATGCACTATGGGAAGAAGGCAAGCCGGCGGAGGCAGTGTGATGCTTTGGGAAATGTTCTGCTGGGAAACCTTGGGTCCTGACATCCATGTGGAAAAGTGTGTGTGTGTGTGTGTGTGTATGTATATGTACATATATATATATATATATATATATATATATATATATATAAAATTGCTTACTAATCTTTTCTTTGTGAGGTTAAATCCAATTTTCAACCTTGAATTGCCCACTAGAATCAAGCATTCATACATGACTGAATTGTCAGTTATATTAATTATAATTATATATTAATTATATATAATATATGATTAATTTATATTAATTTCCTCTGGGGATCAATAAAGGAAGTCTAAGTCTGAGTATAAAAAGAATTATTAGATTAAGTTTTCATTATAGTCTGGGTAATTTTGCATCCAGAGTTTGCAGTTGCCATTTTCCAACATTTTTTGTTCATGTATGCTCACTTGAGACATAATTTTCATGATTTTCTCATGATGACATTGAAAATTGCAACACTTTAATGGAAATAAGGGGTTGGGAGGGAAGCAGCCATTATAAGGCAATGCATGTAGAAATGAATATATCTCCGTCATAAATGAGCCAACCTCTTTGCCAGCCCAAAAATGCAATGATATGCCTCAGCACACTGTAATATACTTACAGTAAATGATTCATGCAGCGCTTGTTTTATGGAAATATATAGACTATTAAACTTCCATTCGCACATTCCTGACCTGCTTCTTACTTTATTGACCTAAAAAGTCAACACTGAAGATTTAATGCTGTTGGCAACCTCTGGATTGTGACTTTCTTTGGGCCAACGTTCCTATAGACGTCTGCTGGAAAACCTGAAAGGCCTGAAGTTAAAAGATTTGGACTGTATTGCTGCTCTTCTGTAACATCTGGCAAGTAAACTTTCCTTTAAAAAGAAGTACACTAAATGAGAGTTTCACTAAACTGATGAGCCACAAAAGGATTCTCAAGTAAAACTCTTCACAGTTGATGCAACCTCTCATCCAGTTGTAATGCAGGCTAACTGAGCATCCTTCACCTGTAGGTTATCAATGTACATTCCACAAAGACCCTCTAGTGGACAGTGCAGGAACTGCAGGAGACAAATAGGCTCATTCTTAGATCTGAGCTGATGATACAAATGAACCGTTGAGATGAGAGCTTTAGGACGAGTACATTAGGACAGAGCAGTTGGTTTGTTACAATAAAAACGAAACGTTTGGATGCTTAGTTGGAATGATGATCTTCAGTTATAAGTATTTGGATTGAAAAATTGACTTTTATATGGATTGTTTTTAAATCAGTCATTGGAAAAAAATGAAGCAAGTATGTTTCCGTTAAACTTCATATTCATGCACTGTAAAAAAAACATTTTTTCACGATTTGTTATTACAACATTTTTTTTCTTTTGTCAAGTCAACTTAGATAATAGTAGTTCAGATAACATAATATCTTGAGTTTCTGTTGATTAAACCAGTCGCCTTCATTGTATTAACTCACATTTTTTAATTTCAATGAACTCAAAATTTTAAGGCAACCATGTAACTTACTTTTTTAAGTTAAACCAACAATGCTTTTTTTACAGTGTGTCAATTATTTACACTAAAATCGCTGAATAGTTCTGACAACATTAGGTTAACATAAACTTATCAACTGCACATTCAATTTTGCATTGGTGCCAGATCTTCCCAAATATTCTTTTAGACCTTTTTCCTTATACTTGTTCTTAAGTATATGTAATATATATATAGTATAGTCTCTACTATTTGCTGATTATACTATATATGACTACCCAACCATTTATTAAGCAGAAACCAGAGCTTGTAATTCATGGACATACAAGCCCTCATGATGCCCTATGAGCAAGTGCAGGATTGCAGCTGACCTCTTGGCAGAAAGGACAGGATGCAAATGGAGAGTAATCTTAGAATCAGTTAAACTGCTTTCATGCAAAGCAATGCAAATATGCCACGTGTGGTATCAGGCCAAAGCAGAATGCTCACTTTTGGTTGCCATCATGGCCTGTCTTTGAACCCTTGCCCAGCATACACACATCTAAACACTCTTTTCTTTCCCACATACACACTCTTAGGAGAGCCGAGTGCAGTAGATTAGTGACTTCACAATGACGAAAGGTTTACAATTCCTCATGTCCTACATCCAGATGTTTCTATTTCTCATAGTAACACGTCCCTGATTAACCACTCGTAGGAGGAGACTTCATTTGTCTGATATATCACTATTCCCCAGGGTTACATTCATTTGTGGTGGAAGACCACCTGAATTTGACTTACCTCTGTAACTAGCCAAAGATGAATTCAGTCCATATGTGAGCGCAGCTGTTGAATCTTTAGGTCTTTTTCTGGGTACTCCCTCAAATGAATGAAAAGGTACAGGCTGGATTAGATGTTCTACTTTTTTTGCACTAAATAAATGACATGATGTGTCATGACCGAAAAGTCAGTTGCTGGTTGAAGATGCCAAAGCTAGGCTGAGATGAAGAAACACATTGCTTCACATCATTTATCCCTGTCTTTCCATGTGCTGTCTATGTTCTGAAAAATCGGGACAATAACCCAAAATTTTGAGAACAGTTTTGCTGGGTATGCTTGTTCTGAGAACATCCAAAGAGTGCTCTCAAAGGTAAAAATACATCGAAAAAATATTTTGTACTCTTTTTTTTTTTCCCTCAAATTGTTGAATGTGCCCCTAGGGAGCCATTTTAATGATAATAATAATTCTGATAACTTTCCCAGAACAGCTGGATTGAAATCCTTGCCACAATCTAAACACTGCGTGAGTCACTCTTGCAGAAAATTGGATTTTATAATACCATTTTCTTCATTTTTGCTGGGGTGAATTTGTCTTCCAACATTTGCACAGAATGAATATCTTAGGAACAGTCAAAATGCACTCAAGAAATATGGTATAGCATTCAGTATGAGAGCGGTCAAGAAATTACCCCATTTTATAAAAGAGCTCCCTGGCGACTAAATGTTTAAAACAGTGTGATGTGAACACGTTTCTGAAAGCATTCTAGACACATTGTTTAGACTAAAAAGTTTGCAGTTACTCAAACATATTACACCTGCATCATTATGCAAGCTCTGGATAACATGTATGGTTCCCCCAAAATATGGTCTTTCAGAACTACAGGTCCTTCGTATGAGAACTGCAAGCACTAATGTAATCTAAAAGTCATTTCCTCATGCTTTGGCAGGTCTAGCGCACACATGCAGTGAGGCATTGATTGACTGATGTGATGTGTGACTGGACTGGCACCCCTGTTATCATATGAAGCTTTCGCACCCTTTTCATAGTTCCTCTAACTATTGGCGGAAGCACTCGCTTTTTGGTGTGTTCTCATCACAGGAACTGGAAATGATTTTAGTTATAGGAACACCTTCTGGGGAAACTAACTTCAGAGTAGGATCTAACCCAGCACTATAGGAGCTATCAGTGACATAAGTGTACATTGATTGGCTGAACGCATGCCATACGAAACACTGGCACCCAATATTTTTAAAAAGCCATGTAAACACACAGTTTACATATACTTACTCCACAAACATAGAAAACAGTGTTAGATGGACCGACGCCAAAGTCCAGGCACTTCTCAACCAGTCACGGTGTCCTCCATCCTCCAGATGTTGACGTTGTTAAATGGCACACTTAAAGGATTAGTTCACTTCAGAATTAAAATTTCCTGATAATTTACTCACCCCCATGTCATCCATGATGTTTATGTCTTTCTTTCTTCAGTCGAAAAGAAATTAAGGTTTTTGAGGAAAACATTCCAGGTTTTTTACTCCTTATAGTGGACTTCACTGGGGTTCAACAGGTTGAAGGTCCAAATTGCAGCTTCAAAGGACTCTACACGATCCCAGACGAGAAATAAGAGTCTTATCTAGCAAAACTATCAGCCATTTTCGAAAAAAAAAATCAAAACGTATATACTTTTTAACCACAAATGCTCGTCTTGCACTGCTCTCGATGCGCCACGCATTACATAATCATGTTGGAAAGGTTATGCGTGACGTAGGCGGAAGTACCGATCCAGTGTCTACAAAGCGAACGTGCAAAGACTAAGTCAAACGGCCTTTACAAAAAAAGGTAAAACAACGATGTTGGACAATTTTGAAGTTGGAGGAGGAAAGGAGACGGAGTTTTTCGCCCCACCGCGGTACTTCCGCCTACGTCACTAGTGACCTTTCCAACATGACTACATCATGCGTGGCGGATCGCATTGTGGTTAAAAAATATATTATTTTTAATTTTCTAGAAAATGGCCGATAGTTTCGCTAGACAAGACTCTTATTCCTCGTCTGGGATCATGTAGAGCCCTTTGAAGCTGCACTGAAACTGCAATTTGGACCTTCAACCCGTTGAACCCCAGTGAAGTCCACTATATGGAGTTTTTTTCCTCAAAAACCTTAATTTCTTTTTGACTGAAGAAAGAAAGACATGAACATCTTGGATGACATGTGGGTGAGTAAATTATCAGGAAATTTTAATTCTGAAGTGAACTAATCCTTTAAATTAAGTCGCTTTCAGCCGGCTTATATCACTTCAGAGTCCCTACTGGCAGTGTCAATGCAACCTGGAAAATGGCCCTAGAAGCCCCTATACTTCATTCTGTTTGTCATAATGCTTTCTTCAACCTAAAATGCTATAGAACTAAAATATGTAATAAATTTTGATGTTCTGTAGTTGCTCAGTTAATAACAGACTGGCATAGGGGTGAAATCAATCACAGTTTGGCATCACACTGCTGTTTATTGGCCAAAGCATTTAAAGACCAGTATTCTTGCAGTAGGTTGCTGAGAGAATACAAGAATGGAGTAGCAGACACAATATCTGCTTGATTTTGTCTGCTGTGTGTTTTCTTTGTAAAGCTGTCAACATAACTGACAAATGAAGAAGGTCACTAGAAGTTGATAAGAGTGATGTATTCGTAATAATGTGTAAAGTTGTCGCAATAAATAAAACTACAGACCTACCATAAAACACGTCTACAAATCAAAACCCTGAACACTAAAGGCTAAAAAGCTTGATATAGAGATCAAAGTGAAAAGAAGCTTGGGAGGAATCCAGCCCACCAATATAATGGAATCTGTAAAGAAAAAAATACTACAACCTAACAATTTCTTACGAGCAAGATACTGAACTTTGAGTCTCAGAACTAGCTTTATCTGTTTTTGGGTACATCTGAATGCCCTAAGTGAAAAGAGATTGACCTTTCCTGCCATTCTGTTGCATTTTTCACCATTACTAGTGAATTAGTGTGAGAATAGTGCATTCCTTAACAGTCTTGAAGAAGCATTTAGGGTTTCACTTGTATTAGCAAGTTAATTATGTAAAAAAAAAGTGCTTTAGATGTAAAAAGTTAAAGGTTGAATATATCAGACCACTGATGCATTTTATAGAGGTACATTGCAGTGATGTGATTTGATAAATGATGCGGCTGAGGTCTCAGGTGCTTTCACTGTGCTCCTGTCAAAGGCAAAATAGTAGATAAGACCTTGTGATTCATCTGATGGCGTTGCAGAGGATGTGGTGATCTGTAAGTAGGGGGTGAGGCACAAATCCATTCATGACTCACAATCCATTGATGGTGTTTTCGCTTGGAAACACCTGCTGAAAGTACCACACGCACGGATGGGAAAAGAGCTCAGATGCAGTTTGCGTTACTCAGCAAATGAAGAATGCTTGTTGAGGGCTGGTATAATAACTGGTGATAACAGTAAACTGAGTGAACCTTGTTCCTGTGTCACTACACTCTAAAAAAGTCTGTAAAAATAGAGTCCAATGTACTGTGATAATATGAAGGTATTTTCTATACTGATTTTTCACAGGTGTTTTTCCTGTATTTTGAATTACCAGCACCTTTTCTGTTACTCTGCAGATTTTGTTGGCCATCTAAGGTCTATGAAACCAGGCTGGGATATGTTAAAGTGAGGTTCTTCTATATAATGAAGGTTGATTTTAACAAAAAGGTTGAAATGTTTTTTTTATAAATGTGAGGTTCAAGGCAAGTTGCAATTCATATTTATTGGCCAAAACAATAATTTGATATTTTTGTACAATGACTGTTATAGTTTTCTTTAATTTTGCTTTTTAAATTGTTCTGAAAAGCCTGAATATGATGTTTAATGGCAGGTTCTCTATAGTATGTGACAACTTACCCCATATAGAGTCACGACATGCCCCGGCAGAAGACAAAAGGTCAGCATGTCCTAAATGAATATTTTTTCCTGGGCAATAAGGTTGAACATGTTTAATAGCTTAGAAATCAAGTTGTGTGTCTGAGAAATATATTTATTGGAAGGGAAAAGAAATCACTAGCCCTAGTTATGCATTAAAGGGTGTTCAGAATAAAACACATTTCTTTTATTTTCCTTCAAGGCTAAAAATGAGCAAATTTTTCAATAAACCATGACTGTGCAGATTGGGCGATTGTTCACGCACAGACTTCAGTGTCACTTCACGCGTGCGCTTCTGCACGTGCGCCGTGCGCGAGCTTTAGTACGCGAGTTGCGAGACGCGCAAAGTCAACAGTGATGGTTTCCATGCTTATGTCAATAACTACGTAGTTTATCTCTCAGCTAGAGACAATTCCGCCTGCTTCACCGACAATAGCGCCATTATTGTAGAGGGTCCGTCAAAATGCCAAAGCGATAAAAATGCGAGTCATTTGAATAACTTCAAATGTTATTTCTCAAAGACAGTTAAGAAAAACAAAGAACGCAATACATTTGACTAAAACACGATCCTGGTAATCACACAGTGCCAAAGCTTTTGCAGACAGTTGAAATATAATACTACAAGGATTACTGAATGAAACAAACAAAAAAAAGAAAAAGAAAGAAAAACAAGCTCTCATTGTTCAAGGCGAGTAGTGAGATTTAGACTTGCGTGATCGGAGTTCAGTTCATTAGTACAGGACGGGGGTCATATAGATGCCATATTATCTAATGGGCCATTTTACTCATCTAAATCTTAATTTTAACTCCTAAATTATGAGGATGTACCAGACGCTGGTCTTTTGGCTGGTTTTAAAGGAGTTTGGTCACTTTTGAGCTTGTCTGGCAGGGGAATTAGGATAAATCAATTAATAAATGGTGATTTTTTTTTAAAATACATCTTAAGTTGTATGGAATATAGTTGCTGTAGCAATGTTTAGAAGCATATGTGATAAAGTTAAACCTACTAGTCTTTAGTCTGGTTTTAGAGGGGTTTTGCACTTTTCCGCTGGGAGACCAGCAATTTTTCCCCCTAAGTAGGGTAAAGTTGAGTTGAATCACACATGAGCTCCGTTGTGACGTTATATGAATGTACAAATATGAGACAAGCTCACGTCTGTCTCTTTGAAGTGGACGTCTATTTGTATATAACAACAGCGCGAGGATGTGAGCGTTTTCCCCAATCACCTTTGCCAAGTTAAAAGCAACAGCAAACTTTACGCCATATGAGAAGCCTATTTAAATGCCACGGATCAATGAATGAAAGTTTGAGCTGAGGCTGTGTAAGAGCGCCTGCTGTGATGTGATTGGGCTGAGCGGCGAGCTCGTGATGCTCGGGCACATATAAAGGGCGACCTGCGCTCCTGTCATGCACGCGGCTGGAAGAAGAAACTGCTGAAGAGATCAGCCGGACAGACAGAGCCTTCATGATACTGCCCACATCACACGCATTTCCTCAACGAAGTCGCCAAGAACACGCACCGTACACCGCGCAAGAGCTAAAGGAAATCCTCTTTTATTGCCCTTCATAAAAGCCCCAGTGTCATTTAGTGAGAGATGCCGCCAAGGACCGGACTTTTGCTGCTCGCCGTGCTCATCGCCTCCGCGTATGAACTGGATCAGAACGAATCCTACTCGCCCAGGAGAGCACGCTTCTCCCACAACAGCCCCTGTAAGTAGGAAGCGTTCTGGAATAATGTGCCGGTTGTGTGCTCACGCGCATGCATTGGGTTTGCTTGGTGTAGGCTAGATCATATGAGAGCTGTCATCTCTATGACGAGCTCTCATCCAATGCATCAATTGACCTGCTCTGTGACAGATGTATCAGCTAGGCTGAGTGAATATCATGTTCATCCTCTGACCTGCATACGAGGACTCATCATAGCTCATGATGAGCTTCTTTTGATGCATTGAGCGCGATGAATGAATGTGAATGATGATTCCGCCGTCGCTTTCAGCCTCAAAAGCAGGAGTTTATACATTGGGGGGGATGCTACAATAAAAAACCTGTTAATTGGTTACCTTACCACATAACGTTTAATAGCCTACTTTTACTGTAAAATTGTAAAATTAAAAGTAAAATCTATGAATTAGCCTACCCTATAATTTAAAAGAATATGCATTTATCAAGGCAATACATACACTTTTTTTAAAAAATGGTATCTTTTAAGTAAAAAGTATGAATTGCATTATACTATGCAGAAGGAAAAAATGTAATACAATAAACATTTACCTTATACTTTACAGAAAAAAAATACTATATTGTATGTAGATTTTTATGGCACATTGTATGAATCTCCTTAAAATGAATGGAGATTAATGGCCAGATTCCCTGCATGCAACCATCACATTTGTTTAGATTTCCCACTCCTTTAATATGATTGGTCGAACATGTTACCAAGAGTGCTGGTATTTTATATAACAGAACTGGTGCTTCACTCCATTTATCTGTTTTGCTGAGTGGGTTGCAACATGCAATTGGCTCCTTTCATCAGTGTAAAAACCTAACCGGCCAAATTCTGTGTGAAATGTTAATATTTACTTCTTATTTATAGACAAATAATAGCATCCTCATAATCATCCTGTGTACTGAATATCAGTATGGCTTTGTCATGCTGATATTCACTATTACAGCATTCTTTCCTGTGTGATAATTGGATTATTTTCTGTGTTACTCTGATGGTGTTTTGCATTTGTGTGGGTGACACTGGTTCTGTTATTATTAGCATTTTTATGATCTTTAAGTCATCATGTGATCTTCCATTATGGTATTAGAACATTTTACATTAGCAAACAGATTTTAATAGCTAAAAAATGTTGGTATTTACATTATATCATTTACTGATATATTATCACTGCATTGTTTTACACTAAGTTCTGGCAACCACAGCTACCAGGTTACACAGCTCTGGCATACTGTATTTTTATTTGTGGCATCATATCGGACAGGTAGATTTATCAATGTACACTTGTAAAAATAAAGGTTCCAAAATGGGGGTTCTTTGAAAGGTGGAACCATTTTTGGTTCCCCAAAGAACCTTTCAGGGAACAGTTCTTAAAAGAACCAAGTTTTTCTTAGCATGAAGAACATTTTAAAAATCTAAAGAACCTTTTGTGGAATGAAAAGGTTCTGTGAATGTTAAAAGTTCCATGGAACTATATCAATGCCAAAGAACCTTTATTTTTAAAAATGTAGAACATTCACAACCTGCACATTCCCGATATGGACAAAACCAAACTAGAGTGAAATCTCAAAGGGTGATAAAATTAAACCCTCTTATCCCCAGGACAAAAACATTTACACAAACATTACATACATTTGAAATCACTACAGTGCTTTCTAAATAGATATACATCATTGTTCCATTCTTAAAGGGATAGTTCACCTAAAAAGTAGCCAAACGTTTGATGGGCCCCACTGACTTTGATAGTATTATTGAAGTCAACTGTTTGGTTACCCATATTCTTCAAAATATCTTCTTTTGTGTTCAGCAGAAGATAGAAACTCATACAGGTTTGGAACAACTTGAGGGTGAGGAAATGATGACAGAATTTTCTTTGTTAGGTGAACTATCCCTTTAATGTAGGTTAATAATTTTCTATGAAAGGCTGATCCACTATATAAAAGGCTTTCCCTGGTGAGGTCATTCTATCATGCTCCATGTTCCAGGTCTCATCAAATTCACCTGAACCAGCTAACCAAGCTCTTTGGGTTTATTTGAAAATGACAGGTGTTTTCCCACAGCAGGTGTGAAGATTATGCAGGTAGAGAATTGGAGGGTGGGCAGTTCGCTTACACTAGTAGGATGCTTTAAATGACATTGTGTGCACCTGAAAGGGCCCAACACTATTACAGATGATGAATTGTTCTGACCTACTGCTCATTATATTGACACTGAAGATCTGGTGTCAGTGTTACAAAAGGTTCTTGCTTTGTCGTGAATGAAGTCAGTAATTAATATGCTGCAGAGAAAAGCTTGTCCAAGTGTCAAATAGTGGATCTGTGTGTGGCGCGGGATGCTCAGTTCCGTTCTGTCTCTGGTCAGGACGTGAAAACCTTTGTCAAACTCCACTTGGTATTTGCATAACTTCCTGTTGTACTTAGTTGCCAGGGAGACATGAACTGACTCAGTGCTTTTGAGACAAAGCGACAGTGGTGCACCAATAATTCCAGAAGAGCAAAATGAACAGTATATACTTTACAAAAAAGTAGGGTATATTCCAAGAAAAGATGTTTTTTTTTACATTTCACTTCTTCATATTGAAATCGCAGTATTCATTTGCGAAAGTTAGCTGATATATTATTGAGACATTTTTATGGAGTTCATCCATTTCTCACCCAACTGCAATTTATTTATCATTATCTTAAAGGGATAGTTCACCCAAAAATGAAAATTTAATTTCATTCAAAATTAATTTACTCACCATCAGGCCATACAAGATGACTTTTTTTCTTCAGTAGAACAGTAGAGAAGACTTTTAGCTGAAACTGTGCTCCTCTGTGATTCATATAATGGATGTCAATGGATGCCGTCACTTTGAGATTCAAAAAAACATATGCAGACAAAACAAAATTAATACCCACGGCTCCTGACGATACATTGAGGTCTTAAGAAGCGAAACGATCGGTCTATGCAAGAAACTGAACATTATTTACAACATTTTTACCTGTAATCCACAGCCTCGGCAGAAGGTCCTAAGCGCGCTGATGACAGTCTGGAGCGCGAGCTTCCTGACGCATAATGACGTATGTGCAGGAGTGACCTCACGCGTGAGCTACGCTGTTTGTTTACTACAGAGAGGGAGGACTCGTATGTTCTATTGTTCATCAAAGAGGTACTTACTTGTGCTTATCCTGGATGCTGCAACCTATATAAAAAAATTAAGATTACGTTCACTTGCGCGATCTCAGTCGGGAATAGGGCTGCCCTCGACTAAAGATTTTTCTGGTCGACTTTGTTCATTTTAAGCGATTAGTTGACTAATTGCACGTTTATTAATGAACTATATAAATCATAATAAAGAGCCTTTAATGCCTACATAGCCTAATCAGTGCTCAAGCGCACGCATAAATCTTGCCACAGCGCACCGGCAGAATTGATTAATTGAAAAACTCGTGTTTTCTGTGTTTTCGGCTGCAGTGATGAAGTTGACGATGCTGACACAGTAGTGCATGCACCTATATGCACGTTTCATACAGATTACATAACCTGAGAATATTTGTTTTCCATTTGAATTGTTTCATTTAAAAGTAGACATTTCGCTTTCTATAGATATATTTTTCATGTCTGTGAGGCAAGTTTACATGGAGTTTCGGTTCTTCTTTGTTGGGCTCAAGTTCACAGGTTCACGGTAGAAAGCCCACCTTGTTTGCTTTCATTATTTTACGAAAGCACAACGTTTTGTTGTTATTGTGTGTGCACACAATTAAAAGTAGACTCTTCACAGTTTCAAAAGTTGTATTACTCTTATCTGTATGACCAAAAAATGATGGTGCAAGTTATCGCACTCCGCACAAACACTTAGCCCACATTTTTCTAGGTTAACGTTAAAGCGAGCGGCCATGTAAAGTTGCTATTATATTTTGCTATATAGAAATGTTGCTGCTATATTTTGCTATAAATATAACAATATTTTGAGGTCGATGAATGATAGGCTAGCGTTTGGATGTCCAGCTGTTAATGATCTGTCCGTCACAGACTTTGTTTTTTCCTGCGACTAAGCGAATAATAAAATTTTGGTCAACTAAGCCTCTTCTCGTCGACTAACGGTTAGTTGACTATTAGGGGGCAGCCCTAGTCGGGAAGATTGACTTTTTCACAGATTCCCAACGTTTGAGCTCATACGTCATTATGCGACAGGAAGCTTATGCTCGCAACTGTCGTGAATGCACTTAGGACCAAGGCTATGGATTAGGGGTAAAAACGTTGTAAATAATGTTCATTTTCTTGCATAGATCGATCGTTTCGCTTCTTAAGACCTCAGTGTATTATCAGCAGCCGCGGGTATTAATTTTGTTTTGTCTGCATATGTTTTTTTTGAATCTCAAAGTGACGGCACCCATTGACTTCCATTATATGAATCACAGAGGAGCACGGTTTCAGCTAAAAATCATCTATATTGTTCTACTGAAGAAAGAAAAAGTCACCTGCATCATGGATGGCCTGAGGATAAGTAAATTAGCAGCAAATTTTCATTTCTGGGTGAACTATCCCTTTAAGGCTCTGCAGTGTCAGTGCCGTCATCTGTTGTACATTGATGAAACAAGTATGGGAACCAAGTATCTTCAAATAGTGAAAAAAAGTCCAGTCATAAATGACTGAACTCTACTTGACATATTAAAACAATTGCAGTGCCGTCTCCAAATCTGTGAGGTACAGCTGAGTCATGCATTGGAGTCTAGTGTGAAACACTGACACTCAGGGGCCACAAGTTCAAGTCAGGGTCACGCGCTCTGCAAGTTGAAATCTGAACAGGTAGCTATGCAAGTGTAGAAAATGAATTATTCATTCCAACAATTCATCCTATTAGTCTGTGTGTGTAATATCACCTGTCAAGAACAGTATATAGGGGCTCTGATAACTTACCCAGTTGAGGTTTTACAGCACTTGATGATACATGACTAAGAGAGAAAGCAAACACAAGACTGCGCATTGTCTATTGATGTGTTTTCTTGGATCTCAAATGAGTCCTGACCTGTCAGGGCCCATCGCAGTCCCCTCAAAATGATCAGAGTGAGTCGGCCAAGCTGTGTTCAAGTTTCATTAGTCACAATATGTCTAATCATCATGCCTGTTTTCCCACTGCAATACAATAAGTGCTCTATGAAAGCATCAAATGTAATATCAGACCCATATTTTACGTCTCTTCTCAGCCATGTGCAGTATAAGAAGGGACAACCCCTTAACTGTGTGGCCCAATTCATCCGTAACTCTACTTTCTCCTGTAAGGTTACGGATGACGTCTAGAGGGGTGTCCGATGATACAAAAAAGGCCCTCTTATAACAGTAGCAAAATCAGAGTAATTTAATTTGTTTTCCCTGGGAGACTTCATCATACATTTAAATTAAAAATACCTTTGTGAAAAAAATACAATGTAAAGAGAATACTTATTACAGAAATAATGTACTTTAATATCATATGACTGAATGTAATGCTTTTAGACATTTTATTGTTATTTGCAATTAAATGGAAATGTATTATAGTTTAAACTTACGAGTGTTTTTGATCTACTTAAGTATTCATCTTTATATGGTATATTTCATAATTATTTCTATCTTCTTTTAAATATGGTTTTGACAGTATAAGTGCACTGTCGAATGTACTGACAAGCATTTATGGTAAACTAAACAATATTTTAATGTAATTTCTATTGAAACCTATATGTCATGTATTTAAATATATTTTTAATTACTCTTTTGTAATGATGAAGTTGTAATAATACACTACAGTTAAAATCAATCAAGTTATAAATCAGTCAATTATAATCAAGTGCTTTACATGTGTTTTAGTATGTTAGTCAACAAATTAAGTGTGCTTCTTTAAAGCACAAAAAAATTAGTATTAAAACAATGATTAAAATGGTAAAACCTTTCATTTGGCATGATTACAAAGTGTACTTAAAAGTGTACTTAAGTGTGTTAAGAAACAGTCATGAAAGGGAACTCTCTTTAAGTACATTTAAGTGGCCTTTTAATTCAGTAATATAATATTATCTGCAAGTACAGATTTAAAAATATATATGGGCTAAACTTTTAAGATTTGAAGTAAACTATAAGTGCGCAATTAAGCATACTTCTTTTTTCACAAGGGTAAGTAGTCTAAAAGCACACCAAATGCTAAGACATGGGTCAGCAAGACACCTCAGGTTAGATCACATGAGTTTGTGAACACCATGGTACAATTTCGCTCTGAAGCAGAACAACTTATGGTCATGTATTCACAAGGAAAACTGTTCTATTGATAAGAGAGGCTAGTCATGGAAGCATTTCACCATCACTTGACCCAGCGCTAACAGCGAGTGTGGGAAAGTGATACAATTTGTATTTCATATTAAAATGAAGATGTTTATCATTTTTATGACTCTGTCATAGCTCAGGAGAGTTCTCAGTTGTGTTTCGTTGAAGTTTCAACTTTGTCTTGGATGCTTCTCCTTAAATTCCTTTGGAGGACTGAAAAAAGAAACAAAACAGTGACATATTAATATGATTTTTTAATTAATACTACATATTAATGTGAATGTGAACCTGCACAGATCAGATCATTTAGTTTTGGAAGAATTTGATGAGAGGTGTTTGAGCTCATATTGAGATCTCTGACTTTAGTACCTTGGTATCTGCTGAGCATGGTTTGAGATGTTGTGAACTTTAGATGAGACGTGTGGGCTAGTTTGCTAGCTTTAGCTAGTCTCCCAGATTGGTTTGGACATTTTTTCAACTGTTCAGACTGAGAGACCGACTGGACACCCAGTTAAACCAGGCTGGGAGACTGTCTTTAGGAGAAAATATTGAGGTTTTGCCATTACATTGTCTGTAAAACACAAAAAAGGTTAGCAAGTGATTTTCACACTAAACTGATGATAATGTACATATTGCCAGTCTTCATTGGCTGCCTGCGAACAACATCTACTTTGACCCGCCAGAAATTCAGATATGGTAATGGGTGTTTTGTTTGCTACACATGCTGTAAGTGGTAGACCAATCACAACAGATTGGGCCATCTGACCAATCAGAGCAGAGTAGGCTCTCAGAAAGGAGGGGTTTAGAGAGACCGGATCCTTTATCAAACCGTTTCAGACACTGAGAAAAGAGGTGATGCAGCAATGAGAAAATTAATGTTTTTGACCATGGATCTCATAAACTTACTGTAGGAGACCTCCAAAACAAAATTATGAACACTTAAAGGAATAGCTCACCCAAAAATGAAAATTATCCCATAATTCACTCCCCCTCAAGCCATCCTGTGTGACTTTCTTCTTTCAGCTGAACACAATCGGAGTTATATTAAATAATATCCTGGCTCTTCCCAGCTTTATAATGGCAATGAATAGTGTCTGAGTTTTTGAAGCTCCAAAAAGCACATCCATCCATCATAAAAGTAATCCATATGACTTCAGTGGGTTAATAAATGCCTTCTGAAGTGAAGCGATGGGTTTTTGTAAGACAAATATCCATATTTAAAACTTTATGACCCAATGTAGGTCGTAGCTCCTCTTCTATTATATCGAATTGTGGTAATCAACATTATGCCAGAAGTGCTGTCAATTGAGTTTAACTTGTATTGAACCCATAATATTCTATTAATGTGCACATTGAGCAAATGGCCTTAACAGAATGTACATCTGAGATCTTGCCCTAACCTGCTCCTATGGACAATAGACATATTCATTGCATGACATCTGGGGGGTTTCTGGTTATTTCAGAAGTCTGCCTTTTGCCAGGAGCATTGACACAGCAACACACAGCCTGTTTTTCCTTCAGATACAGTAAAGTGAGTGTGCAGTAACACCAGTCCCTCTGACACAAACACCCTTGAGGTTTTTTCTCGGCATGGCATGGGATCCCAGCCCTGCAGGCTACGAGTTTGTGCAGCAAAACGTTTATAGTCTTTGGCGCGGAACTGTTGTAGGTGGTGGTTTTGGCCCTCTTACTAACCCCGCTGAACATTATTGTCTTGTCACATGTAACGGTAATGGAAACAATGGGTCTTGTGCCAAAAGAGACAGTCAGCAGAACCCAATAGAGAGTGGCACACATGCCCTACACCCCTCTCTCTCACTCCCTGACGACGAGGGCAAACATAGGGCACAGAACGCCCAGACTACCACAAGAACCCCTCAAGGCCTGCTGTGGGTATTCTTCATTCATTGGGTCACAGTTCCAAGAACAGAAAAATGGCTGGAATACCCATAAAATTTATGGCAGAGAGTGGAGTGGAGTAATGACGCCAATGCTTGGCTCAGTTATTATACATTTCAGGGTGTCAAGTGGCTAGTCAAGCTTGTTGTTATTTGTCATTTTAAGACGAAATTTGGCTTGATATCAGAACTGAATGGAAACTCTCACCAAGTCACACATAAAATCCTAGTACTCATGGAGCGTTCCCGTTTGTACTACAGTTCCCCCAGACTGGATGGTATTTAAACATCCCGTGGGCTGGAAGGTGATAATGAGAATGTGTCCCCTTAAAAATGATCCCGTGTTCACTTGTAAGCAAGGTGAGGAATTAATTATCTTGCCTAAATGGTTTTACAAGTTCATTGGTACTACACACAATGTGTTTCTCCTTAAATCATTTCCCATGAGAATATGTTCTAGCATTAACTGCCCCATACCTCCACAATGGGAGTACAAACTGTCTCCAAAGACTGCTCCCTCAACAACCCTAAATGGCTTTTCTCCAGGTTCTTTGACGATGTACAAGCTGAACTGTCCATGTAATAGAAGGAAGTTAGTTTATTTCATTGACTGAACAGAGAATCACTCAATCCATTAGATAGATAGATAGATAGATAGTTGACATGTAAGTGCAAAGTTACTCATACTCAACAAAATGTCTAATGGTCTAAAGGGGACCATCAAAATAAAGTGTTACCGAATGCTTTTAGGTTCTTGTGATGTTCTTGTTCTAGTAAAATATAACAGTGATTTTCTTTTTGCAGCGGATGTGGCACGCTGCTTGAACACTGCACTCCAGGTGGGCTGCGGTGCCTTCGCCTGTCTCGAAAACTCAACCTGTGACACAGATGGCATGCATGACATCTGCAGGTCCTTTCTCTACAGTGCTGCTAAATTCGACACTCAGGTATGTTTGTATACAATTCATGCCAAAGTACAATAGAATATCAGTTCATCAATGGAAACACAATATCCTTTTATTGTCAAAGACGCCTATTGAGTGAATCCTGTCAAATGAATGCAGCTGAATTCCACTGAGATGGGACTGAACTCTGAAAAGGCCTGATGGGAGATATTATTTTCAAAAGTTATTATTACAGAGTGATTTATAATGCCATTCTTTATTGATTAATCTTATATATAATATATATGCCACACTAAATGTTGCCCAAAGTATACTTCACTTTTTATGCGTACACGAGGGTCAGCGTACAGTGCGTGACGCAAATTTCGTCATCAGAATAGTATGTGTACTGCCGCATTTTTTAACTGCACGCACTTTGTATGCGCATTTAATTTTTTCGCAGTAATTACTTTATCCACAAGGTGGCACCCGTGCCCTGGGGGCGTCGATTCACAAGGTAGTCAAAGAAAAACTGCATAAACAGAACAAAACTGTGTGGTGAGAAATCGAGTCCCCCCAGGAATCGGGTCTCCTTTAGGACCCCAAGTGATCCCATTGGTTTAACAAACTTTTAATGGGTAGTATTTTTAGGGCCTGATTACAATTCCTGCAAAATCATGTTATCACGGTAGACATCGCGATAACAACTTTTGATCATTACCGCCTGGGTCCTAAAGGAGAACCGATTCCTGGAGGGGGGACTTAATTTCTCACAACACCGGAACGCATGCAAGCTACAGCAGCATTGGAGGCCTACACAGACAAGAGATTGTGCAAAGAGTTTAGAAAGTACCCTCATTTGTACAACTCTAGCATGAAAGAATACAAAGATGTTTATATGGGTTGTAACTTATAGAGGTATTGTAATTTGTCGCAATGCATGTGCGTCGAACGCCTGTGTACGCGTATGAGTCAAGTGAAATATACTGTGCGTTCTACTGTGCGCGTACACTAGCATACGCCTAAAAAAAAAAAGAAGTATACTTTCTGCCTTAGTTTGTCGCCCACCTCAAGCAAAATTCTTATTACCAAGTTACTTTACGAATTGATTCATCAAAAAGAACTGGTTCAAAAGAATGACTTGTTTGAGAATCATTACTACTTTTTACTGGCCAAGGTTCCACTTAATTAAAACTAAAACCTTTCCGATTTCATGAAATGGATTGAAGTCACAGATCAGGCCTGTGCTTGATGTGGTTTCCTGTTCATTTTACAGGGAAAGGCTTTTGTGAAAGAAAGCTTGAAGTGCATCGCCAATGGCATCACTTCCAAGATCTTTCTAACAGTCCGACGGTGTTCCACCTTCCAGAGGATGATATTGGAGGTTCAAGAGGAGTGTTACAGCAAGTTGGACATTTGTACAGTGGCCAAATCAAACCCAGAAGCCATTGCAGAGGTGGCTCAGCTACCCAGCCACATTCCCAACAGGTAAGACTCTTGAACAGAATGAAAAGATTCCATCTTATGGTGTATATAAAAACACAGAAAGGGTTTCAGGATTGTTGACCTTACCATTACGTTAAGTTTGGGAATTAAAGAATCAGTTAGGTGGATTCCCTTGTGCAAAAGAAGTACCCTTATTTGTATTGAATGTTGTGTACTTCAAATCTTAAAAGTAGTTTATTACACAAGTTAATCTGAAGAATTTGGTTCCAAAATGCTGTAAAATCCATTTTGATTCATTTGAGTAAAAATGTGTTTTCTTTACCAAGAAAGCGGCAATATGAAAACCACTATTTTCTGTTTCAAACGTTCACATAGCATCTTTTGGTTATAAAAACATTAAACATTTAAATCTAGATTTTGATTTTCAAAGGTTTATTATAAAAACGGATTATTTTTTCCCCAAAATGCAATAAATCCATGACACGTTTTTTTCAAAATGCAATTAATCCATCAATGTAAAAGTTATTTTTCATACTGAAAATACACAACAAAGTAAGTTGATTCACATATATGACAGCCTCTGAACTTTGTCAATACTAATCTTATATACAGGCATTTGACTAAAAATACATTCAGTCGTGGCTCCCAAAATGAATTAAACGAGTCATCTTGTTAATGTTATAAATTAATTATGTCTCCGTTTGTCATTACCGATTAAAGAGCATCTGGCGCCACCGCACGGTTAAAATAAACACATTTGCAGAGTACATTGGTATTAAAAACGGCTTTTAAAAACTGTTCATGATTCAGTTTTGGAGACTGTGACAGAAGTTTGATGCTGTCGTGGAACAAGCAACAGCTTGACCGAGTGCCTCATGTTCTTAATCTCCTCACGTAAATGATTACATTTCGATGACTTGCGTTTCTTTCCCACCGCAGAAACCACCACAGGTTCATCAATGCCGTCAAAATTATTCATTTTTCTGTTTTTGTTGATCACAAAGTACAAAGCAGATAAGAAAAACTAGGATGTCGGGTGTATTCAGAGTGCCATTACTGTTTACAGTGCGTGGAATGGTGCGCTGTGATTGGTTGAGCGGATATATCGCATTCTGCAGAAAAAGGAGACTGGCGTTTGTCGCGTTTTGAAAAGAAAGGGAGAAAACATGACAGAATAACACGACGGATATCGCATTTTGTGCAAAATTAATTAATGACTTTTCAATACCGACCAGATACAATACTGATTTTGGCGGAAACTCTTTTTTTTTTTTTTTTTTTTTTTAAATGGCGTTTATCGCGTTTTGGAACCAAACTCTTCATATATTTAAAATGTACTAAATTGCAACTTCACCATTACAATTACAAATATATTTAAGTACATGACATATAAGTTTCAATAGAAATTACATTAAAGTGTATTTTAGTTTACCATAAATGCTTGTCAGTACATTCGGCGGTACACTTTAATCATATTTTAAATACAACAGAAAAATGAAATCACAAATAAGGTTGCATTTACGTAGCCTACTACTTAAGTGGTAAAATGCAATTAAGTGTAACATGCAGTTAAGTGTCCAGAAACATTACATTCAGTTTGCACTCAAGTATATTCTTGTAGAGTACATTATTTCTGTAAGAAGTGCTTATTTTAAAAGTATGCTAAAGTGTACTTGTTTTTCACAAGGATTATTGACCAAGACCCAGTTGAGCTGCTTGTGTACAATTTAGCAGTGGTGGACTGTAACATATAACTTTTTGTCACTATACAATCCGAAATCGATTCTCTTACCCAGTGATACAATATTTGCTGATTCCTTAAAACATGCCACTATACCATTATGATTCGCTTAGATTCAGGGGTATATTGATCGATATTATGATATTATGTGCCTATTTTACACAACCAATTAACTTACATATGCAAAATATATAACATGAGCATTTAACTGAAATTTGCAAATCCAAAATACTTATACATCCATGACTTGAGTCCAACAGTAGAGAATATGTTGTCTGTGTTCATTTTTTGATGGTTTTTTGATTGTGTTGAACAGTCAACAGAGATTGCTTGCAGATATGGCTAACATGAGAGTGTCAAAATAAAGGTGCAACTTTAAAATATATATCGATTACTTTTTATTTCAAAGAAGAAAACAAGAATGATTTGCTCACAAATCAGACACAAAAGGCATCTGAGAAAGTTTTACTCTACACAAGAGCAATATGTAGCCAATTAAATATTTTAGAGCAGAGCAAAACTATTCATTATAGAAATTTCCCTGACTTGTCCATGACTTCTAAGATTTTATTAATTTCCATGATCTTTCCAGGTCAGAAAAACACAAATTCCCTGATTTTTTTTCCAGGTTTCCATGACTGTGGGAACCTTCATCCTCACAGTAGCTGGGTTCCCATTCAAAATTCGGATAAAGAAAATGCATTCAGAAAGGTCACGTGATCAAAACATTTGCCATCTGTCAGTATAGCAGTGGCTTTTATCTTTCATTTAGTGTCTGTTTTTATTGCTGTCAAATCGATTAATCGTGATTAATCACATCTAACATAAAAGTTCATACATATATAATATATGTATATATATATATACACACTATATTGCCAAAAGTATTGGGACACCCCTCCAAATCATTGAATTCAGGTGCTCCAATCTCTTCCATGGCCACAGGTGTATAAAATCAAGCACCTAGGCATGCAGACTGCTTCTACGGCCCTGTCCCAAATGGCACACTTCTATGCACTTTCGGTCTTGTGAACTTACAATGGCTGCCATGTGCGCGTGTCCGTTAAGTCCACGAGACCGTAGGGTGTCCCATTTGTCAATTTTAGGCTTTAAAAGGGTTCTCGTGAGCGCCCCCTTTGCGGCCGATATGCTCCCTCGATGCGCACTTTTGCTGAGCCCGCACTGGTGCGAGCTCCGCAGCAGACTTCTTCCCGACAGTCAAAGCGACGTTACGTCACGAAAGTGCGGACTCGTAGGAAGGCCGTGAGTGTTTAGGGTGCCATTTGGCACAGGGCCTACAAACATTTGTGAAAGAATCGGTCGCTCTCAGGAGCTCAGTGAATTCAAGTGTGGTACCATGATAGGTTGCCACCTGTGCAATAAATCCATTCGTGAAATTTACTCACTACTAAATATTCCACGGTCAACTGTTAGTGGTATCATAACAAAGTGGAAGCAATTGGGAACAACAGCAACTTAGCAACGAAGTGGTAGGCCACATAAAATCACAGAGCGGGGTCAGCGCATGCTGAGGCGCACAGTGCGCAGAAGTCGCCAACTTTCTGCAGAGTCAATAGCTACAGACCTCCAAACTTCATGTGGCCTTCAGATTAGCTCAAGAACAGTGCGTAGAGCGCTTCATGGAATGGGTTTCCATGGCCGAGCAGCTGCATCCAAGCCTTACATCACCAAGTGCAATGCAAAGCGTCGGATGCAGTGGTGTAAAGCACGCCGCCACTGGACTCTAGAGCAGTGAAGACGTGTTTTCTGGAGTGACGAATCATGCTTCTCTGTCTGGCAATCCGATGGACGAGTCTGGGTTTGGCGGTTGCCAGGAGAACGGTACTTGCCTGACTGCAATGTGCCAAGTGTAAAGTTTGGTGGAGGGGGGATTATGGTGTGGGGTTGTTTTTCAGGGGTTGGGCTTGACCCCTTAGTTCCAGTGAAAGGAACTCTTAATGCTTCAGCATACCAAGACATTTTGGACAATTTCATGCTCCCAACTTTGTGGGAACAGTTTGGGGATGGCCCCTTCCTGTTCCAACATGACTGCACACCAGTGCACAAAGCAAGGTCCATAAAGACATGGATGAGCGAGTTTGGTGTGGAGGAACTTGACTGGCCTGCACAGAGTCCTGACCTCAACCCCATAGAACACTTTTGGGATGAATTAGAGCGGAGACTGTGAGCCAGGCCTTCTCGCCAACATCACTGCCTGACCTCACAAATGCGCTTCTAGAAGAATGGTCAAAAATTCCCATAAACACACTCCTAAACATTGTGGAAAGCCTTCCCAGAAGAGTTGAGGCTGTTATAGCTGCAAAGGGTGGGCCAACTCCATATTAAGCCCTACGGATTAAGAATGGGATGTCATTAAAGTTCATGTGCACGTAAAGGCAGGCGTCCCAAAACTTTTGGCAATATAGTGTATATATATATATATATATTTATTTATACACACACATACATGCATACGCACACATATATATTTTCAAACTTTTATGTTAGATTCAATTAATCGCGAGTAATCGATGAGACAGCATTTATTATTAGAGTATATTTTTAGTTTACGCACCTCGTTTTGGATTTTTGAAGGCGCAGTGAGTTTTTGCTATTTTTTTTAGATCAAGAAAATGCGAAATATTGTGTGTTTCCATAAACTAGGTTATGTGCATTATCTTGTGTGTCATTAAACCTGGATAGTCTCCATTACCTAATGCAGAAAATCAGAAAACCCACTTCAGTCTATGAACTTTTGTGTGAATTTTGAGCAACAAGCATTTCCATTCAAGTTCTCCTTACACAAAATTTGCATAAAAATAGGAATAATGCAAACTCCACAAGTGTCTAATGAGGTAGATTGTAATCATTGTAATCTCTCATGAGCTTGCTAGAAATATTGTCAACTGATTTTGTGGCAGCAACCAATATTTAAAAAAAAATAATAATTTGTGTCATTCGAAAACTATTTTAGCACATTCTTTCGTTTCAGATTCCCATTCTCTGTAGCTTTCTAATGTTGCTTAACCCACTAATTTGTTGACGCACTGACTCAGCGTGATTTTTCTCTGTCTCGCTGCAGGTTTTATGGGAAACTACTGCAGAGTTTGATGGAGTGTGATGATGAGACGGTGGACCTGGTGAGGGCAAATCTGTTGACCCGATTAGGGCCCGAGATCACCATGCTCTTCCAACTACTGCAGAACAAGCCGTGTCCGTCTGCTGCAGTACCTACTGGAATGGAGACTCGTGGTGGGTGGCGGTGGTCTGTCAGTCCCCATGGATACAAGAACCAGCCAAATCTACGCAACAGAGATGCCTCGAATCTCTTTGGCAAGAAACGCAACATTGGTGACAGCTCTTAACTTCAAACCAATTTGCCAGTCCAAACTTAGCCATCGAGCACACATACACAAACGCAAAGTGAAAACACACACACACACACACACACACACACACACAAAAAAAAAGAAAGAAAGACAAAACAGTGGTTTATTTTCTGAGGCTATACAGGGACACATTCCTTCTCAACTGGAAAAAGGCATGCACCAGTGCGAAAACATCTCGAATGTCAAATTCTCTGTTTATCACTTCATATTCGACGGAAAGAGTTTCACGCGTTACCGGGACTTCGAGGGGAAATCGGTCGGGTTTACAGACCGATCCGTGAGTAGGTCAAGTCAAGGTCGTCGTGAAACCCAGTGGGAGTCATCGAAAATAATATAAAAAAAACAAAACAATAAATAGCCATTTGTATATGAAATATATCTTACAGAGATTACAGCAAAGAAAATGTATCTGTATATAAACTGAATCTAGCGTTGATGTGAAATAGTTGGCATGTGTTATAGAAATAAGAGTGTACTATTTATTTATTAACAGATATTTTACTACTACTTTAGCTGTTAATCTCAAATTGCCACTAGCCTTTTTGTGAAACTCTCCCATTTGGCGAGAGCTATCTTTAAAGATCTATGTGCAGGAATTCATTAAAATACCAAAAAACTGAAGTTCACTTCAAACGCCGTAAATCATAAGCGTCGAGCACAGCAACAGTAGATGTCAGCGATCCACACTGGACGACCAATCATTATTTATAAAAAAGGGAGAGAAAACTTCTCTTCAAATTCCTTTCGGCTTCGTTCTGTAGACCTACAGGAGGTTTTTTTTCCACTGTTCGAAAACATTTTCTTGACTCTTGGATCGTCTCTCTACTTATGATCTGTTCAAGTAGTGCAGTACAAATAAACTCTGAGAGGAAATTCAGTTCGGAGCCCTGAGCGCATTGTTAGCGCTACATCTAAACACATATTTTGGCCAACTTATTGGACAGATGAACAAATTACTCCCTGGTGAATATGACATGCAGAAGTGAGTTCAAGCACGCTGTTCCCAGCATTGCTGAGACGACAAAAAACCCTTAAAAAAAACCCGAAAAAAAAAAACTAAATATCTATTTAAAAACTTATTAATTGACTTATTAATATTTATTTTCTTACTATATTATTTAAATGTTTATTTTATTACATTTCTGTGGGCAATATTAGTTCATTCAGCAAGCATCGGTTTACAGATATTGTGCTTTTTAATTGCTTAGGCATCCGTTTTTGGGAGCTATTTTAAATTTATTTAATCGATCACTTTATTTAGTCATTCTGAGTTGACCCATGTAATGACTCTGTGCTGGTCATGGGGGAACACGCTGGTCATATGAGTCAGGTGAATGTTATATGGGACCACTATAATGCAAAAGTTTATTGAGCATTGCCACATGCTGTGTATACATTCAGGGTTAATCAGCTATATAGAGTATATCATTAGCTTTAACAGAGTAACCAGTATTTCATAGCGCTGGAGGGCGATGCGGTTCAGCCATCGTACGCGTTAATTTGGGGCAGTCGCTGCAAAGTGTTTTCCGGAGCCATTCTCGACACTATGCAATATACAACGTTTCGGAAAGGCCTGTTTCTCTCAGAGTGTTTACCCAAGGGTGAATGGGGAAGATCTCTTTGTAAGTGCTTCTTGAGGAAGGACTGGAGGGCAGCGTTTGGCTTGGGAATGACGGAGGAGCGAGGGCCAAATCCAATCAAACTACCGCAAAACCACTTTTTGACTAGTCCCGTCCAAAAATAAATTCCATAGCAAAGAAGCCATTTCACCACTGAGCGATTTAACCATTAAAATGACCAATCTGCATCCCTTTATATGTCCCAATTCTTTTGAAAAACACAGCCTAGCCATTAAACGGCTTGTTTTATGGTGAACTTACACTGGCGCCATATTGGTACTGTGGTGATAATACAGCAGTTTGATTGAATTGGACCCAAAGAGTAATGAGAGAGAAGAACCGGAGGGGCAGAATGACTGTTTTTTCCTTAAACCAAATGATCTGCAAATCTAAAAGTAATTCACCAAACTATGCAATAATCGCTAGAAAGGTTTCAAACTAAAATCCATGCTATCGAGCCCTAAGCGGAAAAAGGGCCGTTTAAGTTTTGAGACTTAAGCAGTAGCTTTTTTTCTTCACCCATATGAAATCAGATCCCCAATCCCCCCAGTTATCCTTTTTTTTATTTCTTTATTTGACTTCCCTGTTTCTGGCCAAAATGTTAATTCACTTTCTCTCTGTGTGTGTGTATATGTGTAGTTATAATAATATATGCACTTTCTGTCTCATAGGACCACTATAAAAGGGCATTGAAGCATAATCAGATTCTGCTCAAACACACCAGAATAGCTGCTGTATTCTTGTTGAACAGGCAGGGATGTAGTGGCATAGTGAGGATTTTTTTTTTTTCCTTTGTTTTTGTTTGGGAAATGTGGTATGATAATATCGCAATCTATTAAACACCAAGGAAGTACCTGTACCAAGCAAAGCTGCTAAACTGTTTTCCAACCCCACTGTGTTAATGCTAAAGCTATTTTTCAATTAAAATCCCATCAATTTGTCCAACCTTCACTGTGTGCGAATCATGATGAACATGACCAGTGACTCAATTATGCATTACCATTTTCAACCGCAGTTCTGGTATCTCAGCAACAAGGTGTCCATACCATCTCCAGAGAAACAGCAGCGAGTGCAGACGTTTGCCTCAAGCCAGCTCAAAGACATCTGATTTCGTGTTTAAAAAGATGCTGGCGACCTACTCTTAAGTAGCATTAAAGTTGGATTTTCGGCGCTGTTCGGAAGGTTTGGCCACTCTTGTACCGACCACTAGTTTTCTTCCGTTACTGAATCAAAGGGAAATGTTAGTGTAAATGTATGTTATTTTGTTAAATTATTACATTGCATTTGTTAGACTGCTGTGGATATAAGTCTTTTTTTTTTCTCATTCAAAGCCTCTCTCATGTAGCTTACCATTCTATTCATATTGTGATTCAGAGAATTTTCAAAGTTCTAATGGATTTTGTAAAACTTCAGAGAATGTATATTTTATCAAATGTCTGTATTTGGTGCAACGGGGTGCCTACGGCGCTGAAAGTTTAGTGCAGCCCTCTGGTCATTTGAACTTGAACAGCATTGTGTCCTTATCACGATTTATGGTGGATTAGCAGAGCTTGGAGACTGACCCTTCTTGTTGCCAAATTTAAAGTTTATATAACCACTGCCTCAAGGAATCATCTAGACTTCAAGTCTTAGACTTGAATCGAACGTTCTTTGCCTGCGTTATAGAAATAGTTTAGAATGTAGTGAGCGGGAATGATTGGAAATTGACGTTCTGTGTGATCAGATTGTCCCAGACATGTTTCAGGTTAGTTTAGTGCTTATTAATATTGTCATTTTACATCATAACCAGAGAGATCAGGATGCACTGCAATAGAAGAGATCTGTTTCTACAGGTCCTTCATTGTTTCTGATTTCTCCTCTTTGATCCAGGGCCCTGAGGACTATAGGCTACACAAGCCATTAAACTGTATGGTACTCTCTCCTCTCAAAACTTGAATCCACTTATATCACTCATATTCCTGTTTATGTTCAAATGTTAAGATTCAATGTTTTTTTTTTTTGTTTTGTTTTTTTTTCCTTTTAAAATGCAGTATGAAACCAAAATAGGAAAAGATTGTTTTGCAAGGCATTCTATTCAAGGCATTCTATTTTTTCGTCCCTAATGTTACACATGATGGAAATTTGTGATTGATTTGCACTTTATACTGAACCCATATACATATATACCTGTGTATATGTGTGGGGTTTCTTTCTGTGCTGACAGGTCAAAAAAAAGAAAAAAGAAAAGAAATACATCAACTATGTGTCTTTTACTGTGTAATAATAAACTATGATCAGATCTCTCATATTGTATCTTATTTTTGTGTATGCAGTAACACATGCATGAGATGCAGGGAACACTGTGGTTGTTATATTCTTAAATATTCTCATGAGACTGAATACATTCAATATGGAGTATTTGAGATCCTATTATAACCCATATATTCAAAATGGTACAATATTGAAAACTTGGACTTGGGTACAATGAATTCACTCAAGTAATAATATTGCATAACCCTAGAACAATCTTAGGTTACACTTTATTTTAAGGTATCCGTGTTACAGTGTATTTATACATTTAAGTACTGAGTAATAATAATTAACTACATGTACTTACTATAGGGTTAGGGTTAGGATGAGGGTTTGGGTTTAGGGTTAATTGCATGAAATTATGCATAATTTATAGTTATACTAACTACATGTAACAGTGACACTGTAAAATAAAGTGTTACCCAATCTTATTAAACCATTGGGCAGTAAATAAAGGATCAACACCAATTTGGCTGGTCCAACACTTTTTCAAATAAGCATTATGAACATACAGATATGGCCAAAATTATGTGAACACCATTTGTAATGATGAGTTTGCACATTCCAGTAATTCCTTTTAACAAATGTTAACACTACACCATATATTGACATTCTATGCTTTCAAATTTGTGGCAGGGTCAATGACAAATTAGAGTGTCCACAATAAATGAGAATTAAAAAAGAAAAAAAAATACATTAAAATACATTGAAGAATGTAGTGTACCCATGAAATAAAAAGTAATAACACATTCCCCTTGCACCTTGATTACTTATAGCCTATATATCTTAAAGGGGTCATGAACTGCATTGTTGTATAATGTTTCCTGGGGTGCACTTATAATGTTAGTATGCTTTTTACATCAAAAATTGTCATCATTTAGAAATATAAGGCATTTTTCCTACCGTGATTTTAGCCATCTTATTTGAACGCTCTGTTTTAAAGGGGCGTGTCTGCTGTGAGACTTCAGTGTAAACGCCCACTGCTGTGATTGGCTAACATCTTTCCATTTGAAATAGCTAAGTATTACTCTCTTGAAAACTTTTAGCACATTTTTACTATTACAGCTCTGAAGGTTAACAAATCGTGAAAAGTGTTGCATTACATTTAGATCTATGGCATTATGTTTAGATCGTAGCATGAAAGGTTGCAGTGATGACGATTGTTTGTAGCTGATCACAGACATGTTGTTGAGTACATGAAAGCAGTGATCTCGTCAATCCAACTCAATTTCTGCACACTAATGAATGCTTTCATCATAACTAACAATGCAAACGTGATGTAACTAAGAGATTCGTTGAATAAAACGGCAGTTTTGGCGTGAGTCCAGAACTCAGTCACTGATAAACTCGCAGTGTTTGATTGACAGCTCCAGCGATTGCAAAGGGAGCGCTCTTTGATCGTTTTCTATATATAATTTAATCGCTGTTTAAATAACTGATTATTTTCATCCTACTAAGAGAAACAACGTGAAGTTGTCCGTTTAGTCACTGGTTTGATTTACTGACACATAGACAAAGAACATCTGACTTACATGATGTCTCATTACTGTCGAGTCCATATCGTAAAAGTCTGTTTGCAAAGCCTGTGCCAAAATGTGATTGATTTACCAAAGAATCCACAGTGAAATACCGAATACAAATAAATAAAGCTCAACTGAGACATTCACATTGTTGAAAATAAATAACCATATTCCTAGCATTAGCATCCTTTGAAAGGTAATGTTATTTTTGTCCTGTATCACTCTTCTCTCCTCCTCATCTCACTAACACACCAGTGGGCGGGGCTAACGTTGCAATGATGAAGTAGGCATTGATTTCTTCTGTGGAGGCGGGGTTTCACCTATAGATAGGCATATACCAGGATCAGTCGTTCGCTGGGCCTGGTGTCAATAAAAGCTTTTATTGGACTAACAAGGACGTTTTTAGTTCTGAAACTTACAGGATATTGACCTCTTATATATCAAAAGCTCAAGGAAAAGTTGATTTCTTAATTCATGACCCAATTTAAAGTTTTAAATTTTTAAATTATTTAAAACAATTCAAGGTAAAAAGCAAGTTGTTATAAATATCATGAATTATTATGTCATAATTATCTTTTCTGGGGGAAGTCACACCGCATGGCAAATCAAATTATCTTAAATCATCCGACATTATTATCCCGACTTATTGACATTGACACACAGTCATCTCCATGATATCATTCCCTGTTTTAATTTCCTGCACACTCAGAAAAAAAGATACAAAAGCTGTCACTAGGATCATGGTACCCTTTCAAAAGGTACATCTTTGTACCATATTTACCCCTAAAGGGTATATAACAGTACCATAAATGGGTCCTATTAAAATCACATTATGAAATAAATGTTTTTCTCTAAAACATGTTAGCCACAATTATTGGCACCCCTAGAATTTTTTATGAGTAAAATATTTCTGAAGTATATTCCCATTCATATTTAAAAAAATTTTTTTAGCACACCAGGGTGATCATGAACATGAAATTGTCCAGCCATGACTTCCTGTTCCACAGGAGTATAAACATGAGGAAACACAAAGGCCAAATTCCCTTAATCATTCATCACAATGAGTAAAACCAAAGAATATAGTTCTGATGTGCAGCAAAAGATTGTTGAGCTTCACAAAATAGAAAGTGGCTGTAAGAAAATAGCTAAAGCATTGAAAATCCCCATTTCCACTATCAGGGCAATAATTAAGAAGTTCCAATCAACTAAAGATGTTACAAATCTGCCTGGAAGAGGACGTGTGTATAAATCGTCCTAATGCGCGGTGAGTTTAAGTGGCCAAAGACTCTCCAAGGATCACAGCTGGAGAATTGCAGAGATTAGTTGAGTCTTGAGTCTCAGAAAGCCTAAAAAATGATCAAACAGCACCTACATCCCCACAAGTTGTTCGGGAGAGTTTCAAGAAAAATTCTCTGCTCTCATCCAGAAACAATCTCCAGCATATTCAGTTGTCAGACAAGACTGGAACTTCAAACGGGACCAGCTTCTATGGTCAGATGAAAATAAAAAAAAGAGCTTTTTGGCAGCAAACCCACCAGATGGGTTTGGTGCACACATGGATAAAAAGTACCCCATGCCCACAGTTAAATATACTGTTGGATCTTTAATGTTGTGGGCCTATTTTTCTGCTGGAGGTCCTGGACATCTTGTTCAGATACATGATATCATGGATTCTATCAAATACCAACAGATAAAAAATCAAAACCTAACCGCTTCTGCTAGAAATCCAATAATGGGCCGTGGTTGGATCTTCCATCAGGACAATGATCCAAAACAAACATCAAAACCAACACAAAAATGTGTCACTGAGCACAAAATGAAGCTTCTGCCATGGCCATGACCTGAACCCTAAGGAAAATGAGTGGAGTGAACTGAAGCACCAACATGGAGCTGGGAATCTGAAGGATCTGGAGAGATTCTGCATGAAGGAATGGTCTCTGATCTCTTGTCAGGTGTTCTCCATTATAGGTGAAGACTCAGAGCTGTTATCTTGGCAAAAGGAGGTTGCAAAAAGTATTGAATAAAAGGGTGCCAAAAATTGTGGCCAACATGTTTTGGAGAAAAACATTTATTTCATAATGTGATTTTCCTCCCACTTTTAATTCTTTTCCTTCAATGAAAAGTTAGATTTTTGCTAATTTTATGAATTAAAGATCAAAAGGATAAACAATGCAGATTTATTTTTACAGTCATCTTTGATCATATTTATCAAGGGTGCCAATAATTCTGACCACAACTGTATATATATATATATATATATTTTTTTTTTTTTTTTTTTTTTTTTTTTACATTTTTATCTTTCTTTAGTGTGTAATGTTGCTTTTTGAGCATGAAAAAGGTCTGCAAAGTTACAAAGTCCACTCCAAAGGGAGTTATTCTCTATATCAGTGTCACTGTTTCTGAACTCCCTGAAACGTCTCCATTGTAGTCTTGAGTTTTCTTCCGGGAACGAACATGTCACAATATTCCTCATTTAAATAATTCCCACCCAAGGCATGCACAAAATAAAGGGGCGGGGCCTGGTTGAGTAAGTAGTGTGTTGAAACTCGCGGTTATGATAAGGGGCGTGGCATTTCCCATGCGGTTGACAAATCACAACATACTGTTCCAGCTGACCAATCAGAGCACATTGCTCTTTTCAGAAGGAAGGGCTTCATAGAGACAGGAACTAAACAGGGCTGCATTTCTCAAAAGCATTGTGAGCTGAGTTGATCATAGGTCCATTGGTGCTTTTGAGAAATGCAACCCAGAGCATTACTGACAGACTGGGAAGAGAGGTGCTGCAACAATGTAAAATATGTGAAAAAATAACATTTTTTGAACATTCAACATTCTAGTAGATTCCGAAAACAAAATCAAGACTTTGAAAGAGGGCATAATACATCCCCTTTAAATGTACATTTGGGATTTTTAGGATGGGTTCCTTTTGAAAGGGTACCGCCTCAGTGACAGCATTTATACCGTTTTTTTCTGAGAATGTAAAATGTTGGCTGCACCACATGATTTGTAGGACAATTTTTTCTTTTTTTAAATATTAAACAAAATTAACATGCTTCACTGTTGTTGTTGTTTTTTTTTCTTTTCTAAAAAACAATAACAAAATATGCCAAACTACTTCATAAGATTGTCTTTCATCCTTTTAATACATTTCAATTTAGAAAATAAAAACGTGTTCATCGCAGAAGAGGTGTAGTCTTTGCATGTGTGAACTGCATTAATATTTGTAAGCATAAGTAGATTGTAGAAACCATTAGAACCAATTGTCTCTATAATTATTAGGCTTATGATGCTTTTGTCCCGGGCAACATTTTGAAAAAGGGCCCTTTTCTTTTCCTTCAGGGCAATACCTCGGAGCACAAAGCAAGGTTCATATATAAATGATTTATTGTGAAAGAACATGACTGGCCTGCACAAAGCCTAGATCTGAAAAAGCCTTTTATAGCTGTTATAGTGATAAAGGGATGGATTAATGGGCTTGGTTTTGAAATGAAATGTTCAACAAGGACATATGGGTCTGGTGTCCGTGTAGAGTAGGATAAATCGATGGACAGAGTCACGCTTTTCAAAGTAATGGAATGATCTTCTTCTTGACAGTCATAAAGATGCTTAAAATACATGCTGAGTGTGACCAATCTGCAACAGGGCTCCTTGTCCCCAAAGAGAGACAAGGGGTGCTCATGCCTTCAGATATGAACTTTCTTAAACTCACTTCACAAACACGCTGAAACTGCAAAGTGGTTCGGTTCTGTTCTCTAAAGAGGCCTGAGGAAAGGAAGTGAGTCGTGCAAGGGAGACGAGCTGAAGCGAGGCAGAGCGAGGCAGCAGCTATCTCTAGCAGTGGGGAGGGAGATAATTTCATGGTAATTTGGACGAGTCCTGAAGGGTTTTTCTCATTTTCTGCACAAGCTCAGGAGTAGGTGATGCGGCAGCTTGGGCTCAACATTGATTCAGTCATGTTCCACTTATTTAGTCATTCACTTAACTCACTCACTTGCAAACGCCCCAAGTAGATTATCATGCCAGGAGCGACAACTGTTAGCAGCGACTCAAGCATCATGAAAGCTGCTGCATACATTTGATTCTTAGAATCCCGGATGCTCTTCCAGCTGGAATATGGTTGACTTTTAACCCCACCAGCGCTGACTTTCATTACACTGTTCTGGCAAGATGTGTATTGCAGTCTCAACTGGTGGGTCATGACGCAAAAATTGGAGGCCACATTGCTGAAATGAAAACTGGGACATTTCTAGTTTGGCATCTATACGTGTTGGTGTCCATCATCAAGTCCATATTGATGTCAAAGCCATGAGCACCTTAACATGTAATCATGCTAATTCAGTAACTTGCCAGGTGGTTGTCTATGTGACAACTATAGAGCACTGCAGTGATGACATATTTTTGTAGTCATCATCAGGTTCCCTCAAAAAAAACAAACAAACAAAAAAAAAACAATAGGATTTTTGCATTGGCTTTTGGATTATTGCAGAAAATAAGCTCTGTGACTAAAAAAACGTTTGGTTCATCATGATAATCTTCACAAATTAACACAACTTTTATGAATTTTGAAGCATAAATACAATCAGCAAATGTAAAAAGATAAATGTAGGCTATAAACAAACTACACCTTGGTCACATGACTTCAGCATTGCCATCACTAAGCTTTCAACAACTCTTTCAGTCCTATTTAACCCTTAAACGCATACTTCGGGTCTTTATCAACCTGGGGCATCATTCACTAGCCTCCCCCTCATTCATTTTTTAAAGTTAGACATCAACCTTCTTAGTATTCCTCAATCTATTCCTTAAACAACATAACAAGGAAAAAATTATAAAAGAATGTCTGTTTTCTAATTAATTTTTTTATAAAAAGTGTATAGGGTCTCTAGCGACCCTAGGTATGTAATAGTGTAAGTATATATTTTTTTCTGTGCAACAATTGAATCTCTGATTACTCAATAAGTGCAGTTCACCTTTATTCCTTGAGGTGGCAATGTCTGATACACAATGATGACGTGATGATTCACTTATAATTACCACAAGCATAAAACGAAAGAATACACAAGTATCATCAACAAAACTTGAAATGGCTCAGTGATTTACTGAAGAGCAAGTACTGTACGTGTCACTGTTTCTTGATGGTGGATCTGGTGAAGATGCTGTCAGCAATCAATATATTGATTTTGAAGATGTTGAAAACAATAGTTTTGAGAATGGTTGAGATGGCGAATATGAGCTCTGACGATGACAGCAATGATGGTAAAAAGCATCTGCTCAAATATAACCCTTCCAAATTCCAAAAGGTAACGAAATGTGATTTAAAATATTTAAAAATGATTTATTTTATTATTTTCCAATTGTTTTTAAAATATCACTAGAGTTTTATACCACTGTGGCAGTTAGAGATCCATCCGTGTTAGATATAGATCCAGGTCGCTAAATTTTGAGTTAGAATAGTTTACAATGAGGCTGTGAAAGCAATGAGTTTTCCTGTTTGGCATGAAGATGTTTAATGTCCTCGACAACCTCTCTAGACCCATTTGGCTCCTTGTCAGCAACCGCCTTTTTCAAGACAAGTAAAAGCTTAAAAAAGAAAAATCACAAAGGGGTATTACTGATGTATTTTATGAATAAAACGTGAAAATAGCTTGATCTTGTTTTCACCACAGACTTTATTTCAGGCAATTAACCAAAAACCCATTTAAAAAAAACTTATCGGTTACGTATGTAACCTTGGTTCCCTGAACAGGGAACAAGACACTGTGTACTGTCTCTATGGTAACCCCTCCGGTCTGACGAATGTCTGAAGCCCTTATACCGTCACGGCATTTATTGGCCAGTAGCGCTTAGCACCACCCCGAGAAATACATCACCTATGCTCATATCAGCAATTTCATCAGATTTCTTTGTGCAAAGGAAGCACTTATCGAAAGGAATGGGAAAGGCCGGTGATGCAGCGTCTCGTTCCCTATTCAGGGAACCAGGGTTACATCATAACCGAGCCTGCAAATCCCCTTTTCTCTTAACAGAGGATAGAGCTACCAAAAGGACCGTCTTTAGGGTCAAAAACTTCTCTGACACTGACTCCAGTGGCTCAAATGGATGGCCTGCTATAACTTCAAGGACGATAGATAAATCCCATGAAGGAATTCGCACAGGGCGGAAAGGCCTACCTCGTCTCGGCCCTTGCATGAAATGGGAAACCAGGGGGTGACGTCCAACAGAAACACCTCCCATGGGCATATGCTCAGCAGATATGGCTGCCACATAAACCCTAAAAGTGGTTGGGGCTGCCCCCTTTGAAAAACAACTCTGCAGGAACTCCAGTATTGAACCTACATGGCAATGAACTGGGTCTAGGTTGCGTTGCCTACACCAAGAGGCAAAAAGCTTCAACTTAAGGGCAGTTGGAGTTAAGAATAGTGTCGGTAATAGTGTCGGCTCAGGGGCCACACCCATAGTTTCCATAAATCCGGACGGGGATGCCAAATCATACCTCGGGCCTGAGTCAGCAGGTCGTGCCTAAGGGGAACCTCCCAAGGAGGGCCGGCTAGTAGACTGACCAGTCTACTACAACTTAGTCCCCCTTGGCAATTCAGGTACGAGACTACAGTCATGTTGTCCATCCTGACCAATATGTGATAACCCCTCTTATAGGGTAAGAACCATTTGAGTGCCAGAAACACTGCCAGCATCTCCAAACGATTTATGTGCCAGTCCCGATGCACCTCTGTCCAAGCTCCAAAGGTCGGTCGTCCCTGATAGATTGTCCCCCAGCCTTTGAGGGATGCATCTGTCGTAAGAGTTTTGCGACAACAAAACACCCCTAGATGGACTCCTCTGCGAAGGAAATGGAGCCTCGTCCACAGACGCAGAGCACGAAATCCTAACTCTGCGTAATCAGTCTATGGCATAAATCTACATGGACTAGAAGCCCTGTTCTGAAATGATTCAGACAGGTCCGTAATGACTGAACACGCGCGGGAGACAGATGTGCCCACATCATGCGAGAATCTAAGTCCACGCCCAGAAAAGTCATTTGCTGATGTGGCAGCAATACACTCTTTTGCAGGTTTACACGTAATCCTAGTCTCCTCAAATTATTGAGTACCAAGTTTCAATGAGTTATCGCCAAATCCTGTGATGGAGCTAATATCAGCCAATCGCCCAGGTAATTCAAAATCCAGACACTCTGGAGCCACAATGGGGCTACAGCAGCGTCCATATATTTTGTGAACATTTGAGGAACCAGAGCCAGTCCGAACAGAAGAACACAGTATTGGTAAGCTTTAAACAAGAAGCGCATGCGAAGTGACTGCACTGAACAAATTCATTGTTATAGACAGATCTCCCTGCATAGGGCCCCGAGGCGCATGAGTGGCGGGAACCTCTAAAACAGGGAACTGTCCAATCGCCTTATCAGGCTGGCCCGCTACATTGTCAGTGGGGGCTTTAAACACCGTCATAAATGGGCCATGCATGCATGACCCTAGTGCTTTTCCCCGAACTCCGAAGGCTGGAAGGTGTGGAGTGTCTGAGGCAGTGCTTGTTGCGAGTGCTCGGCCTAAAACCACCCGAGGCACAATATGCGGCAGGACAGTTAAGACCAGACATGGGAGGCCACAATGAGAGAGGCGAATATACCCTCGCGCGGTTCATCCAAATTCTCCAAAGGAGGGCCTGACCTCTGAGGATGAGCGAAGGATTCAGAAACTGCTGCTGGGGGCCTGAGAACGAGAGGCCTTGGCCATCAAACTCAGGTCTAAAGCGCCTCTTCTAAAGCGGAAGTAATCCTACATGGATTGGATGGTAACAGGGGTGTGACTTTCAAGCTGGAGCTGAATTCGGCACGAGATGGGCTGCGAGAGTCTCTTCCATTAGTGGCATCGCCACATAGCCATACTCCATGCAGGGAAACAGTGGCGAAGTCAGTGGTGGCTGGATTTGTAATGCGTGCCGAAAAGGATTTGCTTCCAAGACTTCGAAACCTCTTGGTGGAGGTCTTGGAAGAAGGGGAGAGGCTTACAGGGCTGGGCTGGGGTGTAGCTAGTCAAAAATCGGTCATCCAGTTTCGACTGGGCCTGATTTTGATTCAGCCCGCTGTTCCATTCTAGCCCCAGCTTGTCAACAGCGCGAGTACTTACATCCAACAACTCGTTATAAGTTGGATTCATATTTTTTAAAGTTGGCAGCTGACTTTATTGCGCCACCACTAACTCATCTTTTTAATCTTTCTTTATCTACAAATGAAATTCCTTCTCTCTGGAAAACTGATTATGTTCTGCCATTATTTAAAGGGGGTGATCCAACTGTACTAAATAATTATAGGCCTATTTCGAAATTGTCTATTTTAGCTAAGGTTTTGGAATCGCTTGTGAATGATCAGTTAAAAGAGTTCCTATCCTCAAAAAATGTCCTATCAGACTTCTAATCTGGCTTTAGAAAAAAAACATAGTACATCCACAGCAATTTTAAAAGTATTAAATGATTTAATGGTTTCATGGGATAATAAAAATCATAGTGCCGCTCTTTTTATTGATTTATCTAAGGCTTTTGATACCGTAGATCATGAAATTCTAAAGCGGAGGCTTCTTAGTGTAGGTTTATCAATAAAAGCTGTTGGATGGTTTGTTAATTACTTATTGGATAGATCTCAATGTATAAATATTGGGGGGCTTACTTCTAGTACTCTGAATGTAAATACCGGCGTACCACAGGGATCGGTCCTTGGGCCATTATTATTTACTTTATATATCAATAATATTGGGACTAATATCACACATTCAAATTTTCATTTATATGCTGACGATATGGTGATTTACTCCTCTGCACCAACGCTGGACCAGGCACTGAGTCATCTTCAGTCTGATTTTGATGCAGTTCAGCATATACTGAGCAATTTAAAACTTGTTTTAAATGCGGAGAAATCTAAACTTATGATGTTAGCCTGCACTTTCAAATTCATGCTCAATCACTACTCTTCAAGGTTCAGAGATTGAAGTTGTATCTCAGTATAAATACCTGGGATTTTTAATTGCTGATTCCCTTTCTTTTGAGCCTTATGTTCAGCACCTTGTGAAAAAAATTAAAGTCAAAACTGGGCCTTTTTTTTTTTTAGAGTCAAGTCATGTCTTTCTTTTGAAGCAAGAAAAAGATTGGTAGCAGCTACTTTTTTGTCAGTGTTGGATTATTGTGATATTATTTATATGCAGGCACCTAAGCATTGTTTACAAGCGTTTGATTTGGTTTATCATGGTGCATTATGGTTTATCACTAATTCAAGAGCCCTTACCCATCATTGTTTACTGTACTCTCAGGTTGGTTGGCCCGCGTAGACTCAAGCACTGGTACTTATTTATACATAAAATCATCTTAGGTTTACTTCCCTCATATTTACAGCAGAGTATTATTCAGAAAGGTGTAAAGAATTATGGTCTTCGCTCACAAGACTGTTATCTTTTAAACATCCCGAAAGTTCACACAAATATGGGTAAACGGGTATTTAGCTATGCTGCTCCATTTGATTGGAACCAGTTGCAAGACAAATTACGTTTGGTATCACTAAATGATTTTAAGGGAATTTTAAAGGATCTAGTTTCTGAGTCATTTGATTGTAATTGTTTTTGAGTGCTTATGTGTATTTCTGTATATGTAAATTAATGTATGGCAAACTAAATGTGCTGCCTGTCTTGGCCAGGACCCTCTTGTAAAAGAGATTTTAAATCTCAAGAGTTTTATTTCCTGGTTAAATAAAGGTTTAATAATAATAATAATAATAATAAGATGGGGTCCGCTTGGAGGGAGAGAACTGCACAAATCACCCATAAGCTCCTCAGAATCAGAGGCCGCTGTAGACAGCACATCATCATCAAACGGTTCACAACCAAAATAAAATAGCATTACGAGCTTCCAGGGTAGGCCGCAAATCATCATTAACAAAGACAAACTGGGTCCGTGCAGCGCTCGTCTAATAAATGCCGTGATGGTATAAGGGCTTCAGACATTCATCACACCGGAGGTCTTCCCATAGCGACGGTCACAGCATTGAGTGAACCTATGAAAGGGAACCATTGACTTCAGGAAAAAGGAACCGGAAGTGCTAAAATGCGAGCTCGTTTCCAGCTTTTGGCCTACAAAAATACATCATCCCTGCAGCACTCTTCAGTAGGCTGTATATGTGAATATGTTACTTTCTATAAAAAAAAAAAATGTGAATCTTATATTTTCTATAAATGTGAATCTGACATTTTCTATAGGTGTGAATGTGATACCCGGTTTGCATTTAAACAGAACTGAAGCAAAAGAAATTAAATTAAAAGGTGAATGATTATGATATATTTAGAGAAGCTTAAATGTAAACTAGGAACATTTCTACTTCAGCAATGACTATCCATGCATCCATCCATTTTTGATACCCACTTTATCCTCTAGGGTCATTATTATATATGGGGGACAATTATGGTAAATATAGGCCTACTACATAGTATTATGAACTATGGTAAGTCATACCTGTAAATAACATTTAGACATCATAAACACACTTAAATGTTCTGAACTGTAAAGTCTCTTCAAAATTTTACATTTACAACAATCTTGTTCTCCTCATACTAATGCTAATCTTCACAGATCTAATAAAACAATAAGTGAGCACTGATAGATACTGTATAGAATTACTACATAATGAAACTAAATTAAATCAACATTGTTCATTCTAATCTGGTTTTCATTGGAAAAACTAGCAAGAGAAAGTAATTAGTAGAGGAAGAGGAAGGTCTTTTTGAAGTTGCTATGGCAGGCAGCACCCTCTGTTGGTCAAAGAAAACATCACATTATTGATAATACATAATTTAAAACAATTTTGATACTGTTTGCTCGCCACTTTAGGTTAATGTTCAATAAAAAGTCTAGAATCTGAAATAACAGCAGTTGAGAACCAGTGTCCTTTTGTATATTCTCATCAACAGTACCAAGAAAACAAATATTCTTTATTTTCCCAAGGAGAACACACCTGGGTCTGCAAGCCAGTGCTTAAAAAAGAGAAAAATAAATGCTGTAGCTACATAACAGACATACATGCAGAATCACACATGACACATGGACTAGCAATGGCCTTGCATGCACACTTTAACTGGCCACTTATGTGCTACTTCTAGAAGTCTTCTTAAAAGATGGACATATCATAGAAAAAAAGATTTACCTTTGCTCTTTTTAAATTAAACTATGAATACTTTGTATATAATCTAATGCTCACAATGAGGAGTGCACTCACCAGACCATTTATTGACAAGCTGAAAAAATCTTGACATTTTCTATTTACTGTATGTGAATCTGACCATTTCTATGTGTCTGAATCAGATAATTTCTATATATCTGAATGACATTTTTCTATATAATGTATATGAATCTGATAATTACTATATCTGAATCTGAATTTAATTTACCACTTACAGCTTTATATTAATGTAACATAAAGCTAATGCACAAAAATGGCTTGATCTTCATTTCAGCACTGTATGTCTTACATCGTCTCACATGTGCTGTGTATTTCAAGGGAAGTGTGTTGCTCTATTCAAAACAAAAAGGCTAAAATTGGCAACGGCACAGGCAGTGATTTATAAAGAGGAGAAAGGAAGAGTGCATGGAGGGCAGAAGTAAAAAATGACACAGGGATTCAATCCAGGGTGCAGTCACAGTTCCTAATTGGACCATCATTACTATACTGCTATTTGTGGCTAAACTGTCTAAACAAAATTTCTTGGTCCTCTGCTGACCAAATCTAATGTGACGGCTCATGTAGTATTACATATTGGAGAGGCCATGTGAAGCTCTCTCCAGTTACTGAACCCAACCCCAAAAACAACATACATGCGCACAAGCTGTGATCTGTGTCCACACTGGCACGTCTCCACAAACGATTCTATTTAACACCGGAAAAACAGCAAGTACATTATTTTATTATTTCTCTGTTCTTGGGACTGTGAAATTATGTAACATACTCTTTCCAGATGTACAGAGCAAAAGTCAAAAATGCTGAGAAAAATTAATAGTGTCCAAGACAGATGATGCAATTCACATGTGTAGAAATGCCTGTAATGAGACGTCTTCCTATTTGAGGAATATTGGATAGCTGAAAAGTTTGCTTCAAAACAAAGAAAGGTCAGTGTCCACAATGAAGTAAATTTTCTGCAAATAGCTGAACATATCCCAAAAATCTGGGATAATAAAACAAAAAAAGACTCTGTTAACAATCATCACTGCCATCATTGAACTGTCTGATTTACATTTACTTACCTGCATTGTTTACTTCAGTGAATGTTTAATAAATCCCTGCTTAGATTCAGGCCTAGAGTTTTTCCTCCTTCGTTTTAAAAAAAAAAATCGCGTCCACACAAGCACAGTTTTAAAAAAATCTCCATCCACATGAAAGCGCAAAAACACGCTATTAAGTGCTGGCAAAAGCCATGTTGGCCAAACAGAAGCCTGGAAAAAGTTTATTACCGGATCAGTAGGCTAACAACATTGTCATTTTATTAAGCATTTTATTAATATTACTATTATTATTAATTCCATAAACCAGAACTTTACAATGAGACATATTCATTCAAAGTAAAAAAAAATATATATATATTCATAAGCAGTGACCTGCGTAGTATTGCATTGACGCCTCTGTTCTGTGACCTGCATTGTTAACTTCATTGAATGTTAAATAAACACCTGCTTGGATTCAGTGATCTCTGTCTCTCAGTCTGGATATATTCTGACACCCTCAAGTCATTCTGAACCATTAAAGGAACACACCACTATTTTTGAAAATAGTCTCACTTTCCAACTCCCCTAGAGTCAAACAGTTGAGTTTTACCGTTTTCGAATCCATTCAGCCGATCTCCGGGTCTGGCGGTACCACTTTTAGCATAGCTTAGCATAGTTCATTGAATCTGATTAGACCGTTAGCATCTCACTCAAAAATGACCAAAGAGTTTCGATATTTTTCCTATTTAAAACTTGACACTTCTGTAGTTACATTGTGTACTAAGACCAACAGAAAATGAAAAGTTGCGATTTTCTAGGCCGATATGGCTAGGAACTATACTCTTATTCCGGCGTAATAATCAAGGAACTTTGCTGCCGTACAATGGGTGCAGCAGGCGCAATGATATTACGCAGCGCCTGAAAATAGTCCCAACATGACCGGCTAAGTTTGTGTAGTTGCAGAGTTGCAGCTGGCAAATTGGGTACTAGTGGCTGGATTTACCTGTGTGCGATTAGCCATGGTTATGTGCGTTGTAAAGGGCTGTGATAGTAAGTCGAAGGTGTACTCTACCATCATGTTCATAGAATTCCAACGAAAAACAAGGAACGAAAGAATCAATGGCTGGCTGCTCTGAACATAGATCTCAAAACACCAGTAGAATCAATCAAGAAATGGCGTGTTTGCTCAAAGCCTTTTGGACCAGATGACTATTTGGAAAACATGGACAGTGTTACTCGTACCACGGTACGGCGTCTAAAGGATACAGCCATCCCAACAATCTTCAGAGTACAGACAGGACCAAGTGTATCATCACCCATGGCTGTAAGTGTAACATTATTATTTTTAGTTAGCTTGAACGACCAGATTGAAAAAGCACTGCTGTTGTCGTTAGCTACCTGTGAAGGGCTAGGTTTGCTCGACCAGTTGGCTTATACAGTATTTAATGTTAGTAGTTTTGTTGTAGAGTTCTGGTGAGGTGGTGCATAGTTTGATTAAAAGAAACTTGTGGAATTGCTGGTATTGTTTATCTTCAGTTTCTATGGTACAAAATACTATCGATGTTACGTTCTGTGCTGAGGCTTCGGAGCGTGTGTCGAGAAATCCTCTCACTGATGACGTCCGAAGCCTCGCTTGGCCTGACTAGTTCAGGAAGCGGTTCAAAAATTCACAGTCCTCTGCCCTGTTTAACTCAGCCACTTTCCAGTTTTAGACTAATAATATTGCCCCTCCTACCTATTATGAGCAAAGACTTGATTTACACACATTTGATAGCCCCATTCATTTCAAGCCAATACATTTATTACACCATTATGTTATATAATATGCTACATTGGCAGCAAGCAGCCTTTCAGTGTATTCCGGTTCAAATAGATACGGTTCAGGATCTGCACCAAAGTAAATATCTTCTGAATCGTCTCTCACAAATGTGTCCATGGTTGCAAGGCACACTCCCTGTGCAAGCACAGGTGGTCACGTTGGTTATGTTGACGGAAGTTAGCCTATTTTCAGGCGCTGCGTAATATCATTGCGCCTGCTGCACCCATGGTACGGCAGCAAAGTTCCTTGATTATTACGCTGGAATGAGAGTATAGTTCCTAGCCATATCGGCCTAGAAAATCGCAACTTTTCATTTTCCGTCGGTCTTAGTACACGATGTAACTACAGAAGAGTCAAGTTTTAAATAGGAAAAATATCGAAACTCTTTGGTCATTTTTGAGTGAGATGCTAACGGTCTAATCAGATTCAATGAACTATGCTAAGCTATGCTAAAAGTGGTACCGCCAGACCCGGAGATCGGCTGAATGGATTCGAAAACGGTAAAACTCAACTGTTAACTCTAGGGGAGTTGGAAAATGAGCCTATTTTCAAAAATAGTGGCACGTTCCTTTAAGCTTTTATTTATTCTAAGGAACCGGAGAGATTTATTTTATTTTTTATTTATTAAGTTTATTTTATTTTATTTTTTGAAAACTGTCAAAATGTTTTTTATTCATGCAATGATCCAAACCCTGTTGTTTTGGATGCACTGACTTTCATTGAATGCACAAAAAACAAAACAAAAAAAAACTGTAAAAATGTATCGACTCGTATAGTTTCTATTATCATTCCAATTGCGGATTATACTCAATACTCTCTTTTCCAACTTCTGACAACTAGATATAATCACAAATCACTGTATACATGGCAAACATCTCTGCCTGGATGAACAGGCATCATCTGAAGCGGAATTTATGAAAAACTGTTCATTCCAGCCAAGAACTACCCTTGCCAAGACCTTGTCATTTCAATAGACAACTCAACCATCTCACCCACACAGAAAGCCAAAAACCTTGGTGTCACACTGGACAACAAGCTGTCATTTGCACCCCACATACTAACCACAGTCAAGACATGCTGGTTCTTCCTGCAGAATAGAGCAATCTAATGTTGGCTTGTTTATTTTCACTAGGTTGTATTGCATCTTTATTATAGGCCTATTCATGGTTTTCAGTCATGTGACCTGGAGGGCAAAACATCCACAGAACTGCAGCACAGGCCTGACAATTTTCCACCTCAAAAGATGAAAAACAAAAATATGTGAACAAAATGCAAGTTTTGGGCACTTGTGATCCATCTCCAGCACCTGCTGCAGTAGTCAATCACTAAAATTTTAGTCAGTCACTAAAAACAGCAGACTAAAACGCTTAATGTGAAAAAACACTTAAAGTTCCTTAGTGTACTAAAACAGTGATATAAAAAGATTAAATTCAATATACACCTTATTGCATGCTTTATACAGGCAAGCAGATGAGCCCAGAATATAACCTCAACATGCTAAATGGTTAACGTTTTCTTTATTATGGTTTTCTATGGAAAAGAGCTTAATGAGAAACTGCGCGTTGTGTTTATATTCTGGGTTCATCTGCTCGCCTGTACATAGTATGCATCATTAAAGGATTAGTACACTTTCAAATGAAAATTACCCCAAGCTTTACTCACCCTCAAGCCATCCAAGGTGTATATGACTTTTTTTTGTTTGTTTGTTTTTGTGATGAACACAGAGAAATATTAATAAATATCCTGACGCATCTGAGCTTTAAAATGGCAGTGAACAGGGGTCACGAGTATGAGCTGAAGAAAGTGCTTCCATCCACATCCATCCATCATAAACGTGTGTAACACAGGTCAGAATTGAGCTGATCAGGAAAAAAATAAATGTAATTTGCAATAATTATATTTTCACTTAAAATACTAAAAAGAGTAATATAATGTGTTATTAAAGTTGTTCTGCTGTGCTATGAACGAAGAAAAATGTTAAAATAAATAACAGCAAACTTGATATTTTGTTATATGACGGGCGCTGTGAATGACGTCACAGAGATGAGACGAAATAATCGCACGGAGCGCACTCGCTTCGCAGATCGCGGGTGTTATCAAAGCGGATTAAAAGGTAAATATAACAATCATCCTTGTTTAATATGTTGTATGATGTTATAACTCTTGTATAAAACTTATTTGGGTTATTTTAGTGCGATGATTGATGATATTGAAGTGGATGATAGCCGATTGTGGGCCCTGTAGAATTCCGATGCGGTTGATTAATTGTGTTGAAATCCCTCGGATTTGGTGAGTTTCAAAATAATATAATGCTCAGTTCTCTGAAATGAAGTGTTTGAGTTATATTCAGGGCTTGACATTAACTTTTTTGCTCACCAACTACTGTGGTTAGTGGTCTTTCCAAAGTTACTATCCACTCAGCATTTTCACTGCCCACAATTTTGCTGTTGGGAAATGACATTTTATATGATTAAAGTTGACTTTGACATGCTAAAATTACTTGATTTTGAGTCATTTTACTTGATTTAGTTAGATTTAAAACCCTTTTTATCTTTCAGATGCAGATTGACCACCCAAAACTATATGGTATATCAGCTGGTATGTACGGGTGGGCAAGGGGTGGTAGAAAGACCATAATATGAGAAATTTTATAATTTTATGTTATTTTAGTTAGGCTATATCAAAAGAATAAGCAAATTAGTGAATTACAAATACAATAGTAAATTAAATGAACATTTTTTCAGATACAGTAGGTTTATTTAACATTTTTTGTTGTTTGATTAACATTAATGACAGGTATTTAATTGGGCTGCTGAATACATGGACGTAATATACTGACACATCCAGTTTTTACCCACCTGTTTACGTCCACTTAAAGGGATAGTTCACCCAAAAATGAAAATTCTGTCATCATTTACTCACCCTCAAGTTGTTCCAAACCTGTATGAGTTTCTTTCTTCTGCTGAACATAAAGGAAGATATTTTGAAGAAAGTTTGTAACCAGGCTGCTTTGGGGCACCATTGACTTCCATAGTAGGAAAAAAATACTATGGAAGTGAGTGGTGCCCCAGAACTGTTCAGTTTCCCATATTCTTCAAAATATCTTCCTTTATGTTCAGCAGAAGAAAGAAATGTATACAGGTTTGGACGAACTTAAGGGTGAGTAAAGGATGACAGAATTTTCATTTTTGGGTGAACTATCCCTTTAAGCCATAACCGACGTATTGACGCGAGATACTCCACACGATGGACATTTTGACAAATGTGTGTACGTGTATTTGCCCATTCAGGCGCAAGGAGAACTGATTGCGCGCTCGACAGAGAGAGAGAGCGCTTCTGTTGTGTGTCATTCAGCACGATTCCGCCTATCCCGCCTTCACTAACTGCAAGTTAATCGATAAAGAATTGTGATTGGATTGTAATTTTGTCTTGATTGTTATTTAATTGGCTACCTTTGATTAGGCTGTAAGCTGAAATTATATTCAACCCGCCAAAGTGGCTAGTGGGAGTGGCTGTCTTACCTGCCACAGCTGAAATCTACCCGCATTTGGCGGGTTGGTGGGTGTTAATGTCAAGCCCTGTATATATTCATGTTCAAAAGTGTTTTATGTGAGTTTATATGCATTTATTTGTCTAGTTGGTATGTGTAATGTATTGTAACTGTATGCATTATAATTCTGAAGAGCTAAAAAATGCTTATCAGCAGAGTATTATCACTTATGTAAATGATTGGTTATGTATTGAGTGACAAAAGTGCTCAAATTGTATTTTTCACCCAGTTGAGTTACTGTATGTAAGATATGTTGCGTTTAAAAGTCATATTAATTGTCTGTGATGTTCATGGCGCTGTTTGTATGAACAGGTCAGGTTTTTTTGTGAAAGTCTGGAATAAGCTGTGATCCTGAGATGGCGAGCCTCCCAGTTTGAGAACCCTAAAAGAGACGAAAAGAAGAGTGAAGTGATCCGTGCCTTATCTGCTCTCACAAGTGGAATTCATTTCAGCCTTATTGGTATTTCTCATCAATTACCTCAACATTGCACAGTAGCCTACTGATTGTTGCACTACTGAACAATTACACCACAGACATTTGCACACACTGTACTAAGAGACTTTTGCATTTATTGGATTCGTCATTTGGATTCAGAGGACTATTTTCTTCACACACATACATATACACTTGTTCCATGGACTGAGAACTGTTCATCTGTGGTGAATTACTGACAAGTTTTGAATTATTTTATTTATATTGTTATTTTCCTTGATTTAATCTGTTTATTGAAAATTGTATACTTCTTTGTGGGTTAAATGTTCTAATTCAACCAAGGTAATAAGAAACAAAGCTCCAAAAATTAGAGATTAAAAAGTGACATCAAACTAAAGTTGAATTTAAGTCAGTTAACACAAATTTATATACAAAAAGGGACGATTTATAAACCAAAGTAACAAATATAATACGAATATAAATAATATATATTATAACTAGATCGAGTAATTACAAAGGAGATCAAAACCTACATTTCTTAAAGGAAAAGAAGGGAAAAAATTTTATTTGTGTTATACCATTTTATTGTTTCATTGTCATTTCATTTTTTACATTTCATATTTACATCCATTCAAACTTTCTAACAAAGTAAACCAAAACCATTTTGGTGAAAGTCATTTTCCTGGTCTGTCTGATTTTGTGTTAATGTGTATTAACATTCTTGCCCTCTGTAGCGAACCTAGCATTCTGGTCCATTACCGTGTATCCTAATATACTGATAGCGTTACCGGTTACACGTACTCCACACGGCTCCGGGGGGTTGATAAAGGCCTTCTGAAGCAAAGCAAAGCGTTTGTGTAAAAAAAAAAAAAAAAAAAAAAAAAATCCATATTTAACAAGTTATGAAGTAAAATATGTAGCTTCCACCAGACCGCCTTCCATATTCAAGTTACAAAGAGAGTGTAAACTGGCGTCACGTCAGTTACACTTTTTCCGTAAGTTGAATAGGGAAGCCGTAGGACGTAGCCTAAGCTTTTTGAACTGTGAGAGTTTTACACTTTCTTCGTACGTTGAATACGGAAGGTGGTCTGGCAGAAGCTAGGTATTTTACTTCATAACTTGTTAAATATGGATTTTTTTTTTACACAAACGCTTTGCTTCACTTCAGAAGGCCTTTATTAACCCCCGGAGCCGTGTGGAGTACGTTTATGATGGATGGATGTAGACGGAAGCACTTTCTTCAGCTTCATACTCGTGACCCCTGTTCGCTGCCATTATAAAGCTTAGATGCGTCAGGATATTTATTAATATTTCTCCGATTGTGTTCATCAGAAAGAAGAAAGTCATATACACCTAGGATGGCTTGAGGGTGAGTAAAGCTTGGGCTAATTTTCATTTGAAAGTGAACTAATCCTTTAATAAGGTGTCTTTTAGTTTCACTGTCTTACTACATTAGTACTTAGTACAAACCTGGTAAAAATGACTCGCAGCCAACGGAGGAAAGCCTTGTTTTGCCCTCCATGTAGGCATTTTTATTAGGATGTGACGTCACATGAAAACTTTTAATTGTACTAGCACTATTTTTGTTTGTACAGGAAAAATGTCTTTTCTATGCTAAAATGCAACAACACTAAAGCACTTTTGTGAGTTGCTTTGAATATAAGCATCTGCTAAATTACTTAAAAGGATAATTCACCCAAAAATGCACATTTCTTCACAGAAGAAAGAAAGTCATACAGGTTTGAAATAACATGAAGGTGAGTAAATGAGAGAATTTTCATTTTTGGGTGAACTATCCTTATAAATGTAAACGTATAGAATTAATGTGGATGGCATAGATAAAATCATTTGGTTCTTAGGAGAATTTGATGAGAAATGTTTGAGTTCATATTGAAATCACATTTAGTTGCAGATTAAATGGAACGTTCTCAGAACTTTGGCTAATGTTCTGGCAAGGTTCAAAGTTATGAACAAACGTTCTTCCAGTAGCATTAATAGAATGTTCTTTCAAAGTTATCTGGTCATTAATAATGTACTCAAATGTTAGCAAAAAAGTTATACATCAATCATAGAATGTTTTTTTCTGAAAAATATTATAGGGCATTTGTCTAAACTTCTGGCAAGTTTCTCTGAAAGTTATGAACAAACATTCTTCCAGCAACATTAATTGAATTAGTACAAAAACAGTATTTATAAATCGTTAATGGAACGTTTGTTTCAGAACGTTCAGAGAACATTCAAAACTAACGTTCCCATGGTGTTTACAAAATTATAAAATGGAGTGCTCTCAACATTTGTATAATGAAGAAAAATCATTCAGGGAACATTCAGAAATAATGTTTTCATAACTTAATGGGAATATTAGTAAAACTTTCTTTGAATATATTTTTGTTAGCTGGGCTAGCAAATCTGATCACTGTCTGAGACATTGTTGAGATCTCTTCTGAATCTGTAGAGGAGACAGGAGATCACTGAGCTCGAACTCTTATCAGAAAAATCTGAGAACTGGGAGACGTAAGCAAAACTCTGCTTTTCTCCCCATTTTAATTCTATTGCTGTCTAGGAGAAACGATCAAGGGTCACACTTTAGTTAGGGTCCAATTCTCACTATTAACTATTAACTTTGACTTTTGCCTCAATAAACTCCTAATACTTCTTATCAATAGTTAGTAAGGTAGTTGTTGAGTTTAGGTATTGAGTAGGATTAAGAGATGTAGAATATGATCATGCAGAATAAGGCATTAATATGTGCTTTATAAGTACTAATAAACAGCCAATATCCTAGTAATATGCATAAGTTAACAGTGAGAATTGGACTCTAAACTAAAGTGTTACCCAATTGAGATATTGAAGAGACCTCCATAATTCACACAACTGCAACCAGAAGTGTCATGCCTTTTCAGACTGAATGAGCGAGGACTGCCACTGATGCCGCCTCAAGAAATGAAAATAAAATAAGTTGCGTGACGTCTATGGTTTCAACAACTTGACTAACAGTACGTCTGCATACATGTATTGTAATGGAAATGGATGTGGAGCCAGATCAGCAGCAATGAGGAGTCAGCCGCAGGGGAGACAGACAAGAACCGTAATGAGAGATAATGTTTTGTTATCTGTTAAATCACTGGCATCTGCCTGAAACTGGAGAGAGGATTTCTTGAGCGTTCTCCTTATCTTCTCAATTTCTTCTTTTTGACACGTTATACTTTCTGTAACACTGGCAAGCATCTCAGCTTGGCTTAAACTCATGACAATGCCACACTTAATCTATGCTTGTGGCACTTACAGCACTAAATTAGAGCACTAACACCAGTAAGTGAAATGGCATTGAGTGCTGAGTACACACTGCAGGGTGCATAAACAATGGAAATGTGTTAAGTTCTTAAGTATAAGTCAAGATGTTTTGGGGCTTTATTTACTGAAAATCTTCATAAAACATTACAAAGCTCCAAACAACTGTAAAAGAATTCCTCGAAATATGTATGATGATCCAATCTTTCAGCAGTTTTTAAATACAACTTCAGTACAGGGTTCAATACAAGTTAAGCTCAATCAGCAGCATTGTGTCATAATTATGATTACCACAATAATAATTTTAAAAATAATAATAATTCAAATTCTGGGTTACATTGTTGAGGCACTTGAATGCGGTCAATCTGTAAATATTAAAATACTCACTGTTTCAATAATAGAGCCACAAGACCTGAACAATCTGTGTTAATACGAGTTTACTGTGAAAAAACACTTACTAATGTTTTCTGTGTAAAGTATAATATAGTCAATTTTGCAATTTTGTTGCCATGGCTCTGAAAGGATGAGAACGCTCACCTTTTATAATGTAATCAATTTCTGATGGATAAAAAAAGTCCTGATACTTTTTTTTTTTTTTTTTCATCGAATATCCTGTTTCAGTCAGAAATATACTACTGACTTTTTTTGTTTGTTTGTTTTTGAAATAAGTCTTTTATGCATTTATTTGACCAAAAAACGTATGAAATGTCCTCATATTTCATGTTTACGTCGTAATACCAGTGTAATACCCATGTCATTATACAAATTTGTGTCCTCATAAATCACAAAAACGTGCACACACACACAGACATATTGTGTGTGTGTGCGTTTTCATGATTTATGAGGACACAAATTTGTATAATGACATGGGTATTACACTGGTATTACGACGTAAACATGAAATATGAGGACATTTCCTGAGTCCTCATATTTAAAATAGCTTTAAAAACATACTAAACAATGTTTTATTAAAAATGTAAAAATGCAGAATGTTTTCTGTGAAGGGTAAGTTTAGGGGTAGGGGTAGTGTAGGGGATAGAGTGTACAGTTTGTACAGTACAAAAACCATTACGCCTATGCTATGTCCTCACTAAGATAGCAAAACAAACCTGTGTGTGTGTGTACACGTATTTCCACGTCACATTATGGCAGTACACATTGACATTTAAGGATAATATTACATTTTGCAGCACTCTGTCTCTTCGCTGTGGTGAGCTAGTGTGGTATGCAACCTGTTTGTGGTTAATCTCTGCAAGAATGTCTTGTCAGTGGTTAAGAGACAAACTAGAGTCAATGGCAGCAATGATCTGATCTATGCAGAATGCAACAGCATCAAAGGACTATAATGAGATACTAACATTCTGCACCAGCTTGAATTGTATTAACAATAGATAAAAGGCTACATACAGTACATTCTTAGAAAAAAAAAAAAAGGGTACTATATAGAACCTTTTAGGGGTTCCCATCAAATGATCTTTTTATGGAGTTTTAATGGGGACATGAATTTAGAAAACTTACTTTTTAATTAGTCTTCCCATTAACGCCATCATTTTGTTCATTCAGATTGATTCGCGAACTTGCATGAAACCAAGAGGCTGGATTTATTGCACAAACCAATCATATCCAATCATAACCAATTATATCCTCACGTGACTTTCCCTCATTCATTTTCAATTACCCCCAACAAACCCAGCGCACGCTTTAGGGGGTCTGTTGAAACTCAGTGGGCTCAGGGGAGGCATGAGAGACGCGGCGTCCCGCTGTAACTTTACCTGCTGGTGTCGCTGTTGGACAGTGTTGCTTTAGGTAAAACAAGTTATTTATACACATTTTGTCACATTTTATAATATTTGCATTGTTTTATTTTTGTAATATGGATTATTTTCTCATCCAATTTTTTGAGGAGGCATCTGGTTTTTTTTTTTTTTTTCAGTAGGTGTCATCGTAAGCTTTGCAAACAGACTTTCACTATAAGATATGGACCTGACAGTGATAAGTGATTTCTGATATGTAGTGATTCATGTACCATCAGATGTTCTTTGTCACAAAATCATTTATTGCTGTTTATGCGTCAGCAAATCAAGCCAGTGACTAAACTATCAACTTCACATTGTTTCTCTAGCATGAAAATGATCTGTTATTTAAATTGTGATTAAATTATATACAGAAAGTGACTGAAGAACCCTCCCTTTATAATCACTGGAGATGTCAATCAGACAGTGCGAGTTTGACTGAGTTCTGGACTCTCGCCAAAACTCACTACAAAACTGTCACTAAAAAGGCTTGTTCGAGATGCATCGGTGCTGCGCAGACCGATTGGCCAGAAACAACATTGGCTTTGCTTTTCAGAGATGGCGAGAACTGAGGGATTTGTAATGTTGTAAAAGCGATGTGGAGATGGTGTTTTTATTACTTAACAGGTGAGTAAGATGTTTTATTGAACTGATTAATTGTCATATGTAGCTCTCTAACAGAGTTCATTGTAAAGCATTATCTATTGTGAAGGATCATATTCATCCGCACAGTCACGCAGAGCCGAAGCACAACCAAAACAGTGTTCTTCCGCAAAATGCATGCAGTTTTGTTACATAGTGTAGCTATAATTAATTTTGTTTTAATTCATTATTTTAATTTAATTTTATGTATAAACAGCCTGTAAACTATAAGGGTGTGATGTCACATGAAAACTATTAATTGTACTATTTGTATTTGTAGAGGAAACACTTCTTTTCTATGCTAAAACTTTTGTGAGTTGCTTTGGATATAAGCATCTGCTAAATGACATAAAAGGATAATTCACCCAAAAATGCACATTTCTTTACAGAAGAAAGAAAGTCATACAGGTTTGAAATGGCATGAAGGCGAGTAAATGATGACAGAATTTTCATTTTTGGGTGAACTATCCCTTTAAATGTAAACGTATAGAATTAATATGGATGGCATAGACAAAATCATTAAGGGGTGCATGAACGTATTATACAATTATTTAAAATTCTGTATTCTTATGTATTCTTATATTTGGCATGAAGGTTTTTTATTATTATTATTATTATTCAGTCAAGAACATTTTTTTTTTCTAAGAAGATAAGCTCATGTCCTGTGTGTTTTTAAACCCTGTTTGAAAGAAAAATAACCTCTGCTCCTGCTCTCTCTACACTGGTTTGAGAGTTTGAGAATCTGTATGCCATGAATTGAGACAGGATGGCAGTATAATAGTTGTGCTGTAAAAATTCCTTTATATCATTTGATTGAATCACTTCGCAGAAAACTCACATATTTATCTTTAGCAATTTCAGCGCATTTTCTTCTCACCAGCAGGGGTCAGTGTTCTCTATGTTTTGTGAAGGGGTTCCACATAGAATGTAATGTGTGTGTGAGAAGAGAGATGTTACACCTGCCATTTGTGTCTCTACTATAGTAAAGCCTTTATTTGATCAATATATATTTTTAAACTCATAAAAAGTACCCACAGTGTGTAATTTCATTTAAGTATCCCTAATATTTTAAAATTAATTTCAACATATAGGCTAGTATGTGCTGACATTAATTAATGCACCATGAACTATCATGGACATTTTGGTTGACTAACATTAACGAAGGTTGTAAAATGTAACCTATATTGCTCATTGTTTGTTCATTTAGGCTGGTGCATTAACCAATGTTAACAAATGAGACCTTTTATTTTTATGTATTAAATTATTATTTTTTAGAAATTATGTTCAAAGTTAGGTTAAAAAATAATCAGACTTGACCTTGATTAAATGTATTTGTACACAGAGCGAATATAGCCTAGTTAAAGGTGCAATATGTAAAATTTTCTGTCCGCTAGAGGTCGCCTATTCAAAACAAAGGCGTAGCTTGATGACGCCAAGTTTGAGCGCGGAATCTCTTCACCTCACAGCCGGTGGAAAATAATCAGGATAGGACTCGGGAAGAAATCATGTTCATGGATGCGATTATTAACGTTACTGTAATATGAAGCAGAGCAGGACCGAGTGTTGTGGGAGCTGAAAGAGGCCGCTGGAGCGATTGCGCAACACATGCCTCACGAGCAGCGGAACTTTTATTATGCCACAGTCGCCGGCGCCACTTCCGCTTTTCCGGTCATGAGTATGAGGTAACGCAGCTCTGTTTATCATATTAGATACATTTGAGTGTGTTGAAAATGATGTTATAACGTTACTCTGTGCGTTCACTCAGCGGCTGCTGTGAGACTCTTGTTACACACTTCAGTAAGATAGATCGATTTTAGAATATCATTAATAAATGCTGGATGGCTTGTGTTGATAAATGGCATGCAATTAATTTTAAAACGTATTGTATGATAGAGAAAATGCTGTATTACTGTTACTAAAAATAAAGCTGCATCTGATTATGCTATGTTAGCTACTTGACAAAATAGTGTTTTTCTCTGAGGCATGGTAAACAATAAGACTAAACGTGTTGAGCTATATAACAATAATTAGTTTTTCTGTCTATAAATATATCAAAACAGTTGTTCCCTTGTCTATTAAAACATGTAAATATTAAAGCATCTTTGGTGTTTCCATGGTTTCTACAAAATAAAACCAGAAACCGAGGGTAACGTGGGTATGACGCAATTGACAGGCGACTCCTCACACATCCCGGAGCCTTGGTTAAAACTGCAATTTTCTAACGATTTACAAATAGTTGCAAACATTTGGGATATTGTAAATACTCAAGTGAACAAAATATATAACACTGGCCTAGTGGTTTTTGGATATTTTACTGTAAAATTCTTACATATTGCACCTTTAACAAGTTTTCCAGCATCAGTGTTCTGTGCTACTCATTCAGAGCCTGTCATGAACTGCAATAACAAGACTTACAGGGACATCTAGTGGCTACAGATACACTGACAGCAATGTAGACTTCAATTGATTTTCCATAACATGGATTGAATTTGGCATACTACTGTATGTACACAAACAAGTTTTCATTTTATCCACGGAAACTTAGGCCTACAGCACATTTACCTCGGAAAGAGCATTCTGGCAATGGTTCATGTCATAAAAATACAAATATCAAATTCCCGAAAGCATTGTTAGCCAGCTATGGTCCCAAGTTCCATCGTTATCAGCATAGTTCAACGAGTCTGTTTCCAGAAACCATTGCTCCAATGAACACCGCAAAGTTGTGTGATTGGAAGGACAGCTCTCGACCTGTGGTTAGAAGTAGTCTATAGTTTCTTGTTTGCATGACATGTGGACCAAATAAATCCATGTCTTGCAAAATAAGCAAGCTGACATTCAGTACAATCTCTATATCTTTTATTTTGAATATAGCCTATACAAATGTCTTTTATGTCTTTTAGTTTGTCAAGAGATTTAAAGCACCTTTTTTTTGAGTGCATATGTGTGTACATGCTCTAGTAGCCTATGTAAGAAAGAGCCTATGACTGAATCTGGAAATAAAGCTAAATAACTGAGAAAAATGATAATTAGTCCTCAGATGCCATATCCGTAATTTATAGGGAAAAAAATTGGCATTCATTCGATATCAAAAGGATTAATTAAAACAAGTTAGGCCTATTACTCCACCACTGCGTGACATCATTAATCAACGTGGTTGAATGCAAACTTGCGACAATACGGTTTAGGGAAACAGTCGTGACTAGTTGATTTTTACAACGATGTATCATGCTATGGTAGTTTATCAGCGAGTTACACGGTTGTACTGGAAACGCACTCCAGACACAATGCATGTAGGCCATACCTTAAAGAGATAATTCAACCAAAAATGACATTCTGTCTTCATTTACTCACCCTCATGTTGATTCAAACGTGTATATGACCTTCTGTGGAACATAAAAGAAGATACACCAATCAGGCATAACACTGACAGGTGAAGTGAATAACACTGATTATCTCTTCATCACGGCACCTGTTAGTGGGTGGGATATATTAGGCAGCAAGTGAACATTTTGTCCTCAAAGTCGATGTGTTAGAAGCAGGAAAAATGGGCAAGCGTAAGGATTTGAGCGAGTTTGACAAGGGCCAAATTGTGATGGCTAGACGACTGGGTCAGAACATCTCCAAAACTGCAGCTCTTGTGGGGTGTTCCCGGTCTGCGGTGGTCAGTATCTATCAAAAGTGCTCCAAGGAAGGAACAGTGGTGAAGCGGCGACAGGGTCATGGGCGGCCAAGGCTCAATGATGCACATGGGAGCGAAGGCTGGCCCATGTGGTCCGATCCAACAGACGAGCTCCTGTAGCTCAGATTGCTCAAGAAGTTAATGCTGGTTATGATGGAAAGGTGTCAGAATACACAGTGCGTCACAGTTTGTTGCGTATGGGGCTGCATAGCCGCAGACCAGTCAGGGTGCCCATGCTGACCCCTGTCCACCGCCGAAAGCGCCAACAGTGGACGCGTGAGCATCAGAACTGGACCATGGAGCAATGGAAGAAGGTGGCCTGGTCTGATGAATCACGTTTTCTTTTACATCACGTGGATGGCCAGGTGCGTGTGCGTCGCTTACCTGGGGAACACATGGCACCAGGATGCACTATGGGAAGAAGGCAAGCCGGCGGAGGCAGTGTGATGCTTTGGGCAACGTTCTGCTGGGAAACCTTGGGTCCTGCCATCCATGTGGATGTTACTTTGACACGTACCACCTACCTAAGCATTGTTGAGACCATGTACACCCTTTCATGGAAACGGTATTCCCTGGTGGCTGTGGCCTCTTTCAGCAGGATAATGCACCCTGCCACAAAGCAAAAATGGTTCAGGAATGGTTTGAGGAGCACAACCACGAATTTGAGGTGTTGACTTGGCCTCCAAATTCCCCAGATCTCAATCCAATCGAGCATCTGTGGGATGTGCTGAACAAACAAGTCCGATCCACGAAGGCTTCACCTCACAACTTACAGGACTTAAAGGATCTGCTGCTAACATCTTGGTGCAGATACCACAGCACACCTTCAGGGGTCTAGTGGAGTCCATGCCTCGACGGGTCAGGGCTGTTTTGGCAGCAAAGGGGGACCAACACAATATTAGGAAGGTGGTCATAATGTTATGCCTGATCGGTGTGTGTGTACATGTGTCTCTGATCATTTTTCAATAATTATTTGACACAATGTGCTCTTATTAGCACCATATGGAGAGTGAGACAAATGCAGTGACAAGTGTGAAGAGTATACTGTAGTTGTAACATTCAGCAACTTCTGATATGCACATTTGGAAGTACATGTTTCGAATTAACCCGCAAAAACATTTCTTCTTTGGAAACAGGAAGCAAACACTTACACAGCTTCCGTGTGTTCCCTTTCCATTCAGGACTCTCGTCATGTGAGCTGTCAATCAAAATGCACTTCTGCCGCTGTATGAAGTTACAGGTTTCAGAAAAACACACCAACTGAATCTCGAGTAACATTTTGATGGAGCACTCCGGTGACTAACTGTTTAAAGAAAGGGCTCGGAGGCGAGTGTCTCCTTTCAGTTGCCATCAGCGCTCTTTTTTACAGTATGATTAATTACTGTTATTACTTAACTGCCGTCTTACGTTACATTGCCGTCATTTGCAGCGAGATCATGGAGCCCATCAGCTTCGCTCAGAGGCCAAAGGATTGGTTGGGGTTTATGAATGCTGGGGCCCCAAATTTGCAGAACTCAGGACAGAGATGCGCAATTATAGTCATTACCTCATCAATGAGTGACAGGATCAAAGCTGTTCTGTTACACCACTCCTACTGCCTGTACTAGGTAAAAGCCTGGACACACTTAAACACTGAATTTGTTTCTCACCTTTAGTCTATATTATAATTGATTGATTATTGTTTATTGGACATCATTTAAAAAAAAAATTAAAATTAAACGGGTAAGGCTTATTAAAATGGGTCATTCTTGTTTAACATACTACAGAGAATCTGAAAGAAATGTATTAAAAACTAATCATTAGTTATAATGACATACCGTGGGTTCAGCGAACTACTGTCCAACGTCACAGGACGCACGTCATGAAGCAAGCTCAGTGACGACTAACTTTTTTACTCATTGTCGTACGTAGCCTACATTTATGAACTTTTAATTCTGAAATATGGAAATAGTAATAATAATAAAAAAAGTAAACGTGTTTAAACTTTAGATAAGTATAGGTTACTTTCTATTATAATCTTGAGTCTCTCGAATTCAAACAAGCACCAGCTATAGTTATATTTAGTTTCAGGTGTCAGATCTATATTTTCCCCACATATATGGTCCTATTCTCTGTGAGGATGTTAATACTGTTAATGCAGACGATCACCGCGTGCTTTTATGACCAAACAACACGTGTGTCCCAAAAGAGCACATGAACAGCCACCACATTCACAAAAATATGGACGACATGAAAACACTTCAGTTAAACAAGAGTGTTTTATTTAGGCTGTGCAACATTCAGATTTTGCGAAAAGACAAAAAGTAAGACGAAATGTGCATGCTTTTGATTGTATCTTTATTTTATCATTAAGTAACGCCATAATAAAAGATGAGAATTATGAGTTAACAGTATAGCTATTTATTGATATATATTTATTGATAATTCCCCCACTTGTTTGCCCTGATGAAAAAAACAAGTATTTAGATCACTTTCCTTGCTGTTGTCACATTGTTGTCATTGACTTGCCTATTATTGAATGACTTTCAGCGAATAAATAAATCAACAGTAACGAAATAGCAAAAATGTAAAAACTACGTAAAATGTGAAAATAACAAACCATTGTTTTTTGGTCAACTGTAACTGAACTATATAACATTAAAAACACGTCTGACAAAAGCTCTTACTCCAACTGCGCAACCTGCCATTTATGAAAAATATTCATGGGATTAATCTTCAAATTGCATCTTTCAGTTAAAATCTTTATTAGTTTACTGTTGTTCTCTTGTTTACTCAACAACTATTAGAAAATGATTATAGGAAAATGGCATTGGGATTTTAGTTTAGTGGAAAGAATTCACAAAAAAAAAAAAAAAAAAAATTAAGAGGGTTTTTGAACTAGATGTTTTGAAACCTACAAAACCACATATATTTGTTTAATTTGTACTCAAACCCTAACACTGAGATTAAACCCTTATCACAACTTATCAGTGACAAATGGTCCCAATCTCCTCTAAATGTGTGTGTAACTATTGTGTGGCAGTTTAAATGTGGCAGCATGTGGCCTACTGTAAGGGAAATAGATACCTTTTTACATCAAATATTAATGAAATAAAAGGTCACTTAAGTGTACAGAAAGAGAGTGCAGTTTCATGACTGTCTCTTAAAACACTTTTAAAAAACTACACTTTATTGTCAAATTTAAAGTTTTACTTTAAACTCATTTATTTAATCTTTTGTCATGCTTTGAGAAGTACACTTACTTTGTGTTGACTAATACATACTAAGGCACATATAAAGTTGGTTATAATTTTTATCTGTCGTGTGTTATTTAAAGTTAATATATTTTAAATGTACAATGCAACTATATCATTACGAATGTGTAATTACAAATATATTTAAATAGTTGACATAAATTTAAATGGAAATAACTACATTAAAGTATATTTTAGTTTATTATAAATGCTTGTCAGTACATTCAGCAGCATACTTTAACCATATTTCAAAGTCAATAGAATTATGAAATTACATAAAGCCTAATATAAAGATGTACTTTTAAGTTTAACAAACTGCATTTAATATAAATTAATATATACATTTAAAGTTGAATACATTTTCATTTTAATTTCAAATGGCATGCAATTAAGAGTCCGAAAACATTATTTCCGATCACACTTAAGTATATTCTTATAAAAGAGGCTAGCTATAATATACTCTTTTTAAAAGTTTGCTAAAGTGTACTTTTTTTTTCACATGGGCATGCATGGAGCAAACCTAGGTTTAATCGAAAATTTTGTACATGACGAGCGATAAATATTAATTGTGATAATATATAGGCCTACACTGCATAATTCGCACTATAACGAGTCACATCTCTATTACAACGACGTGTTGATTAGATTTTTATAAATTTATTTCATCTTGATTTATTTAACTATAATTAAATAATTAATTAAGAACATTTCATTTGAAAATGTGTGTTCTATTTTTATTTTAAACGAGGGAAATCTTTCGTCAAGCCTAGGCTTTAAAAAAATTATTTTAATAACCTAACGCGGCCTTTAACAAATATAAGTAAATACATTATCTAAATGAAACATTAAATTCTTAACTATAACGTTTGTATACATGCTGCATAGCTATAGGCCTATGAATCAAGGGCGGTGAGTGCTGTAGCTTGTGTGATGAAGGCAGTAATGGACGGACAGCAGAAGTGTAATCCGGTGGTCGCGAGACTCTTCCTGTGCGTCTGAACCTCAGTCAAGCATTGCGGGCTGGCGCCAGAGACTACATCAGGTGTAGGGTTACTGTTTGTTGTGGCCTGTGTACACTAATAGGCCTGTTGGATGTCAGTGTTGGCGTCACCTTTTCGGACATCCACTTTGCTTCACCGAAGCACAAACCAATTTACCCCCATGGTTTCATGAGTGTGAATGGAGGAAGCCGTAGGTTACCTGTGCAGACTGCAGTAATTAGTAACATGTTGGCATAATATTTAGTTATTTAACCAAATATCAGGTTAGTTGCATGTAATTATGCATAATTTATAGTTATTACTACTGCATGTAACGTATGTAACAATGACACTGTAAAATAAAGTGTTACCCAAATATCTTGGCTTAGGCTATTACATCTTAAATACAACAGCTTTGGATATGAATACGCTGTTCATATTCATCAGTATCCTCATTAATTCAGTTAATACATTATTAAAATCTAGGCTGTTATTGAAAGTTCCCTATGCCATGAATATACATATAGCCTATATGACCACTCTAAAAAATGCTTGGTTGTTTCAACCCAAATTTAAGTCAAATATAGACAAACCCAACCGTTGGGTTAAAAATTTAATTTAAAAATTTAACCCAATGGCTGGGTTTGTCCAAATTTGAGTTGAAACAACCAAGCATTTTTAGAGCGAATAATATTATTAGTAATAATATATGTTATTTTAAGGTGTTTGAAACATTGAATATCGAATGGTTCTCTTTTTTCCCGAGACAGTGATTGGTTGCATGAAGCGAAAGTTATGAATAAATCCTAATTATTCCAGACCAGATATCATGGTAATTGAATTTCTTAGCAGATCCATTAGTAACGTTGAATGGCTAAAAGGCCATCGAAAAGCATTAACAGCTATTAATTATGTAGTAACATTGGACTATATTATCAGTTAAGACTCTAACAGTGACAACTAGGCTAAAACAAAAAATAAAGTTGTTTCAGTCAAGTTGAGGAACACCTTCATACTTTAACATACCATATGAACTGATCCATTTTCACCTGAATTTATTAATTGATCTAGTCGTTAATAAATTAAACTTCGTTTTTGTAACCTAATAGTCAGGATTAATCATATTAAATAATATTTTTGACTAGATAAAAATCAAATCATTCAAATACCTGAAGTCGCTTACATTGTTGAGGTTAAGTGGCAGAATAGTGTGCACTAGGCCTACAATTGAGTCAATCTAATCAACTCGCCTTTAAATTGCATATTAAATGGCATTTCAGTCACAACGATCCTCTATTGGAGACTTTTAAACAACCTAAAGCTGTTGAGAAATGCCTGTTGTGAGTTAGGACAGGTGATGATGGGAGGCACAGAATGGGAGGGGTCGATCTGAGATAAGGACACTGTCTATTAGATAAGAGCGCTTCTCTCCGCACCTCAGCCGGCGGAAAGAGGAAGATAGAGGCTATTCTTCATCTGCTTCTGCGTCAAACAACGCTAAACGAGGCGATACGTTAAGAAGAATTCACTGCACATCTGTAGGAACTTTACAAAGTCAACTGATGTTGTTTTGCGTTTGACAAGGTGAAACGGAGAACCTTTCTTCCACCTTTCTTCAAGCACCCGCACAAAACTGTCAAGCGATGCTTCCGAGTCCCGTAACCTCAACTCCGTTTTCGGTAAAGGACATCCTCAAACTGGAACAGCAACACGCTCTGAACCCCAATGTATTGATGGGAGTTGAGCAGGACACTGTACCGCTGCAGTCGCTTCAGCTTCAGTGCATGCAGAGCACACTGAGCCGGAGTCTGGATCTCCTCTACAGCCCCGAGAAGCACAGCGCGATCGCTGCGGAACAGGTGAAATGCGCCCTGAGTTCAGATGACTTTGACATGGTCAGAAGCTCCTGCGGGTCTCCAACGGAGGAGGAGATGGATCCAAATGAAGACACAAGTAGGATATTTATAGTTAATACTACTGTCAAATCAGTGCATGGTGAAGGGTTTGGGAAATTCAAGTTTATTTAGTTAGTTTTAAATTTTTAGTTATACAACCCCAAAGAACTTTTTACCATCTTTTTTTATTAATTAATATACGTGTAGCCTAACTTCAAGGACCCAGAAACCAATTAACTGATCTTAGAAACATCTAAAGTTTTAAAGTTTTAAACTTTAATCTATAAAGAATAGAATCTCACGTCAATTCGTAGCCTACGTATTTTACGAGGTGGCTAATTCGTACGAATTCATACGTTTTTTGCTAAATCGTATATCAGTTCTTGATTAGAAGGTTCTTCACCAATCCTATGGTTCTGCCAAGAACCACTGAAGAAAACTTATTATTTAATAAATATAATGTTATTGTTGTCTCTAAAACCAAATTAGGATTGTATATAGGCTACATGAATGCACTAATCAGTTCTAGGCAGAATTCTGGTAAATTGGGACACTTTTTATCATTGAAATGACTGGGGAAAATGTCCCAATTATCCTAAATTGACCTAATATAACAAACATATAGACTGTGCTGGGTAGATTACTTACAAATTGTAGTCAGTTACTGATTCCAAATTACACGACAAAAATTGTAATTAGTAACATAATCTAATACATTACAAGGTAATATAATCTGATTATTTTTGATTACTTTTGGATTACTTTTGAGTTATAACTCGTTTATCACTGATTTGAATAGGATCATCAATCCATACACTATAAAAAGAACTGTTGGTTTAACTTAAAAAAGTAAGTTACCTGGTTGCCTTAAAATTTTGAGTTCATTGAAATTAAAAATTTGAGTTAATTCACTGAAAGCGATTGGTTTAATCAACAGAAACTCAAAATATTATGTTATGTTCTGAACCACATTAATTATTGTCAAATAATTATTTGACAAAATAAAAAATGTTGTGATAACAAATCATAGAAATACTTTTTCACAGTGTACTGATATAAAATACAAAGAAAAAAGTCCATTCTTTGTTATCAATAACATGAAGTGATTACATGTAATCTGAATTACGTAATCAGATTCCAAAAATTAAGTAGGCCTACTTGTAATAGGCTATAAGTATGTATGTTTTTAAATACTCATAATCAGACTAGTTACCTTTTTACAAACCCCTGCAGTTAACCCCAGTCTTGACGTAACATAGCCTAACATTTAATACAACCCAGCACTGCATATAGATTATTAGTAGGCCTACTATTATTCTTGTAGCTGTATTTATTGATCCCCTTCATTCAGTGCATTTCACTTCATATTTATAAGCAGAATATTTTTATTATCTTAATTTGTAGGCATGTGTCCATTTGACGACTCCAGTTATAATGGTAGAAAAGATGAAACACCGCGGGAGAAACCCAAGCAGAGGCTGCGCAGGAAACCCCGCGTGCTCTTCTCTCAAACTCAAGTGTTTGAGCTGGAAAGACGCTTCAAGCAGCAGAGATACCTTTCCGCACCCGAGAGAGACCACCTGGCTCATGTTCTGAAGCTCACCTCGACACAGGTCAAAATATGGTTCCAGAACCGGAGGTACAAGTGTAAGAGACAGCGACAGGATAAAAGTCTCGAGCTGGCCGGCCCGCGGAGGGTGGCGGTGCCCGTGCTGGTGCGAGATGGCAAACCCTGTCATGGAGCTCCTTACAATGTCACTGTGTCATATCCCTACAATAATTATTACAACAGCTATGGAAATAACCCGTACCACTGTAACTTCACTTCTGTGCCCTCGTTTGCCAACACAAGTCAAATACCGAACCACTTTGTGGATATGAATTTGACGACGGGAAGTGTCGATGGGATCAGAACTTGGTGAGACTTGACATCAGTCATGAGAAGATTTTGGATTAAGACTATTTAACCGAATGGCACTGAGGAGAAAACACTGTCATATATTGTTGTCTGATTTTTTTATATATATATTTTTGTTTTTATATCAATGGTTTACAAAACAATCGACACCAAATAAAGACTAAATATTTAATAAACTTCACGGAGATTTTGTCATGCTTGTATAGCCTAGCGCCATTTTGAGGTTTTTCAAGAAAGCTAAATCGCAGATACGGCCTTTATCGTGAGATAGATAGGCTGTGTTGATTGTTATTGGCGTATCCCTGAAATAACGAGTTAACATATCTATTAAAGGAAAATACAATACTGCTGGTGTCTGTGAGTTAAAATAAAGCATTACTCGGACCATACATGTTCAAATGAAATCTGAAAAAGTGATTACATGCGTCCATTTCACAATAATTTTCTACTGTATTTTTCGACTTCGACTATTTTTTTTTTTACACTGAGTGGAATAACCGGCGGGTTTCTGAAACATAAGGCTCAATAAATTAAAGTTTTAATGTAATGTATGTGGACTTATTTGGATTATTTGATTCTCTAAGTTAGCCTAACACAAGAAACAAGAAAAAAATGGTCTGTGAGCTCATAGGTTACAGACATGTAACTATTGCAGTTATAAGCAATCGCAGGGTTCACTGTGTAAGTGAAAATTTGCGTTATTTTTTATCTGATTTGATCCTTTTTTTCTTTTCTTTTCTTTTGTTTTTCGTTGGTATTACCCAATGGAGTCAGGTTAATTCAGTCATATTATTCATATCAACATTTTATTTTAGAGTAACAAGAAAGAAAGAAAGAAAGTTCATTTAGATGCATATGAAACATAAGGCTGCTTGAATTTTTTTTTATCAATTTATTTTTTTATTAAGATTTAATAAACTTGATGTCCTAATGATGGTTCTATTTTACATTTTTTAGGGCTTATGAGAGGCAGGCCTATTGTGTCTCAGAAATTTTTGTGTGCGTAAAAAATAAGTCAACACGAATAGCCTATATTTTAAGATTTAAAGCTATTCAAATCGATTAAAAAGGTGATACAACTAAAGTTAAGCAAGACGCTGCAATTCGCTGTCACATCGTCAACTAAACACATTAAATTATCTCCCAATCTTAACGCTTTCCAATGAGCTTGTCATTACACTCACATTAGCCAAACAGATAAAACAATTGAAGAGACGTGATAAGTCGGAGTGCCCAGGATGCAGCGCTGAGAGTAAACAGAACCGCAGACAAGCCGGCACTCTTTCAGTCTCCCGAGCTGTCAGGGAAACGATTAAAATCAAATCTGACTGCGAGCAAGCTATGATAGGATCTGATAAACCAACCCTATAGGAGAATGTTTACAAAGTGGCTTTAACAAACTCATATCATGAAATTTCGTACAGAATTTATTTCAGCTAATTTATAGACCTATATTTCTTGAATGTGCTTCTATGGGACCTCAATATCTTCCTGAGACCCATAGATTTTTATTTTTATTTTTATTTATTTATTTATTTATTTATTTATTTTTTTGTGTGTGTGTGTAAATTTCGGATTTTACATCATTACATTGTTTGGAGTATAAGAAATGGCAAATGGCAAAAAAAATAAATCAGATTTTTTTATTTTATGATATGTCCTATGTAAAGGACACCAGGACTCAGTTATTAAGAAAATGAAAACAAGACTCTATAACCAAAACAAAGTTTTTTTTTTTATTTTTTATATTCAGTATACCAGTCAATTTTTATGTTCCAGGCAAAAAAAAAATTCTATAACTTGTCCTCTGTAAATCAGATGAGAATGCTGTTGGAAAAAGATGTTTAGAAAATGTTTATATTTTGCATTTTGTATGCATACTAATGCATTTAAGAGGTGTTTAATGTAAATCAGGGTTTTCAGGACTTCAACAGCTCCAGGAAACTTCCACCTGAACCAAACTATGCTCAAAGATTTGTACAAAGATTCTCAACTATGGTTTGACTTATTTGACCTACTTTACATAATATACATAACCAAAAAGTTTTCCCATTATATATCTATTAATCATCTCTAATTTGCATATTTATGTGTTCTTTGGGCAACATGTGGCCTAATGAAAATAGAAGCTATAATAATGAGAGTAATAACTTGACTACATTATAATATCTCATATTTCATAGAAATATTGATATATAATTTCTTCCCTATATTCACTTATGTCTTCCTAAAATGCATGCTGTAAGTCCTGGTGTCTTCTACAGTGAACATGTATGAAACTGATGTATGTCTCATAACAGAAAGTCATATTCTGATTTGAAACCCCACTAAAGTTGTCTTGAGATGTAAATTTACGACAAACAATATGAAATTTATTCAGGTTTAAATTATAATTAGAAAATATTATCATATTCCCATAAGAGTGCTGAATTCAGTCATTTAGTCAATGTCAGTCATATTTAAAGACCAAGAAGAGGGACATTTGGTATCTCTGAAAAGCCCTGAATGTGCTCTTTACAGGACTTAAAACTGTGACATATAGGAAATTTGCTAAAATGTCCTCTACAGAGGAAAAAATCCATTGCTGGTTTTCAGGAGTTACTCTTTACAGCATAACTCAACTCAACTGACACACAACAATAAAATATAATAATTTCATATAGGAGGTGTGTTAACCTTCAGTGTTGAGGTGAAATGGTTTGTGAGACCTGAAATTACTTTTTTTTAGATGCTTAGTGCCCTAATGAAAAGAATATTAGCAATCAGAAACATTTCACTGACCGTGGAGGGGGAGAGTAACTTCAGTCCTATCTTAATGGGCAATTTATTTCCTGTTTAAGACTGTGGTGGATAGGACCGAGGCAGAGATAGAAAACACTCTCAAGAGTCTCGTCAGCACGGAGTTCAGATAAGGGAAGAGTATGTGGCTCGGAGCAGTATTTAGCAGATTGATATACGTAGCTAAGAGCAGTATTTAGCAGCAGGCAGACAGAGTGGAGACTATGGCCACTTCAAGAGATCAGATAAGTGTGTGTGTGTGTGTGTGTGTGTGTGTGTGTGTGTGTGTTTGGGTCTCTATGTGTGTATATATGAATGTACTGAACATTTATATGAGAACGAGCTTGTGTGTACAAGCATGCAGACACAGGCAAATGAATGAGAGATGTATCCATAAATGTGTGCATTTCTGTGTGTGTGTGTGTGTGTGTGTGTGTGCGCGTGTTTTTGTGATTTATGTGGACACAAACTTGTATAATGACATGGGTATTACACTGGTATTACGACGTAAACATGAAATATGAGGACATTTCATGAGTCCTCATATTTAAAATAGCTTTAAAAACATACTAAACAGTGTTTTATTAAAAATGTAAAAATGCAGAATGTTTTCTGTGAAGGGTAGGTTTAGGGGTAGTGTAGGGTGATAGAGTGTACAGTTTGTACAGTACAAAAACCATTACGCCTATGGAATGGAATTATGCCTATCACTTTGATAGCAAAACAAACCTGTGTGTGTGTGTGTGTGTGTGTGTGTGTGTGGGTGGGTGGTGTGTGCGTGCATGCATGTGTCAGGTCATTGTGGCACAACACAGCTCTACAGGAAGAGATCTGGTCAGAGACTTACTCAGTGAGCCAATGACAGACAAGGTTAAGACACAGGAGGCCTAGATCTTCACTTCTGTCTTGTCACTCAGAAAGACACGCACACAAAAAAAACTTGTTCCACAGTTCTAAAGGAAGTAGGAACTGGCCGAAGGGCTAAAGGTTAAGCTGACTTCATTCCATCTAATTATTTATGAAATGGTGAAACCCCATTGTAAGGAAATGTTTAAGTTCCCCAAAATGTAATGTATCTCTCTAATACTGTAACCAACACTAATCCTGCAGGGTCAACACACACACACACACACACACACACACACAAATACGAATTGATCTTAAGATATTCAATAACTTTACACTAATGGTTCCTTCAAATTATATTTTAGGTTACACTCTTAAAGGGGACCTATAATGCCCCTTTTCACAAGATGTAATATAAGTCTCTGGTGTCCCCAGAATGTGTCTGTGAAGTTTCAGCTCAAAATACCCCACAGATCATTTATTATAGCTTGTAAAATTTGCCCCTATTTGGGTTTGAGCAAAAACATGCAGTTTTTGTGTGTCCCTTTAAATGCAAATGAGCTGCTGCTCCCGGCCTCCTGTACAGAAGAGGGCGGAGCTTTAACAGCTTGCGCTTCAGTTGCTCAACAACCACAAAGCTGGAGAATCTCACGCAGCCAAAATGAGGATTGTCAGTAACGGTGTTCAGCCTTACATTGTTCAAACTGGAGTTGAACACTGATGGAGAGACTAAGGAAGAGGTTACAAATTTAGAATGAAACTGGATGTTTCTGAATGGTTAGTGGATAAATTTATGTAGTTGCTGTGGAGTTGATTCAACTCATTGACTAGCATGTGCCGTCATGTTAATCTTTTGTGCAAATCCAGCGTTGAATTGACCCTCGTTTGTGAAGCAGTCCGGCGTAAAATGACGGCATGGTAACAGCACTCTCTACAACAACTCTTCTTCTTCTCTAAAGCAGCTCAACATGGCCTCACCCCCTTTGTTGCATGTTCTCGGGGGCGGGGTTTATGTAAATTTTAGGGTTAGTGATGTCACCAACCCGGGAAGGAGCTCGTTGTAGTCCCTTCCAGCCGTTTGTTGTAGTCCTTAAACAGCAAATTCTTTAAAAGAAAATATCTCCCTTTGCATTGAACTTTGAGCGTCGTAACTTTGCAGATGTTGTTTATGCTCTAACAGCAACATTACACACTAACTAAAGATAAAAAAGTGAAATCATAATCAACCACCCCTTTAAAAATAAAGGATCCAAAAGTTAGTTTTTGCAGTGATGTCATAGAAGAACTATTTTGGGTTCCCTTTCACTGAACAGTTCTTAAAAATAACCTTTTTTTCTTAGTGCGAAGAACATTTTAATATTCTAAAGAACCCTTTTCTGCTATAAAGAACCTTTTGTACTATGGAAAGTTTCCATTGATGTTAATGGATCTTCGTTGAACCACATATGCCAATAAAGAACCTTTTTATCTTTGCTTATGGCACGTTCCTTTAAAAGTTGACAAATGACATGAATAAACTGAACTGAATCTAGAACTAAAATAAAACTGCATCAGAATGTGAAATCACTAACAATAGGAATGTGGAAAACAACACGGCCTCTGAAGCCACTGCTGGAACTTGTTGGAGCACACAGAAAGTTTAAAACAGGACAGGGAGAGTGGCAGCATTTAAACAGAGTCGAAATGCGAGATTAGCCAGAGCTCTACAGAACATCTTCAGCATTTATCTGAGGCAACGGGGACTGTGCTTTTATTACATCGGAAGAGATGTTTTGGACATTTTGTCTGTATAAAGACTAGACAGCTAGAGAAAGACTCTCATGCTCCCTAACAATGCTTACGCCACACATCTGTCCACACTTAAGAGACATCACTCAACTGACTCCATATATAAACACACTCATGTCCCTTGGCAAGACACACTCAGACTGAATGAAATACCGGCAAAACTGCATTTTAACAATCTCAGTGTCACAAAATGCATTTCCTCTTCTTTGCTCATCACATTTAAGACATGTGCAACTGACTGCCATTGCCATTTTTCAAAACCCAACAGATTTGAATAGAACTGTCTTGCCAGACAGTATGTAAACAGATCTTCTCACAATACTCTGAATGCATTTTTTTTTATCACTTACCATGTGCAGTCACCTACAGAGTACAAATTCTCTCCTCACCTACCACATCTTATAAAAATGACCCCAGTGGGGCTTTTATTGTGCACGAGGTGAAGTGTACTGAATGAGTCTGGTGTTTCTGGAGAAGGGTTTGGTCCGGTGGATTATTGGCTGGTGAGTGAGGGTTCTTTGATGCCTCAGTGTAGACATTATATCACCTTGATTGCTTCTTAAAGGGAAAAAGGTCATTCATTTGGTGCAGAAGAGATGTGCTCACCTTTCTGGCACACCATGCCTCCTTTTGTTCTCTCCCTTGAGTCCATCTAATGGGGAACAAGTGTCTCCAGCTAATCCACTCTGCTTGTCCATGTGATCAAGTGATTGCTATTACTCTGGGTCACAGCGAAAGCCACATAGACGGGTCACTGTCATACCTTATTAAAGGGATAGTTCACTCAAAAATGAAAATCCTGTCATCATTTACTCACCCTCAAGTAATTCCAAACCTGAACACAAAAAAAAAAAGATATTTTGAAGAATGTTGGTGACCAAACAGTTTCTGGTCTTCACTGACTTCCATAGTATTTTTTTTTTCCTTATTATGGAAGTCAGTGGGGCCCATCAACTGTTTGGTTACCAACATTCTTCAAAATATCTTCTTTTGTGTTCGGGTTTGGAGTTGGAGTTGTCTTCCCAGGTGAAAAAGAAGTACACTTTATAGCATACTTTTAATAATAAGAGTACTTATTACAGAAATAATATACTTTAAAACAATATACTTAATTGCAAACTGAATGTAATGTTTTTGCACACTTAACTGCATGTTAATTGCAATTAAATGAAAATGTAATATACAACCCGAATTCCGGAAAAGTTGGGACGTTTTTTAAATTTGAAAAAAAAAAAAATGAAAACTAAAAGATATTTTATTCACAATAGAACATAGATAACATAACAAATGTTTAAATGGAGAAATTTTACAATTTTATGCACACAATTAGGTCATTTCAAATGTGATGCCTGCTACAGGTCTCAAAATAGTTGGGACGGGGGCATGTTTACCATGGTGTAACATCTGGGCATCGAGGTTATGAGTTTCTGGAGTTTTGGTGTTGGAATTTGATCCCATTCTTGCCTGATATAGGTTTCCAGCTGCTGAAGAGTTCGTGGTCGTCTTTGACGTATTTTTCGTTTAATGATGCGCCAAATGTTCTCTATAGGTGAAAGATCTGGACTGCAGGCAGGCCAATTCAGCACCCGGACTCTTCTGAAGCCATGCTGTTTTAATAGCTGCAGTATGTGGTTTTGCATTGTCCTGCTGAAATACACAAGGCCTTCCCTGAAATAGACGTCGTCTGGAGGGGAGCATATGTTGCTCTAAAACCTTTATATACCTTTCAGCATTCATAGTGCCTTCCAAAACATGCAAGCTGCCCATACCGTATGCACTTATGCACCCCCATACCATCAGAGATGCTGGCTTTTGAACTGAACGCTGATAACACGCTGGAAGGTCTCCCTCCTCTTTAGTCCGGAGGACACGGCATCCGTGATTTCCAACAAGAATGTCAAATTTGGACTCGTCTGACCATAGAACACTTTTCCACTTTGAAACAGTCCATTTTAAATGAGCCTTGGCCCACAGGACACGACGGCGCTTCTGGACCATGTTCACATATGGCTTCCTTTTTGCATGATAGAGCTTTAGTTGGCATCTGCAGATGGCACGGCGGATTGTGTTTACCAACAGTGGTTTCTGGACGTATTCCTGGGCCCATTTAGTAATGTCATTGACACAATCATGTGAAGACCACGGGCATCCAATAAAGGTCTTCGGCCTTGTCCCTTACGCACAGAGATTTCTCCAGTTTCTCTGAATCTTTTGATGATGTTATGCACTGTAGATGATGAGATTTGCAAAGCCTTTGCAATTTGACGTTGAGGAACATTGTTTTCCACAATCTTTTTATGCACTCTTTCACAGATTGGAGAGCCTCTGCCCATCTTTACTTCTGAGAGACTCTTCCTCTCTAAGACATCCCTTTTATAGCTAATCATGTTACAGACCTGATATCAATTAACTTAATTAGTTGCTAGATGTTCTCCCAGCTGAATCTTTTCAAAATTTCTTGCTTTTTCAGCCATTTGTTGCCCCCATCCCAACTATTTTGAGACCTGTAGCAGGCATCAAATTTGAAATGAGCTCATTTAGTGGATAAAAGTGTAAAATTTCTCAGTTTAAACATTTGTTATGTTATCTATGTTCTATTGTGAATAAAATGTGATTTGAAAGTCTTTTAGTTTTAATTTTATTCAAATTTAAAAAAAAATGTCCCAACTTTTCCAGAATTCGGGTTGTATTTTAAATTTATACTAAATGCAATTAGTTGAACTTTTTTTGACCCACTTAAGTAGGACTTAAGTACATGTTTATATGTACTTTTATGTTTATATGTATTTCATAATTGAAATATTGTTAAAGTGTACTGCAGAAATTACTGACAAGCATTTATGGTAAACTAAAATATATTTTAAAGGCTTTTCTATTGAATTTTTTTGTTATGTATTTAAATATATTTGTAATTACATATTTGAAGTTGCAATTTAGTATATTCAATATATGTTAACTTTAAATGTAATATTGAATAACACTTAATTACAAGTGCTTTAGTATGTTAGTCAACACATAAAAATAAGTGTACTTCTTTAAAGAAGGACAAAAGATTAACACAATTCATACGAATTTGCCACAAATTTGCCAAAATGTATGTAAATAGTTATGAATTGCAATGAGATTGTGTGGGTCAGGTCTCTCTTTCATTTCCTGTAGATACCAGAATTCCAGAATTAAAAATATAATCTAATACCGTTATCTACATAGCACAATGCAACCAAAAATAGTCTGAAACCTGTCTGAAATTACTAACTAAACACTTCCCTTTTCTATAGACAACATACCATTCATATTAACTAAATTCTTGTTAGAACATTTTGGTAGGGATTTGTGAAGGAGTAAAAACATCTTAAATTCTTCCATCCATCAGTCAGGCTTAAAAAAATCACTACGCTCAACAATATCACAATATTATCACATCACGTCTGTTTAAAATCACAGCTACAGTACTTTGTATGTGGCAAACACAGGCACTTGCCCGAAGCTAAGCGCTGGTTGTTTGTTCAGGGATCACCCCAGCAGGAATGAGGAGGGTCTGTCACTCAAGCTTTCACCCTGCTGTCTGTCTTTGTGCTTTATCTGCGTCTCAGCTGCCAGCTTTTCTGCCCCAACCAGTCATGTCACATGCAAAAACATCAGTCTAAGACTGAGCCTCATCAAAGCCAAGTATTATCTCATGTTGCTATGACACACGTGTTGATACACTCAACAAAGAAGGTCTGATTATCACTTAAAAGATGAGCTGTGTGACCCATATTAATTAGAACAAAAAAGAAAACTGCAAGGTAAGGGTGTTTAAAACAATTGGTCATGATGTAATCACTCTGTTTAAATAAAATAAATGAAAGTACTGTGTGAAAACCTACTTCCATGGCAGACTATTGCCCCCTCAGGAAAATGTGCTCCATTAAGATTTAAAATGCTGTCATGTGGCTCCCCCTGCTGTTAGAAAGATCCAGTTACACTATTAGCATTTTTGCACTTCCTGTTCCATTGTCACAAAGTCAAGAGGAACATCCTAATTTGAGTATTTATGCACTATTTTATGCCATTTGATGATGATGCACTTAAAGGTTTAGTTCACCCAAAAATGAAAATTATCCCATTTACTCACCCTCAAGCCACCAGGTGTATTTGACTTTCTTCTTTCAGCCAAACACAATCGGAGTTATATTAAAAATATCCTGGCTCTTCCAAGTTTTATAATGGGAGTGAATTGTACCCTAGATTTTGAAGTGCATACATCCATCATAAAAGTAATCCATACGACTCCACAACTAATGGGATTTTTGAATGGGTTTTTGGTTAAATGCTTGGAAGTTGGTTTAAAACAAGGTCAAGATATTTTCACGTTTATTCTACAACATACAATACATCAGTATACCCACTCGTGATTTATTTAAAGCTTTTACTTGTCTTGAAAGAGTGGTTAAAGCTTCTAAATGGGACTAGAGAGGTTGTCGGGGACATTAAACATCATCACACTGATGTAGGCTACTTAAACTCATATAAACTCATGTAGGCTACTTATAGTCCGCTTTCATAGCAGACATGGCCAACTCAAACTTTCTTCTTTGTTGAAGTCATGTGACCATGATGTTTGCTTAAATGCTGAGTTCACGCCATGTCGTAATTACTGTAATTACAAGATGACAACAGGTGATGTCATGTCCTCGGGCTCGGAATATGTGTTTCTATGTGTTTCTATCAACGGCAAAATTAATCTGTAGCGGTCAGGTGATACAAGTCGGAGCTCTCAGAAAATTTTGAGTTTACAAGTTGAAATTACAAGTTCTACATGGACATGAACTTTTTACAAGTCGAAATCCCATAATTACTGCACCTAAAGCCTGCCTAACTTTAGTTTTTTATTGTTTTTATTGTTACCAATTGTATGTAGGCTTCAAAAAGTTAATTTGTGAAGATTATCATGATGAACAAAATGTGTAAGAATCATAAACTTTTGTTGGTCACAGAGCTTATTTTCTGCAAAATTTCAAAAGTCAAAGAAAAGGCTTAGACGCCAGAATTTGATGTGGACGAAAATGAGCTGAGGAATAGACTTAAGGCCTGTACACACCGGTACGAATATCGCGCGCGATAATCGCCGACATTTAACGTCTCGTGACTAAACAAAGGGCGCCAATGTGAGTGTGCACACCGACGCAAAAAACGCCAGGCGTAAAAGCGTAATTTTTTAAAAAATTGGCGCTTTTGTTCACGTGCATGGAGCTGCTGAAGTTACAGTAAAACACGACTTGGTGGCGCTCAAGCACAAAACGGTCTTGCCGAGCACACATTGATACCAAGACGACGAAGAGGAAGTAAGTAGACGAGGAAGACTCCTACAAACTACCCCTGCGTCTTAATCAGCTCCCTAGCTTCCTAGGTCGTGTATCAGTGAATGTGGCCGACTCCCTGATAAGTGCCCTGACTACTGAACTAGGGACCTGACTGAGATGCACGCTATGGGTGCTCTGCCAGTTCTTGGCCACACCAATAGATGTGTATTATTTCTGTATTTATACTGTTTGTTTTTTTTTTCTTTTACATTCAAGAAATATAGTTGAGAATGTCTGTTTCATAAATATGTTTATTTGCACTACCGTTCACTTGCACTACTGTCATTGTGACTTATTTGCACTACCGTTTCTGACTACCATCTCTCATATGTCATATATATGCCATTTTATATCTTCTTTAACTTTATTAATATCATAAATGTTTATTTGCACTACCGTTCAGCACAAGCGCCATATACGGTCAGGGAGTGAATTTGCACGTTCTCGCCAGTAAAAATCGCTTGGGTATGAACACAAAAAACGTCTCGAAAAACGCTGGCGATAAGCGCGTGCGATATTTGTCCCGGTGTGTACAGGCCTTTACAGTCTTTACAGTGGCAAGCACTGATCACTGATCTACATCTTTCTGAAAGATGTTTAGTCAGCTGTATGAATTATGACAACCTCAGTCAGGATTTTTTTTTCTTGTGTTTTTATTGCTCTTAGGGCATGAAAAACAAGATTTGAACTTTATTTTTATTTTTTTATACACATTAGATTCATAAGACATTTTCAGATGTCCACTTGAGTGGACAGTATGCATTTCATGTTTTTAACTTAAGAGATACTGTATTAAACATAATACAGTAAATAACACAGCAATACTGTGTGTATTTAACAATCCAATTAATAAAATCATGTGAAAACTATAAAATTTATACAAAAAATATAATACAGCTTCAATTATTGCAAACGCAATTAAGTTTGTTCCCTTTCGAAGAACTTCATACAAGTTGAACTTCAGGTGTCTTTGATATCAGAACATGAGGTTGGGATTCCATCAAAGATCTCTACAACCGGTGAAGGTACAACTCTGTAGAAACCCAACTCAGACTATGTAGAAAACGCTCAAGCTCCCTTCAGTCTACCAGAGTACATTGATTTACCTATAGCTGACAATTCTGATTTTGCTCAAAATGGACCCGTTTCTACTGTAGCTCTTCTCTCTGAGAAAACCTCAGACTGAAATCTACATTGATCTATTGATGTTTTCTGAATGTGGGGAAAAACTAGCGATCAGGTGTTTTCAAATCTTATCTGAAATGAGCGGTGTTGGGAGTATTACTTTTTGATGTAACGAGTAAAGTAATGCATTACAAGTAACATGCATTACGCAATCAGATTACTTTTTGATGTAATGAGTAAAGTAACATTACAAGTAACATGCATTTGAAGTAGTGAGTAAAGTAACACATTAAAAGTAACAAGCATTATGTAATCTTTACTTTTTGATGTAACGAGTAAAGTAACGCATTACAAGTAACGTGCATTACGCAATCACATTACTTTTTGATGTAATGAGTAAAGTAACATTACAAGTAACATGCATTTGATGTAGTGAGTGAAGTAACACATTAAAACTAACAAGCATTATGTAATCTTTACTTTTTGATGTAACGAGTAAAGTAACGCATTACAAGTAACATGCATTACGCAATCAGATTACTTTCTGATGTAACGAGTAAAGTAACGCATTACAAGTAACGTGCATTACGCAATCACATTACTTTCTGATGTAACGAGTAAAGTAACGCATTACAAGTAACGTGCATTACGCAATCAGATTACTTTCTGATGTAACGAGTAAAGTAACGCATTACAAGTAACGTGCATTACGCGATCACATTACTTTTTGATGTAATGAGTAAAGTAACATTACAAGTAACATGCATTTGATGTAATGAGTGAAGTAACATTAAAAGTAACAAGCATTATGTAATCTTTACTTTTTGATGTAACGAGTAAAGTAACGCATTACAAGTAACGTGCATTACGCAATCAGATTACTTTTTGATGTAACGAGTAAAGTAACTCATTACAAGTAACATGCATTACGCAATCAGATTACTTTTTGATGTAACGAGTAAAGTAACGCATTACAAGTAACGTGCATTACGCAATCAGATTACTTTTTGATGTAACGAGTAAAGTAACGCATTACAAGTAACGTGCATTATGTAATCAGATTACTTTAACATGCATTATGTAATCAGATTACTTTTAGATGTAACGAGTAAAGTAATGCATTACAAGTAACATGCATTACGCAATCAGATTACTTTTTGATGTAATGAGTAAAGTAACATTACAAGTAACATGCATTTGATGTAGTGAGTGAAGTAACACATTAAAACTAACAAGCATTATGTAATCTTTACTTTTTGATGTAACGAGTAAAGTAACGCATTACAAGTAACGTGCATTACGCAATCACATTACTTTTTGATTTAACGAGTAAAGTAACACATTACAAGTAACGTGCATTACGCAATCAGATTACTTTTTGATGTAACGAGTAAAGTAACTCATTACAAGTAACGTGCATTACGCAATCAGATTACTTTTTGATGTAACGAGTAAAGTAACGCATTACAAGTAACGTGCATTATGTAATCAGATTACTTTGACATGCATTATGTAATCAGATTACTTTTAGATGTAACGAGTAAAGTAATGCATTACAAGTAACATGCATTACGCAATCAGATTACTTTTTGATGTAATGAGTAAAGTAACATTACAAGTAACATGCATTTGATGTAGTGAGTGAAGTAACACATTAAAACTAACAAGCATTATGTAATCTTTACTTTTTGATGTAACGAGTAAAGTAACGCATTACAAGTAACGTGCATTACGCAATCACATTACTTTTTGATTTAACGAGTAAAGTAACACATTACAAGTAACGTGCATTACGCAATCACATTACTCTGATGTAACGAGTAAAGTAACGCATTACAAGTAACATGCATTATGCAATCAGATTACTTTTTGATGTAACGAGTAAAGTAATGCATTACAAGTAACGTGCATTACGCGATCACATTACTTTTTGATGTAATGAGTAAAGTAACATTACAAGTAACATGCATTTGATGTAATGAGTGAAGTAACATTAAAAGTAACAAGCATTATGTAATCTTTACTTTTTGATGTAACGAGTAAAGTAACGCATTACAAGTAACGTGCATTACGCAATCAGATTACTTTAACATGCATTATGTAATCAGATTACTTTTTGATGTAACGAGTAAAGTAACGCATTACAAGTAACGTGCATTATGTAATCAGATTACTTTAACATGCATTATGTAATCAGATTACTTTTAGATGTAACGAGTAAAGTAATGCATTACAAGTAACATACATTACGTAATCATTACTTTTATGATGTAACTGCAAATTACATTCTAATAACACAAATACATTTATTTACAGCCAAAAAAAAAAAAGTTACTGCAGATGAAGTATTTTCAAGAACAACAGTCACAGTAATAATATGAATTGTAGCTGAAATACAGCTAGTGATGCATGATGTCCACTATAGCGGACAGATGATTAACCAGAATTTCCTTCCAATCTAAAACCAATACAATAAGTTATTAAACGCAATTTCGGGAGGAGTATGCCCATCTAATCTTCAAATTAATACCAAGGTATAAAACCAGCATCTTACCTCTTCCTGTTGTTAGTTCTTTCGGCATCCCTCCTCCTCCCCTTCTCCTCCTTTTTGTACAATTTTGCCTGTTATAGGGGGGCAATCGGAGCTCGAGTAGAATATCCTCTCCGAGCCCCTCTATAGCAGACAGCAAGCCAAATCTGTTTACCACTTATGCTAAGATTACATGGGCACACAAACTCGTGAATTGGACAATTAACAATGATATGACTCTTTAGATGTTACTTGATGCTACAACTTTGTTTTTACCTGCAAGAGTCTCATAGGAAAGAAGGAATGGATTGATATTCTGGAGCAACTTCTGACTGTTCGTCGGCCATCTTGGTTTAGAGAAGAAAAAAAATCCACATATGGCTTGCTATACTTGGTGGCAATGTATAGGATGATGCACTAGTGTCCACTGTAGAGGTTGATGTGCAACTATATGCCATCAAAACCCATGCATACACACGAAAATGCTTTTTGGCTGTCCATAGTGCCCTCTATGCATAAAAGGGTTAAACAACAGTACAATCCATTAAACACACTGTACGTCTATACCTCACAGCCTCATTTTCATTCCTGTCAAAAAATAAATATGGTGCTACCTTGATTAAGTGTTTTTGTCAGTGGTGATGCTATAACTTCCAGGTTGGCCTACAAAATTGTCATCACTCCAGCAATCTATAAGAACAGCTTTTCAAAAAACAGCTTTGTCAGCTGCGCAAACAAACAGAGCGATGTTTTGATAGCAGCACTAGAGTGTTTGCAGTGAAATCAGCCTACACTCTAAGAAAAGACTGTAAAAATAGGGCACAATATACTGTGTTAATATGAAGGAATTTTCAGTATTGATTTTTTACAGGTGTTTTACCCATAATTTGAATCACAGATTGCATTGGGTTGTGTTTTAGGGTTAAAGGAACTGTCTGTAAATGACGAAATTATTTTAACATCTAAAAAAATGACACACTTTACCTTTACATACCTTTAAGACTTTGATCACTGATCTCACAAAGAACCACGGACCTGCAAGTGCAAGCTTTTTCCCTGCTGCTGACAAGTTTCTGAGACTTCATTACTTCATATGTGAGTGCCAGCCAACACAAACTAGACCTCAGTCAAAGCTGAAATCTAACCTGAAGGCAGGTATTAGTGAAGACATGCTCTTCTCAACTACAGATTATAATATGCAGCTGAGGTAATATTTTTTCTTTTATGTTTGACTACTACAGTTACCATGAAACACTTCCAAAACACAGATAACAGGGATTCAATGGCTATCGTCCTTTTGGGATCTGACATATTAATTGGATCATATAACTCAAACCACTACAGTTTTCTCACACTAAATAGCACTCCAAAAATGCATCCTAAATTTTTACTTGTAATTCTAATCAGTATGTGTGTAGTAAATATGGAATTGTGACATTTGGAATTTAGAATGAAAAGAGGATTTGAGGCCACAAGAGGGCACCATTTTACTAATTTATATACATTTCTATGTGACACCAACTTAATTGTCCAAATGGGGGAAAAAAAAACTATATATATTGTTTTTCTTTTGGAAAATGCTAAAATATAATATAAATATAATAATTACTGTTCAGTAATATAATGAGTTCACAACTAATTCTAGTTTCAACACAAGAAATTTAAGTATGAAATTTTCCTAAAACATATTCACAGAACAAAAGTAAAATAACAGGTAACACTTTATTTTAAGGTGCCGTAGTTACACGTTACTACAGTAAATTATATATAATTACAAGTAACTAACCCTAAATCTATCCGTAACTCTATAGATCTTATCTTATTTGAGTAAGTACAATGTAACTACATCACATTTAAATAAAGTGTAACCAAATAGTATAAAAATATGACAAAAAATAATATGCTCCTACACCACTGTTCAAAAGCTTAGGGTTGTTTTTGAAGAAAATACATTTGTTTAGCAAGGATGCATTATATTGATCAAAAGTGACAGTAAAGACAATTACTATTTTGAACTTTTTTTTCATCAGTGAATTCTGGGGGGGGAAGTATTATGGTTTTAACAAAATATTGAGCTGTTTTCAACATTGATAATAATCAGAAAGCAGCAAATCATCATATTAGAATGATTTCTGAAGGATCATGTGACACTGAAGACTGGAGTAATGATGCTGAAAATTCAGCTTTGATCACAGAAATGGTTATTTTACATTGCAATAATATTTCACAATATTACTGCTTTATTGTGTTTTTGATCAAATAAATCCAGCCTTGGTGAGCAGAAGAGACTACTTTCAAAACATTAAAAAAACTTACCAACCACAAACTTTTGTATGTTAGTGCAGTTATAGATAGTCTAATGTAAAGTACTACAAGATGACCCAAAACTTTGATGCCACCCAGCAAAGGACGACAGTGAGATGTCCAGTTCACATAGCGAGTATGACATATGTCTTCCTGTCGACAGGGTCAGATTCTAACAAGCCCACATCTGGCCCAAAACAAGCAAACGGTGCTACTCATCTCTTCCACATTGTGTTAGTGTAAGGACAAAAGGTCAGGAGAGAAACCAGGAGTTGCATTACACAAGCCGCAAGAAATGCTCATCCAATTACTACTGCTTGTTTTGTATGGCCAAAGCATGACATAGTCTCTGAATCTCGCAGTGTAAATAAGGAACTGAATATGTGTTTGTGCAATTAAGATAGGCATCAAAGATACACAAAACAGGAAAAAGACTTGATCAAAGAGGTAGAGAATAAAGATGAGCAATGCAGGTAGTCTATACTCACTGTGTGTGTGTGTGTGTGTGTGTGTGTGTGTAAGAGAGAGAGGAAACAGACAGCAAGATTATTCAAGGTGAGCACTATCATGAAAAACATCTAAAATACAAAGTTTACATGACAACAGCTAAAATGAGGTAAACCTTCAAAAATCCTCTTTTCTCCTTTTGAGGAATAAAAAAACCCACAAGAGCACCCTTTATGATCACTAAACAACATTATATGATCTCTAAAATAAAAAAAAATATATATATATTCATTTTACAGTTTATAAAATGTTTTAGTGATCATAAAGGGTGCTCTTGTTTTATATATATATATATATATATATATATATATATATATATAATGTTTTATAGAGTTTTATATTTAATTAAATACATAAATGTTTTTTTTTTATTTTAGTGATCATAAAATATTTTTTAGTGATCATAAAGGGTACTTTTATATATATAGGGTTTTTTATTTCTCAAAAGGAGAAAAGCTTATATAATATACAACATATATATATATATATACACACACACACACACACACACACATACACACACATAAGTATTCACTACGTTTAATTAAATAATTATATAATTATTATAATATAATTAATAATTATATTTATTATAGAGCATATTATATATTTTTTAAATAATATTATAATATACAATATACAAATATTACAAAATATAACAAAAATATTTTAATAATTCTAAAAATAATGAAATATATATATAGCATTTTATGATCACTAAATATATATATATATTTAAAAATAAATATTTTTTACTTTTAATTTTTTTTAAATGTTAGAGATCATTAAATTGTTTTTAGTGATCATAAAGGGTAATTATATATATATATATATATATATATATATATATATATATATATATAGGGTTTTTTCTCAAAAGGAGAAAAGCATATATATATAATAAATATATAAAATAAATATATTATATATATATATATGTGTGTGTGTGTGTGTGTTATGTATTTATTATAAAGCATATTTGTATTTAATTTCTTTATAAAACAAAGGCAGTGGATGCTATTGCCCCTCAGTATATAGACATACACTAACTGGTTAAGAGTGTTAACTACAGACAGGAGTATTTCAGGGCTTATGGTGGGAGGTCATGCCGGTGGACAATAGTACCGTTTGTCACTCTCAGCTTTTGTGTTTTTCCAAGCAAACTCCCCGCTCTCCTGGGGCCAGTGCGTCCTCTTTCCCCGTCTCATTCTCTCCCCCTTAACTCCATCTCTTTCTCTGTCCATTTTTCTCCTTCTCTCCCCTCTGCCCAAGACTGTGGGGTCACACAGAAGCACAGGGGCACAACAAACAAACAGCCATACAACAACGTGTGAGTCAGGAGAAGGAGCCGAGACCAAATATGTTGAAGTCATTAGCTCCACGGGGAGGGGGCCACCCACTCTGACCCTGCCTGTCCACGGAGCCTCCTCTTGCTTATGAACACATACCCCGATGCCCTGGACCTTAGGGCTTACCCCAGCTTGACATTCAGGGATGATAGGAGACTAATACTGATATCTTGTTACACAATAAATCTCACTAAATTCTCAACTGACTGAGAATGATGAGCAGAGCGGCTCAGTGTAACAGTAATAAAAAGGTCAGTGTAAAAACTGCACATGCAGCATTTCTGTGGCATTTATTAAACATTGATATTTTCATTTGAGGGGGAAATTCAAATATACATATAGAATATCTTTTAAGACAGAAAGCTTTTGTAACATTATCACTACCGTTCAAAAGTTTGGGGTCAGTAAGAGTTTTTTTGTTTGTTTGTTTGTTTGGAAAGAAATTAAAGAAATTAGTACTTTTATTCAGCAAGGATGCATTAAATTGATCAAAAGTGACAGTAAAGACATTTATAATGTTGCAAAATATTTATATTTAAGATAAATGCTGTTCTCTTTCTATTCATCAAATAATCCTGAAAAAAAAATTGTACACAACAGTTTTCAACATTGATAATCATAATGTTTCTTGATCATCAAATCATCATATTAGAATGATTTCTGAAGGATCATGTGACACTGAAGACTGGAGTAATGAGGCTGAAAATTCAGCTTTGATCACAGGAATAAAATGCATTTTAAAATATATTCAAATAGAAAACACTTATTTTAAATTATTTTAAATTATTTCACAATATTACTGTATTTGCTGTATTTTGGATCAAATAAATGAAGCCTTGGTGAACAGAAGAGACTTCTTTTAAAAACATTTATATATATATATATAAAATATATTATTATTAATTAATATTATTTTAATATTTCATTTATTTGTCTTCTCTTATGTTATGTACAGCACTTTGGTCAACCCATGGCTAAATGGTCAACCCTTCAATTTATATATATATATATATATATTCTAAAAATATGCATCAAATTGTGGGTGGGGAGGACAGCTGAAAAAGAGCATATAAATAAAAAATCTATGCCTCTGTGTAAAGAATTTATTAAGACTTGTGTCTGGTGTTTGACAGAATGATGGTCCATGCAGACGTGTCTGTTTTAGCCATCAAGGAGCTTGAAGCGATGACGTAGCACAGGGCGCTCCTCCAACAGGAGAAAAGAAAACAACGCTCACGCGCTATTTAAAGTCAAGCAGTTGAGTTGGAGAGTGAAAGTGCCAATTACTTAGCAGGAGGAAGACGCTTTATCTTTGACTTTATCGGGAATTTGGCGACACAGATGGCGGATTCAAACAAGCAGCTAACGTCGTTTTTCATAGAGGACATTTTATCCTTAAAAGAGGATAAAAAAGATGACTTAAGCAATTCTGAGAGCGACAGAACCGACAAAAGAACAGGTATTGCACTTTAAATACTACAGCCTTGCAGTTGCAGCAGTTTTCTGTTTCTGTGTAGCCTACATTTCTAGGTTAGTTAGTTAGGCAGTCCATCTAAGTTAATTATGCAGTTACGTAGCTAGGTAGTTAAGGTAGACTAAACATTTGAATTGTATGCCAAGGTAGGCAGTTAGTTAAAGGTAAACCATATATTGTACGTTTGAGGTTTCTGTCAGGTTTTGGTATGTACTGAAGACTAGTTTTCCCGTGAGAAAATGAGTTTTAACGTCATATCGTGTACTTACGTTCACAGATATCTCCGTTTGTCTGGATTCTGAGGATAAAACAATGTCGTCGACAGAGATGACGGGCGGCAGCGTGAAAAAGAAGCGATCGCGCGCCGCCTTCACGCACCTGCAGGTGCTGGAGCTCGAGAAGAAGTTCAGCCGTCAGCGATACCTTAGCGCGCCTGAGCGCGCGCACCTCGCTAGCGCACTGCACCTCACGGAGACTCAGGTGAAAATCTGGTTCCAGAACAGGAGATATAAAACCAAACGGAGGCAGTTAACGACTGAGCACGCCAAGGAATACTTTCAGAAATCGGACGCGAGCGCTATGGTTGCTACAGAGGAGGACTTTTTCAGAGCGTCACTTTTAGCGACAGTCTATAAATCCTGTCCATACCGGCCTTACGTGTATGACTTGCACGGACTGAGACTATGGAGACCAGCACTGTGATCACAGGGATATTAACCTGGACTTTGGGAATTTTCTCAGATTATTGTGAATATTATGGTGTTTTTTAATCTTGTACAGCTTTGCATTCTGTGTAATAAAATATTTTTTTCAAACTCCAGTGACAATTCTTCATTCATCCTACACCTTTATCTCCATTTTTAAAATCATCTAAGAAGTCCAGGGGCGTATGAGCTTGAGTTTCCATCATGGACAGAAAGCCAAATATGCTTATCTTGCATTTATCTCCACTAAAGTATTATGAACTCTTGAAATGCATATTTCTCTTATCTGCTTAAACAGACCAAGCATACTTGTATAAAGAACTGATTTTTTTTTTCTTTTTTTTTTCAAAAGACTAAACAACTTGAATATGGATATTATACTCAAGGAAAATATTGCAACCTATCATTTATTGGCCTGCTGTTTTAGCCACTAATTTGCCAAAGAGTAAAATAGTTACGAATTGCCATGAGAGTGTTGCATGCTCATACACATTTCTAATATGGCTTTAATTTAATTCATCTTTTCTACAAGTAATATATTTCAGTGTATTATACTGTCTCTAAAGTTTTTCTTTAATCGGACTTCAGTGAAAGCTTTCTCACATACATCATTATTCTTTCAAATCTCAAAATCATAATACTTATCTGTAAGAACTAATTCCTAGAAAGCTGCCCTTGCGAAAAAGAAGTTTATTCAAGTGTGCTATTAGTATACTTCTTTTAAACTAAAAATAGGAAAGTATACTTTGTCTACTTTTTATGTACTTCTCAGAAATATACTTTATGTACTCTTCAGAAATATACTTACAATTGCACTCTAAAAGTCTAAGCATATTTGGACTATACATGTACAATCTTTTAAAATATAATGAAGTATTCTAAGCATACTTGGCTTGTAGTTGTGTTTCATCTTTTGATTGAGTAGCCTATTAAATATACTTTTTGTTTCACATAGTTTTACATAGTCTTATAAACTAGCATTGTTTGAAAATATTGATTTATTAAGAAAACTAGTAGTTTACTGGGAGTACACTTCAAAGTGTACTTTCATAAACTAAAAAAAAAAATGTGCTACAAGTATTAAAATAATAAACTACTAGTATACGTATAAGTTCACTTGTAGTACAGATGCAGTACAAATGAGAAATGTAGTTGTGCACTTAAAGTTTACTACTGTTACACATTTTATATACTAATTTAGTCCCAAGCAGTATTGAAATAGTACAATTACAAGTTTACTACTAGTACATTGATATTAGTATACTTACTACATAAAGTATACTTAAAAACATACTTGAACATTACTTAAGTATACTTCATAAAATGAACTTGAAGTATACTTCTTTCTCATAAGGGTGTCCATTGTTTAACAAGGAAATTTAGAACACTTGCCATGTTCACAAACCATACCAGCTGATAAATCAAAAGAAGGAATCTTTTGTAAAACATGCGGGCCTGCTCAACATAGAAGTTTAACATTGCTACAAGAGATAGCAATCTCGAGCACCCCTATCCTTGTCCAATTCAACTTAAGTTGACTTCAGCAGAGCAGTGGCTTAAACCGCCTGTAACGGAGGTGGTCTGTTGTCTGAGTGATACAGGTAGGCTTCTCCAGGAAAGATGACATGATTTACCCTGTAAGTGATTGTCTAATCAGTGAGTCATGAGAACAGTTTTAAAAAAGGGCTCAGAGTCCAAGACCACAGAATCTCCTAACCTGAATGCTCAGCTGATAAATGTAAGCCATTTTTTGGTTTACACACATTCTGTGAATATGTTTGCAATACTTTTTCTTCAGGAAGTAGCTGCCATGTAGGTCATCCATCACCTGTCTTTAAAGAGCTCTCAGGCATAACCAGACCTCTTTAGCTATTTCTACTAAGAAATGTCTCAGTAAGTATGTGGCTTACCTAAATAGCAGTAGGAAGTGTTTGTTACTGGGGAGTTAAAATGAGGTATGTTTGGTCTCCAGAACATCAAAAATAGTGTTGAAAAAACTATACATCTTGTATACATTATATATAAAACTAAACTATACATACACTCACTACACTCATTGGATCCCCTTTTGCCTTCAGAACTGCCTTAATTCTTCAACAAGGTGCTGGAAACATTCATTTTGGTCCATATTGTCATGATAGCATCACACAGTTGCTGCAGATTTGTCGGCTGCACATCCATGATGTGAATCTCCAGTTCCAGCACATCCCAAAGCTGCTCTATTGGACTGAGATCTGGTGACTGTGGAGACCATTTGAGCATCATGAACTCATTGTCATGATCAAGAAACCAGTTTGAGATGATCTGAGCTTTGTGAAATGGTGAGTTATCCTGCTGGAAGTATCCATCAGAAGATGGGCACACTGGTCATAAAGGGATGAACATGATCAGCAACAATACTCAGATAGGCTGTGGCGTTTAAACGATGCTCAATTGGTACTAAGAGGCCCAAAGTGTGCCAAGAAAATATCCCTCACACCATTACACCACCAGCAGCCTGAACCATTAATACAAGGCAGGATGGATCCATGTTTTCATGTTGTTTACGCCAAATTCTGACGCTACCATCTGAATGTCGCAGCAGAAATCGAGACTCATCAGACCAGACAATGTTTTTTCAATCTTCTATTGTCCAATGTTGGTGAGTCTGTGTGAATTGTAACCTCAGTTTCCTGTTCTCAGCAGACAGGAGTGTCACAGGTGTGTCTCCTGCTGCTGTAGCTCATCTGCTTCAAGGTTGGACGTGTTGTACGTTCAGAGATGCTCTTCTGCACCTCGGTTGTAACGAGTGCTTATTACTGTTGTCTTTCTATCAACTCGATTCAGTCTGGTCAATCAACAAGGCATTTTCACCCACAGAAGTGCCGCTCACTGGATATTTTCTCTTTTTCGGACCATTCTCTGTAAACCCTAGAGATGGTTATGCGTGAAAATCCCAGTAGATCAGCAGTTTCTGAAATACTCAGACCAGCCCATCTGGCACCAACAACCATGCCACGTTCAAAGCCACTTAAATCACCTTTCTTCCCCATTCTGATGCTCAGTTTGAACTTCAGCAGATCTTCTTCTCCATGTCTACATGTCTAAACGTATTGAGTTGCTGACATGTGATTGGCTGTTTAGATATTTGTGTTAGCGAGCAGTTGAACTGGTGTACCTAATAGTAGCCAGAGGCCAGAGAGTGTATATTATATACACAACTCTATAGTTTATGTATATATAGTTATTAACCTTTAAACTATTTCTATTTGTATGGCTATTTAGCAGATATTCATGAGCATTTAATCAATTCTATACTATAATAATACCCTTATGTTATCTACTTGCCTTACTGCATAGTTTCACACTGATGTTACTGCAAGAATGTTTCTATTTGGCAACGGTTTCTTTCCGTGATCGATGGGAATGATTTTAGTATTTCAAACATCAGTCAGATGGCAGAAATTCTCCATTTCCCATGTCAAATGATTGAAACCAGTTTCAGCTATTATCTAAAACTCAAACCAGTCAGGTGAAGTATGACTTTGACATCAAACTTGTTCAAGATTTGTCCCTTTTCTTTCAGCTGAAGTTTGCAGATCCACCCAACCAGGGCACATCCACCTGCATATTTCTATCTCCACAACAATGTCATGCCACTTAATAATAGTAATCTGTGTGGAGACATTGTTTTGGTTTGTGAGATAAGAGCGGGCCGTGATACAGGGGTTCCTCGAAAAGAGCACGGGTTCACATAATGCCACCCACTTGGCTTGGCTCCAGAGAAACTCTGGAATTTTGTGTGTCAATCCATTTCTGTCTGTTCATATCAATATCCTCACTTTGCGAAAATATGTTCTATGTTACACCTAAATTAGTGTAGGCTACTTCTCATATTGTACACGTAAACACAAGAGAATTCCTTGTGAATTCATTCATCATCATATGAAAACATGTGTGGGATTGGCTTCAATGTCATTCTCTCAAATATGTTAAATATGTTATTCAATTGGCTGAGAGAATGAAATGTGAGCTGTTGTCATTATTGTCAACAGAGAAACAGGCAAACCTTATTTCATCTTACAAAATGTATTACGCCAAACAATTCTGACTGACAGCTAAAGGGACAGTTCACTCAAAAATAAAAATTCTGTCATTATTTAATCACCCGTACGTAATTCCAAACCTGAATGACGTTCTTCCTTTCTTCTGTAGAAGAAAAAAGGAGAATTTTGAAGATTCTCCCTGCAGCTGTTTCTCATATAAGAACATTCCACTGCTGACAATCTCCAAAAAAATAAATAAATGTCCATATGATTAATTTGGTATATTCCATGTCTTCTGGAGTTAACTCAACTATTGTTTAAAAATTACTGTACTGCTCGCTTATAATGAACCCAAAGTATGTTGGAAATGTATGTTCATTAATATGTTTAATAAATTAACGTATTAATGTTTAATGAATACTTTTTCAGTTAATATTGGCAAACACAACTCATCTTCAACATTGATCACATGTGGTGTTCCACAAGGCTCGATTCTGAGTCCTCTGCTTTTCTCTCTATACATGCTTCCTCTTGGCATTATCTTTCAGAAATATGATATCCCTTATCACTGTTATGCTGACAATACACAATTTTACCTTCCTGTCAAGTCCAGCAATGGCAATTCCATTTTAAATTTTATTTCTTGCCTGGAGGAAGTTAAAATGTGGTTGTCAGAAAATTTCCTAAAGCTAAATGGGGACAAAACTGAGGCGAAAAAATTCTGGGTTAAAAACAACCCAAGTTGGGTTGAAAATGGACAAACCCAGTGGTTGGGTTAAATGTTTGCCCAACGGGCTGGGTAGTTTTATTTAACCCAACTATTGTTTAAAAATTACTATATGGCTGGCTTAAAATGAACCCAAAATAGATTAGAAACCAAAAATCAGACACATAATTACTAGAGGCAACACTAATAATCAAAAGGTGAACATTTATTAATAAGCAATTTAATAAATGTTTATTGTTTAATTATTATTCATTAAACATATTAATAAATGTTAATTTTCAACATACTTTGGGTTCATTTTAAGCAAGCAATACAGTCATTTTTAAACAATAGTTGAGTTAAATAAAACTACCCAGCAGGTTGAGCAAACATTTAACCCAACCGCTGGGTTTTTCCATTTTCAACCCAACTTGGGTTGTTTTTAATCCAGCATTTTTTAGAGTGTACTTTAATTTGATAATAGTCAGGACCACAGTACTTGTACAGGCCTGTGTCACTCATGTCAACAATTTTTTTTCTCAGATGAACCTGCTGTCAAGCCACACCTTAATTATTCGTTTTGTCTACTTGTCAAAATGCATTATATAAAATGTTCTTACCCAGTAATTACAAAGGCACTTGTCTACAGTACATCATTTATTACCTTCCAACCTCTTCATGCTGTATTACTAGATTATTAGAGACTCTAAATGAATAGCATGGTAATCTGAGTCAGAAAAAATAAACAAATGGGAACTATTTATTTGAAGTGTTTGGTCTGTATAATTCTTCTACTGGTAACTCATGCTGGTGGACTGGGGTATAGATGAGTCCGGTGAGTTGATCTGAATTGTCTCTGTTAAGCACTCTTTCTGAATCTCTACAGGTGGAGGTCAGAGTGGGTGGAGCATGTGACCCCCAGGTGTGAACGGAGAACGAACAAAGCTCTTGCTAATGACTCAGTCACCTCATCCAACACCTGCCAATCAAACTAGACTGCACTCTCACGCAAGTACGGGTGGAGTTATCTGTTGAAACTTATTATTCCAGAATATATACAGCCCCAAATTGGGCATTAAACTTACAGGTTAAACAACCTTGTGGCTTGAATATGAGGCATAGGTTTCATTTCTGGAGTGGTGAATTTGGTATGCTGAACAGAATTTCATACATTCTATGTACACCGATCAGGCATAACATTATGACCACCTTCCTAATATTGTGTTGGTCCTGCTTTTGCTGCCAAAACAGCCCTGACCCATCGAGGCATGGACTCCACTAGACCCCTGAAGGTGTGCTGTGGTATCTGGCACCAAGATATTAGCAGCAGATGCTTTAAGTCCTGTAAGTTGTGAGGTGGAGCCTCCATGGATCGGACATGCCTTCTTCCCATAGTGCATCCTGGTGCCATGTGTTCCCCAGGTAAGCGACGCACACGTACCCGGCCATCCACGTGATGTAAAAGAAAATGTGATTCATCAGACCAGGCCTCCTTCTTCCATTGCTCCGTGGTCCAGTTCTGATGCTCACGTGCCCACTGTTGGCGCTTTCGGCGGTGGACAGGGGTCAGCATGGGCACCCTGACTGGTCTGCAGCTATGCAGCCCCATACGCATCAAACTGCGATGCACTGTGTATTCTGACACCTTTCTATCAGAACCAGCATTAACTTCTTGAGCAGTTTGAGCTACAGTAGCTCGTCTGTCGGACCACACGGGCCAGCCTTCGCTCCCCACGTGCATCAATGAGCCTTGGCCGCCCATGACCCTGTCACCGGTTTACCACTGTTCCTTCCTTGGAGCACTTTTGATAGATACTGACCACTGCAGACCAGGAACACCCCACAAGAGCTGCAGTTTTGGAGATGCTCTGACCCAGTCGTCTAGCCATCACAATTTGGCCCTTGTCAAACTCGCTCAAATCCTTACGCTTGCCCATTTTTCCTGCTTCTAACACATCGACTTTGAAGACAAAATGTTCACTTGCTGCCTAATATATCCCACCCATTAACAGGTGGGTGTTTACACACTGTATCCGAACATATTTTCAATCTCAACAGTGGATTTAAACCCATAAGAAGAAGCATCATCGCACAGTTTCCCCTCGACCTCAATGAAATTAAATGGAGACCAAATGGAGACTTTTGTGTATTTCTTGATTTCTTCTTAAGAAAAAGATCCAGGTAATCTCAAGTATCTTTTCAGAAAAGATCTCAACAATGCCACAAACTGAGCTCAGAATTCTCTGCAATCAAAGGTCTGAGATTTCAAAATTAACTCATATTTCTTATCAAATTCTCCAAAAATCAACTTAGCTGAGCTATACTATCCACATACATTTTATAACCCTATACCTTTACTATGTTTTCATTTTAGAAGAAACATCTGAGACAAAGTATTTGTATGTTACGTAAAAGAAGCATAACTAAGAACTCCATTCTCCTGAGTCCACATCTCTTGAGCCATGAAAGAGAAACATTTGAGAAATTTTCCTTTGAGTATAGGTGCTGTATCCACCAGAATTACATGGTATCAAGCCATGGTAAAACTCTTTAAACACATTAGCAGTTACATCAAGTTCTTGCAACCAATTCATGACTGACTGACTTCTAATGTCTCACCTTTCACATGTATTCATTAAAACCATTAACCACTCAACAACAACATTTCAGATCATTTCCCCTGATCTCTTTCCTCAGTGTGGCGGTTCTCTAAGCAACGGCCTTTGGGAGGAAGATGCTGTAGTCTCCGTTTAAGGGTAAACAGGATTATAACCTTTGGGTCCAACTGATTCAGTGTCTCAGCCACTTTGGCTCCATCATTAAAGGATTAAGAGTGTTAGAAACCCTGATAAAGAAGGTTCACCTCCCTCTCTGTCTAGCACAGGTTCATACCCAGCCATTATCAGGAGAGTGACAGTGCTTCTACAGGGGAGTGTGGCCTGTTCTGAGTGGGGATTAAGACATGTTGTTGTTTCCGTTATTCACATCCGTAACATCTGCGGGTTCAAGCTCTGAGTAATGTCTGTTTGCAATACAATTAGAAACAAAGATAAAAATCTCGGGCAAAATGGCAGATCTTGTAGTAATGCCAGCTTTGGAAAGTAATGTACAAAACAAATGTATATATATATATATATATATATATATATATACACACACACACACACACACACTGTATGCTTTAATGAATAGAAAGTTCAGAAGAACAGCATTTGAAATATATATCTTTTTTTAACATTATAAATGTTGGACAAACGTTATATAAAATCTATATATATGCCACAGTTCTTATATGGATTTAGGCTGCCTTCTCTCACCTTCTAGGGTGTTATGGCAGGTTGCTAGGGGGTTTCTAGGGTGTTATGGGTGGTTGCTAGGGGGCTTCTAGGGTGTTATGGGTGGTTGCTAGGGGGTTTCTATGGTGTTTTGTGGGGTTGCTAGGGGGTTGCTTTGGGCAACTTCTATGGTGTTATGGCTGGTTGCTAGGGGGTTTCTAGGGTGTTATGGGTGGTTGCTAGGGGGCTTCTAGGGTGTTATGGCTGGTTGCTAGGGGGGTTCTATGGTGTTTTGTGGGGTTGCTAGGGTGTTTCTTACTGGCAACTTCTATGGTGTTATATCTGGTTGCTAGGGGGTTTCTAGGGTGTTATAGATGGCTGCTAGGGGGTTCCTAGGGTGCTTTGGGTGGTTGCTAAGGGGGTTTCTTTGGTGTTTTGGGTGGTTGCTAGGGGGTTGCTTACTGGCACCTTCTATGGATTTCTGGGTGGCTGATAAGGGGTTCCTAGAATGTTCTTGGTGGTTGCTAGGGGGTTCCTGGGGTGTTTTTCGCAGTTGTTGTGGTGGTTCCTATGGTATTCTAGGTCTAGCGGGTTCCTAGGGTGTTCTTAGCTGGTTTATGCTGGTCTCCCAGCTTGCTGAAAAATGTCCAACATCCCTCTAAAACCACCCAACAAAATGGTAGACAAGTTTATGCCAAAAAGTTCAACAACTGTCTTAAAACAAAAGTTTCTGTGAAGCATCCGATGTGCCTAACACTTTGACCATTGGTCACTGATCATCTAACAAACTTTTTTTTTTTTATATAGGTTTTTTGTGTTTTGTGACAGAGCCTGCATGTTGAGTCTGAAAGATGAAGACAGAAACCTGTAAACAAACTGATAAGAGTTGGCAGCATAAGGTGTTGGGTCTGGTTATGGGAGGAGAGGGTACAGGTTTTGGAGAGGGTGTTGGGCCAGCAATCAATGAACAAACCATAGTGACTTTTCTTAAATTTATGGTTATTTTATTTATGGAAATTTCCCATCTGATTTTGGATACTCAACATTCGTTTGTGTGTTATGTTGTGTTTTTTGATCACACCTCCGAAGACATTCAAGAAACACGTCATATAACCACCAAAATTTGATGAGCCTCATTGTTTTTATACTTTATTTTTGACACACACCCTCTATGAAAACACTCCACCAGATTCACAAGAAGCTGGGCATCCTCACCTCTTATGAAGCTCTATTCAGTGATTGGGTGAGGCATCATTCTTTCTAATGATGATTATTAGATATCATTCCAGGTAACCACACCTGACCTGACTGTCAACATTGCATACGCATCCATTATCACCTGTCCTGACGGAGCTCATGCTCAGAGAGAAAATCTGATGCTTATTTGAACATTAGAAAGTCATGTTTGCTTAAAGCAGAAACTTGACAGAACTGACTGATGACTTCTTGCATCTTGGCCATCTCTGCGACATGAAAGTGGTGCTTGCACATGTAAAACTCAGCACCAGAATGTTAGGGGGTTTCTAAGGTGTTGTGTTATGTTTTATGCAATTCTTTTGATATAGAGGGAAACAAGATAAATATTATTTATTCTTCAGACATTCCTCTTTAAATGCAATAAGTATCAGCTGTGTGCAAAGTGAACCACATTTGGTTTTCGATCACTGAAAATGGATAAAATTCAACCATTTTGAACATGGAGCTGCATTGAGATCCCCATATCTATGGGACTGAACTATATAGGGCCTTGAAAATGAAGATTTCAAAAGGAAAGTTTATTAAGAATGAGAACCTAGAAGGATATTAAGACATCTTGAATACTTTTAGAGTTACAGGCATGCAGACTTTAGAAAGGGCATATTTATGGAACTCAGACAGGTATGTTTTATGCAAATGAGTTAATAGAGAAACACGAGATACAATTCTAGTTTCAACATTATTTATTCTTCAGATATTCCACTTTAAAAGAAAAACTGTATCAACTGTATGCAAATGGACCCAAATTTGGTTTTTGATCACAATGGGTGTACAATTTACCAATTTACTCATGGAACCACATTAAGATCTCCATATCTCTGGGACTGAACCATCGTGGGCCTTTGAAATGAAGACAGCAAAAGGAAAGTTTGTTAAGAACCAGAATCTAAAAGGATATTAAGATATCTCTAATAATTCTTGAGTTACAGGCATGCAAACTCGAGGCAGAAAAACACAAGAAGTGCTTTTTACCATATTTGAACTGACACTGTTGGCATATAATGAAACAAAGATTGCGAAAGTCAACAGATTTTACTAATAGATCTACCAATCTCTGTGTAAAAATAAAATAATGATGCTGCCATCGTTCTAAAGTCATTTTTACCCCCTGTAAATTGGCTCCAAAACTCAGGTGAAAATGGTCATTTTGACCCCCTCTACAAAACAGTGGATTACTCAGTAAATATACATCTGTGACATTTAATATTTTGGCTTTCATCACTATTTAAGTTTGTCTTTCTACAGAAAAAATATTAACAAAATAAAAAATTTGAGCCGGGGACCTCTGGTTGAGTTGACATGGAATGACCCTATGGTGGTTTGGGTGGTTGCTAGGGGATTGCTTAGTGGCACCCTCTATGATTCTGGATCGATTCTGATTTTTTCCGTATGTATCACAATTCTCTCTCAAATCGATTCTGAGCTTAGTTTTCAACAGCAGATGGCACTGCGTGCTTTAGAAACAGACATACTCTGCTTTCTTCCAGTTTCTTCCAATTCCTTACACACTACTTAAACCTTCTATAAAATGATCATTCATAAAGTTTGAAAAGTTTGAATTGGGTGTTTGCAGTGGGCTGTTTACATTAATCTCACCTCATAAAAGCATTCTGAAGTGCAAATACATTGTCAGACTCAGCTGAATGCACGAGCGCTCTTCTTCCTGAGCATTTGAGCGTGCAGTTAAAAAAAGCGGCATCTGCTGTTAAAAACTAAGCTCAGAATCGATTTACGATGCATTTGGAAAATATCAGAAATGATCCACGAATCGCGATGCATTGATAGTATTGTCCCAGCCCTACCTTCTAGGGTGTAATGGCTGGTTGCTAGGAGGTTTCTAGGGAGTTATTGGTGGTTGCTAGGGGGTTCTTAGGGTGCTCTGGGTGGTTGTTAGGAGGTTTCTATGGTGTTTTGGGTGGTTGCTAGGGGATTGCTTACTGGCACCTTCTAGGGTGTTTTGGCTGATTGCTAGGGGGTTCCTAGGGATTTCTGGGTGGTTGCTAAGGGGTTCCTAGGGTGTTCTGGGTGGTTGCTAGGGGGTTCCTAGGATGTTCTGCGCTGTTGTTAGGGATGTTCCTATGATATTCTAGGTGGTTGCTAGCGGGTTCTCTTAGCTGGTTTACGCTGGTCTCCCAGCCTCTAAAACCACCCAATGTTTTAGGCAAGTTTAGGCCAAAAAGTTCAATACTTTTTGTTTGTTCAAATTCCGAACTTGAAACAGTATGAACAATAGTCATGGTGTTGTCACCTAACAATAGTAATAGTTAGTCACCTAAGCAAATACCAAAAATAATCTCACATTAGGCTCTACTTTCAGTTGCATTTGTAAAAAAAACAAAATAATTTTCATTGAACAAGTGGTTGGTGATTGACAAGATGATGTTTATCTCAACGGAAACGCTGTCAGGTGAGACATTCATAACCTACATGGAAGAATTTCCCTTTGTAACACATGCTTAATGAACCCTAAGCTATGACAGCTATACTTTACTATCTTTGTTTACTAAGAGAGCTTGTGTACAATGGATGCATTAGAGTACAACCAAGCATGAGGAGCACATGCTTGTATAATTCTTCAACTTAAGACAGACAAAATGGGTAGAATTCCAGCTTAATACTGATAAAAGATAGTTTACAGCCTGTTGATGTTAAACATAGCAGATACACGAGTCTGTGTCTTTATGTTTAAATGTCTGAGCATGAGACTCTGTGTTGGTGTGTGATTATATGTGCCCTGACTGACCCTCTCAGGGAAGAGCAGTCACAGGATCACACCAGCCCTGACCTTTGACCCCATCAGGAGTGACCAATCATGCCCAGGCAGGGTCAGAGAGCCAGGGGAACACAGACATGGGTCTCTGACTGTCTGCTTTATCATGACTGATTCACGTATTGCTCCAACCAGCAACCGTTACAGACCATTTAGCAGTGTAGAACAGACACGGGTATTAATCAGACGCATGACCGATATGGATGCTCACCAGGAAGTTTAAGTAGGAGAGATTTCAGCTGGGTTTGGGATTCAAATCATTTATAAAGGACTTAGGAGCCACCAAATGAATGCAGCGGTTATGGTAACACACTCTCATGGCTATTTGTAACCATTTTACGTTTTGGCGAATTGGTATGATCTCATTCATACGTTTTCCTGTGAGGTTAGTGGGGGACCTTCTTGATTACTTTTTTCTAAAAATCTTTTCTAAAAATTCCATACAAATTCATACAAAATTGCCATCTCAAGAAATAGTTAGAGTTTCCCAAAGTCTAAGCTTTTTAATTAGGCATTTCAATTCTTTAACAACAGTGTAGAAAGTCATATGTAATGTCCTCCATTATCATCAGCTCCTCCAAAAGTTAACATTTGCTCATCATTTATTCAGCCTCCATATGACTTTCTTTCTACCATAGAACACAAAAGCAGTTCTAGCAGAATTTTAGCACCTCTTTTCCTTGTCATATTATAAAACATATAGTTCCAGTCCTTGATTCTGATTGGTTGAGCCCCGTTCAAAACCGCTGTAAATTACTGTGACCCCATTACATTAGTATTACTGCGCCACTGCATGTAAATAGTGAAATAAATATTTTTATGGACTAACCAGCTTCTTGGAGCTTATTGCTTTAATACACACCTACATTTATTATGGTTTTATGATTAATTTTGTCCTTTTTGGAGCGTATTACAGAAAGATCTTAACTTTAGAATCCTATCTGATCTGTTTGGTAACAATGGCAATTTCAGTTAGGACCTCATTTAGGACAAAAGCTATTACAGAATGACATTTCTTAAGTGCATAATCTTATCTTAACAATGGATAGGAAACAGGTATTACAGAAGCATCCTAACTCGACAAAAAATCCTAAAAGCCGTCTTAACTTTAGGACAACCCCACTGGTGTCCTAACTTCAAACCTTTTTGAAATCCAACGGTAAAAATCACAGTACAATAGCCTTTTCGAGAATGGCGTTACATTTATTAATTATACAAGACAAAGAGCAGCGACGGTTGATGGTGGGGAGACTTCTGGAGGACCCAGAGGATGATAAAATAGTTCCTTATCTTCATGAGTGAGCGAAGGTGAAAACTTGCCGAATAAAACAGGCTATAACCTTACCTTTTCAAAGAAACTTTCAGTTTCTGCCGCACTGAAATTAAAAGCGCGCCTTTGTTTCTCCATTTTGATTTTAGGTTTACCTCAGAATCAGTTTGCACGTCGTTGGTTCTTGGTAACAGACCTGACAGTTGATTACCGGTTTAAGATTTCCTAAATACAGGTAAGATGAGATTTTGTAAGATAGGATAAGAATCCTAAATCAAGTTAAGATTTGCTTCTGTAATACGAATTTGTGAAAAATCCTAAATTAAGTTATCATATCTTAAGTTAAGACCTAAGATAGAAATTTTCTGCAATACGCCCTCCCCATTTTCCTTTAACCTTCCCTTGTGAAACACTCTTAAAGGGTTAGTTCACCCAAAAATAAAATTTCTGTCATTAATTACTCACCCTCATGTCATTCCACACCCATAAGACCTTCGTCATCTTCAGAACACAAATTAAGATATTTTTGATAAAATCCAAGAGGTATCTGACTCGTCCATAGACGAGCAATATAATCAATACTTTTAAGGTCCAGAAAGGTACTAAAGACATCGTTAAAATAGCCAACGTGACTTCAGTGGTTCAACCTAAAGGCCCCGATATACTTATGGCGCAGTTCTTTTTCGTTCTTCGTTTAGGGGTAAAACAGCAATATACTGTTATCGAACATCTGACAACGCCCACACTGCTGAGAGTGACATTTAGATCAATATGTAAATATGTGTTGCGCACTTTCCTCTCAGTAACAAAATAAATACAACAAAACAGCATTTTTTTACAGAAAGCATAAGAAAAGCATCTTATCATAATAACATGGGTGTGTTAGCATGAGCTCTGCAAATTAGCACTCAAGTAAAGTCACGTTTATTTATACGCCATTTTATTCAATAGATTGCTTAAAAGCGAGCAGCTTTACAGTATCAAACATGAAAAACAGTGTCAGTGCCTCATTTCATCAAGCACAACTTCATTTTGTACCATAAAGCGGCTATCCAGTGTGTTCATGTTTTCACCCACGGAGATCTTACCAGGGTTGCCAGGTTTTAACAACAAAACCTGCCCAATTGCTACTCAAAACTAGCCCAATCACGTTCAGGGGGGTAAAATCCATGTTTTTGGCGGGGCTCCCCAGGTAAAAGTCGCATTCCAGGGGCTAAATATCATGTTATATGGGGTCGCTTCAACCCGCAGAATGAAAAACAACCCGCAGCAACAGTGTAAAAGTAGGCCAGTTCCGCGGGAAAACCGCACACTTGGCAACACTGGATCTTACCTCAATGAACTCAACAGATGAAATGAGTCAGAGAAGAGTTCCACGTGAAAGAAGGTGGAGCCTCGGCGTACACCTCCTATTACTTTATCATCACGGACCAATGGTAGTACGAAGGTGTTTTGCAGCTGGAGCGAACTTTTCCTGGGAGTTCGCTTTGGCAAGCCGTTTTGAAATCCCAAAACGACACAAAACGAATTTCGTTTTGGCCTGATTTTGTTCGAAATTACGTCACATCAGTTCGTTCTTTGATTTCGTTTGAAGTATATCGGGGCCTTTAATGTTATGAAGCGACGAGAATACTTTTTGTGTGCAAAGATAAAATAAAAATAACGACTTTATTTAACAATTTGAACTGTTGTTATACACAGTTGACGAAGTGAACTCAGCGCAGCATTACGTGTTTACGTCCGAATGCCAGCTCAGTATTGGCCAAAGCTGATCATGTGAGCAGCACGACGCATGCAGGAGCCAGCCAATAATGATTCGGCGTTCTGACGTAGAACCTGGAAGTGCTGGACCTAAATAACGTGAGAGAATGACACAGAAGAGAAGAGATTGTTGAATAAAGTCGTTATTTTTGTTTTGTTATTTTTGCACACAAAAAGTATTCTCGTCTCTTCATAACATTAAGGTTGAACCACTGCAGTCACGTCGACTGTTTTAACAATGTCTTTATTACCTTTCTGGACCTTTAAAGTGGTGGTTATAGACGAGTCAGATACCTCTCAGATTTCATCAAAAATATCTCCATTTGTGTTCTGAAGATGACGAAGGTCTTATGGGTGTGGAAAGACATGAAGGTGAGTAACTAATGACAGAAATTTCATTTTTGGGTTAACTAACCCTTTAATTGTATGTACAGTTGTTATATACTGCAAATCTTAAAGTATATAAAAGAAAACTGTACTTAGATAAAATATTAATGAAAAGACCACTTAAGTGTACTTAAACAGAGTTCACTTTCATGACTGTTTCTCGACTCACTTAAGTACTTTTTGAGAGCACTTTTTAAGAGCATCGAAATGACATCGAAATGAATTAGTTTACCATAATAAATGTTTGTCAGTACAATCGGCAGTACACTAAAGACAAAAGATGCAATTATGAAATTAAATATAAAAATATAAATATAAACTTAAGTGGGTCAAAAAGTACTCTAAAGTTCAGCTAATTGCTTTTAATATAAAATTAAACTAATGCATTTTTATTTAATTGTAAAAAACATGCAATTAATGTCCGAAAGCATTACATTTGGTTTACATCATTATAATGTATATTATTTCCATAATAAGTACACTTTTTAAAAGTATGCTAAGGTGTAAGGGTTCTCAGTCCTGAGATGAGAATCTTCACAAATAAACTATTTAGTTATAATAATTGTTAACTGCTGAATATTAAATAGCTACATATTCACTACATATTCAATGTCCACAATGAATTTCCTTTATCTACAGCATGTAGAATAGTGAAAATATAGTATTAAATTAAATACTAAATTATAAATATATGTTTAGTAGTCTATAATTAGTGTTTTACATTACAGTGTCATTAGTGAGTAAACTAATGAATAATATGGATTTAATAATCATCACCTGGAGCAGTTTCCACATTGTTATTTTTAATAATATTAATATAAACAAATAATATTATAGTAACATGCAATGTGTATATGGACAGTAATATAACCATTACACTGTACATCAAGAAAAATAAATTTATGCCAATTATTTTTTAATATTCTATTGAATAACATTATTTATTGATCAGTGTACAGAGTCATTAAAAAATTATTTTAAGCAATACTGTTTGATCTGTGCATTAGGTATTCAAATGCTTTTGTATGTGGAGGACTGATGTCATCAGATCAGAAGCTGTAATTACCCATCAACCCTTCTGACACCTGTTGTTCAGAGTGCTTTTGAAACTACAATGAGCACTCATACAACTCCCTGAATTTGTTTCACTCCACCCTCTGTGTAAATGTACGTAAGACTGAATGCTTTATTGGTGAACACACTTAGACACTGATCTTGCCCAACCAACACAAAGAATAATAACAGAGAAGCCAGAGTGACAGGAGATCACTCATTGTCTTGTAAACTGACAGTAGGAGCGTCGTCCGCAAACACGTCGTCAAACCGGCTCTTCAGAATACAGAGTCGGATCAGTGATTTATTAGATGCTATTCACAAGTGGATGAGAGTCAAAAACAATATGAGACTGCAAATACTTTCTGAATTGTATTAAATAGCGGAGTGGGGAAAACTCTGCTGCTTTTTTTTTTAAAGTTTCAGTCACACTTTAGTTTAGGGTCCAATTCTCACTATTAACTAAGTATTACCTATGACTTTTGCCTCAATAAACTCCTAATTACTGCTTATTAATAGTTAGTAAGGTAAGTTTAGATATTGGGTAGGATTAAGGGATGTAGAATATGATCATGCAGAATAAGGCATTAATATGTGCTTTATAAGTACTAATAAACAGCCAATATCCTAGTAATATTCATGCTAATAAGCAAGTTAATAGTGAGAATTGGACCCTAAAACTAAAGTGTTACCAAAGTTTCTTCTTCTAGGCAAGAGAAAGGAGTTCAAATTAATACTTCTAATTGTTTATAAGGATGCCTGCTGTCAACTGCAAATTTACAAGAAAGTATCTGTAACACAGGGCCATAGAAATTTATTTTTTCCCCTTTTCTTTTTAAAGTGACATAAATTTCACCCATTCAGGGTAAGTTGTGCCATGTCAAGGCATATGTTCAATCATTGGTGAATATGATTTCAAATATGAATATAAATATAAACATAAATTACAAAAAAACAAATGTTTATTAATGTTCACTACCATTCCAAAGTCTTATTTTTCTGCCTTTTTCACATTTTCATAAACCAGCTGTGAAAAGGTTTTATTCAGAATTTTAATATCTATATTTTAATATTTTTGAATGTAGTGAAACATTTTCAACATTCACTATCAGCAGAGCTACTGGCACAGCTTACCCTGAAGCATCGGATACATTTATTTAATCCCACAGCTTCCATTTTAGGAAAAAAAATGTTTATTTTAGAAATTCATGGCTTGTATTTGTCCAAAAACTTGTTACACATTAAATACTGACCATTTAAAAGTAAGCATGATAAATTAATTTTAGATGTAAAACATACATATATAAAAATACCAGGTAACACTTTATTTTGATGGTCCACTTTAGACATTCTACTAACTATAACTGTGCAACTCCATGTCAACTAACTCTCATTAGAGTATTAGTAGACTGTCTGTTCAATATCTGCTAACACTTTATTTTGATGCTCCCCCAAAAGACTATAAGTAACTTTGCAACTACGTCAATTTATTCTACTAACCCAAACCCTCACACCTAACCCTAACTTAACAGTTTACTAATACTCTAATGAGTTAATTAACATGTAGTTGAAAAGTTACTTATAGTTAGTAGAATGTCTAAAGTGAACCATTGAAACAGTATATAAATAAAATACAAAAATTTATTTTACTTTATGTGGAAAAAAGTTTTTAACTTTAGTCTCTCAATATTTGTGCTTTATAATTTAACTCACTTTGCAATACTATATTTATAATATTATATACACAGTACTGGTCAAAAGTTTGGAAACATTACTATTTTTAATGTTTTTGAAAGCTTTTATGCTCACCAAGGCTGCATTTATGTGATAAAAAATACAGAAAAAAACAGTAATATTATGAAATATTATTACAATTTAAAATAATGTTATTTTATTTTAATATACTTTAAAATATAATTTATTCCGGTGATCAAAGATGAATTTTCATCTTCATTACTCCAGTCTTCAGTGTCACATGATCCTTCAGAAATCATTAATATGATGATTTGATGCTCTGTTATTATTAATGTTTGAAATAGCTGCTTAATATTTTTTGGGAACCTGTGATACTTTTTTCAGGATTCACTGATAATGAATAAAAAGTTAAAAAGAACAGCATTTATTCAAAAATCAAAAACATTTCTAACAATATAAATCTTTACTATCACGTTTTATCAATTTAACACATCCTTGCTGAATAAAAGTATTAATTTCTTTTTAAAAAAGAAAGAAAAAAAATCACTGACCCCAAACTTTTGAACGGTAGATTTCTATTTTAAATAAATGCTGTTCTTTTTTAACTTTGTATTTATCAAATAATCCTGATAAAAGTATCACAGGTTATAAAAAAAAAATATTACGCAGCACAACTGTTTCCAACATATTAGAATGATTTCTGAAGGATCATGTGACACTGAAGACTGGAGTAATGATGCTGAAAATTCAGCTTTGATCACAGGAATAAATTACATTTTAAAGTATATTAAAATAGAAAACCATTATTTTAAGTTGTAAAAATATTTCACAATATTACTGTTTTTTTTCTGTATTTTTGATCAAAGAAATGCAGCCTTGGTGAGCAGAAAAGACTTCTTTCAAAAACGTTAAAAAATCTTTATTATTACAAACTTTTTATCGCCACTATAGAGCTCTGTTTCTAAAGCTCTGTTTTTAAAATAAATTGAATGTGACTAAAGTGAATTTTGTCTGAATTCTATCATAATCATTTCATGATCTGATTGGCTCTTAAGATTGAGCGCACAGTGTGGTCGCAGGACCATTATGACCTCCATTGAGGCTTGGCAAAACAAACCGAATCTGCAGTGATGGGCACGTTCGACTCCTCCACAAAGACAACCATTGTCAGAGCTCCAATATGCCGTGACAAATTTGCCCAAACTGATAAGACAATGCTCAACAGCACATCCTCAAAGTTATTCTGCCACTGAAAACCACATAGAAACCACAGGCTGTCGTACAGAAACATCCTAACTGTCCTATCTTAGCAGTAAGTATCATGGTAGAGTCAGATGTTAACTTTAGATTTTTTTCCCATATCCACAGTGTAGTAATGACTCGTGTCTGTATATGGCTCGTGTATTTTGATGGTTGGAGACTGGATAGTCTTTGTTTTGTGTGGGAATGTACATACACTTAAGACCTGGACCCTTGACCAGCCTTATCTGAGATGTAGGGACAACTGTGTGCAGATGAAGCGATTGTGGAGAGTTATGAGGACATTTCAGCACAGGATGATGGAGGACTATCTTTTTATACCTCCCAGATAAACCCTCATCTCAGACAAGAGAAAACAAAAAGGATAAACAAGGACAGAGCCGTGTGTGGGGAGTGTGTACGTGTCCTCAGACATGAGAACAGGGGATGTTGTTTCCAACAGGATCGCTCAAAAACTGCTGCTGAAGAGATGCGGCTAGACTGCCTGACAATTTATTCACTGGCCAAGTGGCCGAGTTTTAGACTAGAATACCTTTGAAAAATAAAAGACTTTATGCCAAATTATCAGAAAGTTTTAAGCTGATTTACCTAATTTTCTGGAGGCCTGTTTCCACCTCAGAGTAAAAAAAAAAAAAAGGTAGGTTTAAAAACTAAATAAATAAACGTCACATTATGAGAAATAAAGTCACATTTGGGAGATGTAAAGTCACATTTATATTTTTATTTTGTTTAATATTGATGAAAAATCATCAATGTTTCAAAAAAAATTAAAAAGATGTTTTGGCACAATCCTCTAATAGTTAGATGGGTTTAATAACAGGGTTATTAACAAATAACATTAACTAATTAAACTTTTAAAAAAAGTCATTACTTGAAATACAATAATATATATATAAAAAATAGTGCTGTCAAATCGATTAATCATGATTAATCACATCTAACATAAAGGTTTGTACATATCACGATTAATTGCGATTAATCGATTTGACAGCACTACTAAAAAACCAAGGCAACATTTCTTTTGTTCTTTATGTTTAAATTTGAAGTACTAAAATAAAACTAAATACATTAAAAATAAAAACTACACCTTAATTAAAGTGTAGCCTGTATATAGGCATATAAAAAACTGTTAACACTTTATAATAAGGTTTATTTGATAACATTAGTTCATTATTTATCATGAACTAACAATAAACAATACTTCTAAAGCATTTATTAATCTTAGTTCATTTAAACATACTAAAACATTATTAAAATCAAAATTTATATGTGTTAATATTGTTTAATGGTCCTTAACTAACATGAACTAACAACGAACAGGTGTATTTTTATTAACTAACATTATCAAAGATTAAATACTGTAACAAATGTATTGCTAATTGTTATTTCATGTTAGTTAATGTATTAACTAATGTTTAACTAATGTGCCTTATTGTAAAGTGTTACCCTAAAACGAACAAAAATAACAAAAAACACAATAAAATTAGTAAAACTTTAAAATTTAAAATTAAAATGATTTCACTCCGCATGAGACAAGAAATAAGAAAGGAAAAAAAAAAAAATCTTAATCAAAGAGTTCAAAAGTTAAGGGACTTTTCAGACCCAAATTTATTTCAGTATTTATTTATCATTCAGTTCTATGGGATTCGCAGCCTGAAGATCCTAGAGCAACATTTAATAAATAAATTGAAAGTAATGTAATTACTTAGCCTAAAATAATCATCAAAGATTTATGATAACTTACTGGATATAGAGAATGTAGGATGACTTGAATTGACTTTAGGCCCAGATTATATAATGAATGACGTTTTAATAATGCATTAGACACATGACAAACATTGTTTGATTGTATCTAGGGTGTTTGATAAAAACAGTTTCACTCCCACTGATTCTCACAAAAGCCAGTCCTTTCTATTTAGTTTTAACAGAACAGATACAACAGGACAAGTTGTAATACATGTATTAGACTTGGTGAACATACAGTTGTATACTCTGGACAACAGCGCCCTCTTTTGACAACACAGAGGAGCCCTCACTACACGCCTCAGACAATCACATGATGTGTCAGTAACTATACCTAAAGTCCAATTACACAAATGTGTTTTTTTCTATAGCAGCAATTGGATGTTTTTTTTAACATCTAGTTCTGATCATACATGTTTTAATAAGAATAATTTTCAATGGAAATTTAAACTAGAAAAATTTTCATTAGATTTCTGTCTCCAAACAAAAATTTCAATATCATCATGTAACAGCTTTTGGATGAAGTGAACACAATAAATCCACACTGACAAACATTCAGACAAGAGCCAACAGAATATAACTGAGCTTTAACTGTGTTATTTTTCATAATTTTATAATTGTTGATAATTGTTTTGCAATGTTAGTTCATATTTATTTGGATGTATTCTTATGTTTTGCTATTTATTTGCCTAAAGGTACACTGTAAACCAGAATAAGTTGGGCTAACTCAAAAAATTTGAGGTAATCAGTTACATCAAATTTTTTGAGTTATGATGTTCCCAATTTTAAGTAAGCAGAACTATCAAGTTTTGAGTTTGTAGTACTCATGCATGTTAATTGCTCCTAACTTGAAGTACTGAGTTAGCTAACTCATACATCTTGATAGCAACATAAAATATTTAGTTAATTAACTTTTTTTATTTTAAGGTCATCCAAATCAAATTAGTAATTTACTGAACTGTAAACCCTAATAAGAAAATGCCAACTTGCTAACATGTTAACAATAGAATGGTATAGCACTTACTGAATGAGTACAGCAACTAAAAACATGTAACTTACCTGCTCTCAAACCTAGCCGCATGCGCTACTTGTCACCATGATGGTAACTCTCCAAAAACCCACATTAAACTCTTTTAAATTAGCATAACAAAACATTAATCACTACTAAATCTCCCTTACCATTAATTTTGCACAAAAAAACATTATATAACACTTAATTTTAGCATTTACTCTCCCTTTCGAGTGCCATGGGCAAAGCATGCTGGGAAATAGAAATCCCAGCCCAGTTTCAGTTAAACTTAAGTTAGTCTAAATTAAAAGAAATGAGTTCATACAACTCAAAACAATAAAACAGTTCAGTTTACTTGAAATATGTCAGTGTTGTGAACTCAAAAGAAAAAGAAAGTTCTAAATACTCATAACAGTTAATTTAACTGAACTAATTTGTTAAATTTAAGTTTGTCCTACTCAAAATAATGAAGTATTTTGAGCGTTAGGGTTTACAGTGTACACGGTCTATCTTATGCTGCGTTCCAGACGAGGTTGGACGTGGGAATATCCCAAATTAAATGTCCCACTTCAGACCTCAGTGACGTATTCCGGTCACAATACGTCACGTTCACATGTTGACCACATGAACACAGCATTACTCACCTGTTGAGTAATAAAAACGTCATCTCCGTGTCGCTTTTACATTTCAAATCCCTCAGTTCTTTTCTCGTAATCTCTGAAAAGCCAAGCCAGTGTTGATTCTGGTTTTATTACGAGCTCTGTCTCATTTTCTTTTTGCCAGCAGACTCTCCTCTGTTCGGCATTTGTTTAAAACGGGTGATTCTCCGGAGGTTGGATATTTATCTGCTCCAGGTTTATGGCGAGTTGATCGTGCCATGGATAACCTACAAAAAGAGACAGTCGTGTACTTTTACGTGAGAGAAGGGGTACGTCGCATCACAGAACGTCGCTACCACAATAAATACCTCATGTGTTTTTTCTAGCTTTTCTTATCTTTCCTTTGTTATCTTTCTTATCAATCATTGGTAACTTTTTGCTTTTACTTTCCTATGTGTTCTGATGACATTGAATAGGCTATATTCTTGATACATATTGTGTATTGTATATACAAAGTTATATGTCATTAATGTAATCTCTGTACTGTTTACAAGCATAATAAAAAATATTTTAAAAAAATCACTCACTTTCTCCTGGAGATTAAGGACTATGTGCAAATTATTTCATTTTCACAATTATTAACAACAACTTTAAAGTTGAACACACAAATTCTAAATTCTAATCTATAAACATAATATTCTGGAATGTGTCACTCTGAGCTTTTACTTTTGATGTCTTGTTGATGGTAAGAATTTTAATTAACACAGCTGACCATACAATGAGCGAATACACTAGCTCACAATATCAGATGATATTGTTTTCAGGAGAAGGCGAATCAACCCAAACAAAGCCACCCCTCTCTTCATTGCTCCGCCTCCAAAACTCACACTCCAATCCTAACCACCCTGCTCCTAATCGGTCTCAAACCCCGGCCCGATCGCTGCTGGCAGGCAAAGCAAATGCACTATCAATGACACTAAACACCTCATTCTCTAGGGGTTGTCAGTGTGCAGTAGTTTAACAGCAAAACTCTCACTATCTGGCCGCTGTTACAGACGCAATGCGAGTGGATGTCTGTTTATGACAGCTGACGCGCTACAAAATGCTTCATGAAAAATAAAGCGCAGTTGATGAACGAATGACAAGGAAGCACACAAAATGAACGTATAGTACACAAGAGTAAACCCAGTGTTACTCACATGACAAGCGGGATCAAAGCAGCCTCCGCGTCTGTTTTCAGGCCTTCCCACTTAGCTCTCTCCAGCACTGGAAAGCTTTTCTAACATTAACGCGGGTCCTAAAGCGCTTGCCCAGTCATAAACCTTCATTCCAGTGATATTCTTTTGAGCTTTTGTATTGTGTCCCATCTCTCGTTCTGCAGTTTTTTTTCTTCTTCTTATTTTCAAATCTCCCTCTTGCTCGTTCTCTCTCCTCGACCGTCATACGCCCCCTAATGCTGACTGGTTACACATTTGTTGTTGGTATCGGCCTGACTAACTTCCAAACAGTGTTGATGAAATTCTACTGAGTGCACTAGGGCTGTGCGATATGACGATATATATAGTTACCACGAAATAAAATGTCTATCGTTAGAGATTTTGCTATATCGTATATATTGTAGTATGTAAATATATTGCACTATTGACACTTCAGAGTGATGAAATGCATGAATGAGAATATAAATAGCGGGACGTGCTTGATTTTAAAAGAGTTATAAGCGCAATATATCCTGAAAAGGAACTCGGTGCAGCGCTCGTGCTGACTGGCACACTGCCAAAGTGCGCGCATGAAACCTGCCTCTCTCAGAAGGCGATCGCGAATTAGAGACATGCTCGATGTTTAAGTGTATTAAGCACAATAAGTAGGGGTGGGGGATAAACTGGTAGACACGATTAGCCGGTTGAAATTTTCAACTGGTAGAGATTTTGGACAATCGTCTCTGTCAAGTTTACGCTCACGTGAGGTTGCTATGCTGCGCGGTCACGAAAGATTATAATTTGCATGAGTTTTTAAGCATTGCGGTTTAAAAACAAGTGGTTTTAAACCGTTTAAGTGCAATTAGCAGCGAAAGACAACTCATTTCAGCATATGCACGCGCTCTTTGCACGGCTCTTCTCAGCGCCATCTGAAAGACGCGCAACATGAAGCCGCTGCTCATAGAGCGCGTGAGGACTGAACTGAGTGCTTTTTGATGCCTAATTGGGCTTGAACGGTTAAATACACATACCTATGTGCCAAAGTGACCACATATTTGCAAGTAAACAGAGCCATTTATGTCTTAAGTGAAGGTACAGTTGAGAAAGACAAGGCTCGAGTATGATGTATCAGTGCAGTCAGTCTTAAAGGGACAGCATCCAAATTTATCTGCTGTCATTATTAATGCTAATTAAACAACAAAAAGAGAGAAAATCTCTCACTGCTTGGTTTTGTAACTTTAATAAGAATAAATGTATATTTAATTTACACAGTAAAGACTATGGATTGTTTTTTATACCTTTGATTACTTTTGAAGTTTTTTCATGTCTATTTCGTCTGTCTTTGTTCTATTGTAGTTTGTCTTCTTTGCTCTTTCTTTATCACCGTTTGTCGTCAGTAAGCTTGAGAGTTTTTTAGGCTAGTATTAATTTTTTAAATTATATTGAAATTGATGATAATTATGAAATTTCAATGATATGGAAAATGTTGATATCATAAAAATCTTATTTAAAGCAAAAATAACTATATCGTGATATATATCGTTATCGTGATATAAAATTACTCATATCGTGATATAAAATTTTGGTCATATTGCCCAGCCCTAGAGTGCACCTAATAGCCTATTTCAAGAAATCTACAATGACAAAATAGTCTTTTAATCACAAAATGCTAAATAATGCCGGTGCATTTTCAAATGTTTTAACTAGGGCTGTCAGTAATGATTATTTTGTTAATCATCATTTAGAATACATTGATGCATTCTCCTGTGTTGTTTGTTGTTGTTTTTAAATTGTTACAAATCAGTTCAACAGCACAAGTTTCGATCACATTCACAAATGCACGTTATTGTGGAAAAAACCCCAGCAGTGATTGATCTGATGTGATTTTTATTTTCAAAGCAATAGCCTACTCTCAAATTTGTTGAAATCACTGCCTGTAAAAAAACAAACAAACAAACAAACAAACAAACAAAAAAACATTATTTAAAGTAAATAAATCAAAAATAAACTAAAAAAAAAAAAAACTTTACAAAAATAAGGATGAATAATTCACAGGTAAGTTAACACATGTCATCATATAACCGCCTTAGCAGCGAGCAACGAGTCATTCAAAATGCAGAAATGATGTAAATAAAATATTATTTGCTCTAGCCTGCTTCCCGGCCTGCAGCTGAACCCCAAATGATGATGTATATATTTTTCCACCATCAAATATTAACAATTCACATTAATAATATTTAGCAGTCTATTTAGCAGTCTTCCACTTTTTTTCCACAAAACCTTTGCTCTCTAGAAACCCAGTCAGTTTGGGTTAAAATTCTTTGAAGTTCAAGTATTAGCATTATAAACACTGAGTTAATACCAACATATGAAATTAAATTAAGGACATGCATCAGAAAAATTGGGAATGTTGGACAATAAATATATAACAGAATATAACAGCTTGACGGAAACTGTTTTTGCAGTGTTGTCTTATATTAATGTCCGTTAAAGCAAGACTGTGTAAACAAAAAACACAGCCACTGTGTCCAAAAGTGGCAATTATGGGATAACAGACACAGCAATGCATCATGTTCTATAAGATCATTATGTTTAGCGTGACAGGGGATTAAAACGTATTTCAGACCTAGTGGAGTAATTTACTATTACTATATTACTCCACTAGGTCTGCCTATATACGTTTTAATCCCCTGGATCACGCTACAAACATGATGATCTTAACTTTTTAATTATTAATTTACTATTAATAGTAAATATGTAAAGTTGCATAAAATGGAAATAGTAGGCTAACTACGTTACCTCAGATGTGTAATGGTTGGATTCCACAACTGATAACATAAAACATAGGTTAAGACAATACAACATTTACTGTAGGTGTCATAAAATTTACTGAATTTGAGAAATTTTCTATTGCGTTTCTGATTTGGCTGTGAGATTCGCCGATTTTGGGTGCGTAAAATGTGATGAATTCTATTGGCCAGTTGCACTGTAAAAAATAAAAAGTTGAGTTAACTTAAAAAAATAAGGCAACCAGCTGCAAAGCATTTTTGAGTTTACTCAACTTCAGTGGTCAAAGTTGTGCCAAGTAATTTTTTAAAGTTCACTAAACTTATTTGATTAAGTTAATTAAACCTGCCTCAGTAAGTTCACCTAACAACCAGTCCAACTCAAGGAAATGAGTAAGCACAACTACAGAGGTCCTGAAGTTCAGTAAACTCAAAAAAGCTTTGCAGCTGGTTGCCTTAATTTTTTAAGTTAACTCAACTTTTTATTTTTTAAAGTTAACTCAACTTTTTATTTTTTAAAGTTAATTCAACTTTCTCCAATTATCCCACACAGAAACTTGTATAGCCCTCCCACTGGGAATCCAAATGCATGGAGTACATACTATACAGTAAAAACAACACAAATACAACACAATACTCAACATTATAGAACATTTATTGACGCTTGCAAAACAGCACATTTTCTGTCAGCATGAAGTTCTACAAGATCAAGATGAATTACAAAAAAAACAAAAACTTAGAGGCAAAAAAAAATCCTCTAATCTCGTAATGCTTTTCAAAGTGCTGGCATAATACAACAACACACTTCTTTTGAAGTGCTGGAGTAAAACGATTGTTCTTAAAGTGCTATAAAGAGCAATAAACAAGACTTTTAAGTCGTAAAGGCCAAAATAAAATAATGTAATTTATTACTCACCCTCATGTCGTTCATTTTCGGAACACAAATTAAGATATTTTTGATGAAATCCGATGGCTCGGTGAGGCCTGCATTGCCAGCAATGTTACTGCACATCTCAAGATTTCAAAACACTGCTTCATGAAGCTTCAGAGCTTTACAAATCTTTTGTTTCGAACTAGTGATATGGATTGAGTATCAAACTATTAAACTGCTGAAATCACGTGAACCACTGATTCGATTCATAAAGCTCCAAAGCAGTGTTTTGATATCACCCATCACTACATATGGTTGTCATTTTTTTTTTTTTCTTGGTGCACAAAAAGTATTTGAAGCTTTATAACAAAGTTGAACCACTGTAGTCACATGACTTGTTTTAAATATGTTTTCAGTACCTTTATGGATCTTGAGAGGTGCAGTAACATTGCTGGCAACAGAGGCCTTACTGAGCCATCAGATTTCATAAAAAGACATGAAAAAAGGTAGAAAGACATGAGGGTGAGAAATTAATGACAGAATTTTCATTTTTGGCTGAACTCAAAAAAAAAAAAAAAAAAAAAAATCAAGAATTACAACTGCTAAAACAACACTGGGCCTTACATTACAACTCAAAGCTTTTTTTTTTTTTTTGGACATGTACTGTGAAGGAACAACTGTTATTGAAACAACAGGAGCAACTAATTAGTGGTTTCAAAAGTTTATTTAAGCTCTTTAGGGTAGTTCAAGTTCAGGCAATAAATCAAGCCAAAGAGGAGATTAAAAGAAGTGGGAAGATCTCCAGCACAACTAGCTCGTCTAGAACAACAGAAACACCTTACATTTGGGTTGGAATGGATGCTGGCAACATCATCTTTGATGCTTAAGATCCCCATCTTCATCCTCTTTGTGTAACTGTCTTCTGGCTCTGTGTCCTGAAGTAATAAGCAGAATAAAAACATGGTCAAAAGTCATTTTCGATTGATTGAATTCTGCTAGACCACAGTGTTTAACATCTTCCTACACATAACATCATTTGGAAAGTAAAGGTAGACAAGTTTTGAAGCTTGATCCAATTTAGTCATAGTACTAAAAAAAAAAACGATAAAACTGCCTGTATGTCCCAACCCCAAACAGTGCCACACTTGCAACTGTACTGTTAGACAAATATCAGCATTGATGTGATTAGCTGTGGCACTCGTTGGCAGCAGAATACACAGCCATGCTGATCCAACACTTTTATATTGTTTAAACGTAATGCAAATGCATTGTAATGAAAATCTTATTCTTCTTAATCTTAATCTTAAATGCATTGTAATGACAAAAGTCAGGACAGTGTTGTGAAGCAGTGATTTTCCATTGTCTTTGCTTTGGTATAACACTTGGTGAATTTGTGCTATCAGATAAAATCAGACTGATCACTGAGAAAAGCTAAACTAAGATTATTCGGTAACACTTTACAACAAGATTTCATTAGTTAAAATTAGTAAACTACATTAATTAACATGAACTAATAATGAACTGCACTTCCTCAGCATTTATTAATCTTTGTTAATGTTAATATCAATATTTACTAATACATTATTAAAACCGAAAGTTGGATTTGATGACAGTTAATGAACTGAAGTAACAAACGTTGAACAGTTGCTTTTTATTAAAGGGTTAGTTCACCCCAAAATGAAATTTCTGTCATTAATTACTAACCCTCATGTTGTTCCAAACTCGTAAGACCTTTGTTCATCTTCAAACACAAATTAAGATATTTTTGATGAAATCTTAGATTTTCAACCGAACGTAAATAACGCACAAGAACAAACCTCTTGCAGAAGCTCAAACGTGCTGCGTTACACACAATAATAAACCTCATTGGTTACACAGCACGTTTGAGCTTCTGGAAGAGGTTAGTTCTTGTCCGTTATTTATGTTCGGTTGAGCTTATGTTCGCGGATCAATGTTTACATGCAAGTAAAGCCTAAATTAAAACTATTCATCATAAAAAGCGATCAAGTCTTTTCAGAAAATTTGGACTAAACCGCTCAATTCATATGAATTAGTTTTACAATCTTTTTATGAACTTTTTGAAGCGTCAAAGTGGTTGTAGCAAAGGCAGTCAATTGAGGGACAGAAATCTCTGATTGCATCAGAAAGATCTTCATTTGTGTTCTGAAGATGAACGGAAGTCTTACAAGTTTGGAACGACACAAAGGTGAGTAATTAATGACAAAATTTTCATTTTGGGGTGTACTATCCCTTTAACTAACATTAACAAAGAGTAACAAATACAGTAACAAATGTATTGCTTAATAAACTATTTTTTACCTTTACTTTGTCTCCTGCTTTCTCTTTTCCCTGCCTCTTGTCTGATAGAACAGTTGTTTTGGATAGTGTATGCTGATAACAACACATTTTTCTTACCAGGCAGGTCTTCAGGACGTTTTCTGACTTTTCCCTCATAAACACAGGGAGCCCTTTGAGAGCTGTTGCCTTTCTTTGAGCAAGGATATCTGAGGTCTGAAAGACAGAAAAACAAAAAGGACATTTGACTGTGTCATGTTTCTTCAAATGATTTCTAATATGGTTTAAAAATAAAAACTGAGATGGCTGACAAAAATCTTTAAAATCACATAACTCACATGAAAAATTAAAGTGCTCTTTAACTGCAGCACTCTGTTTGTGTGCTCTTATCAAATGAGATTTTAAGGCACCTACGGTTTTGAAAGTGCAGATGCAGTCAGTAACAAGCAAGGCTGCTTCCAGGATCACCCTTGATAGTGGTGATACCTGTAATGTTTCAAGAGGACCTCTCTGCTAGTATACTGTGGGCAAATTTGCAAAGCTTACACTGCATTCCAAACCTATGAAAAGGAAAAAAAAGAAATAATTTGAGAGGCGCCAATGTTACATTTCTACAAAATTAACATTAAATGTTTAAAACAACATAAAATATTAATAAATGATGGTAACACTTTAGACTGTTTTATTAGTTAACATTAGTTCACTACTTTAGTTAACATTAACAAAGATTGAACAATACTTCTACAGCATTTATTAATCTTAATGTTAATTTCAACATTTCTTAATACATTATTAAATTAAAATGCTGTATTTGTTAACATTAGTCAATGCACTTAAGTAATATGAACAAACAGGTGGATTTTTATTAACTAACATTATAAAGATTAATAAATACTGTAACAAATGTTTTGCTTGTTGTTCATGTTATTTAATACATTAACTAATGTTAGTTAATACAAACAATAAAAGGTTAACTAGTTACTAAATTTCACTTAATAGGAAAAAAGGAATAACGTTGATCTAAAGTAGAGTGGTTACTCACACATCCTTACTTGGCCGTGTTTACTGCACATGTAACGTTAGGCCTACAGTAAAATCAAACATGACGAACATTAAAGAACAAAATTAACACCGTCTACAACACAAAATCTACTTCTATACATTTTATTTTTTTAACTGATACACTATTTGTTAACGTTAGCCTTCAGATGTTAGCAGCTAAACTGTGAAGACCGCTAACTCGGCAATTGAGCTCTTTTGAAAATATAACCACGTGCTATAGAATGAGTTTACTCTTTTATTAACATATCATTGCACTTTATAATCTAGGTGTGCAGTTTATTTAGCTTAATTTCAATAATAACGTTAAAAACTCACCTCGAACAGACGCTGAAATCCATTCACTTCATCAGCGTGATTGGAGAGGGGAAACCCCGCGCGTTACCGGGACGACAGACCGCGCATGCGCAATAACAGAAAAGTTAAGGGGTCGAACTTAGAAATCAAAATATTAAGTTTTCTCAACTTAATTGTTTATATTCAGTGGACAAAGTAGTATTCAACATGCAGTTAAATAGCTTTTATAAGTAAACTCAACACTGTGCTCAAAAATTTGTCCACTTGACTTACAATTTTAAACTGAGCCAACATTTTGCAAGTTGGATTTTTTACAGTGTGGCATTTTCACCCCAAAATGGCTGCCGCGCTACCGGAGCGCCTCCTCGTGGCTGTTACCCAAAAAGCATCAGAGTTTCGCCTCTTGGGTTCTATGCTGTGTTCGAAATCGCCCCCTATACCTATTCCCTACATTACTTCACTAATATAGTCCACTTGAAGGAGTGAATGAAACAAGTGAGTGAATTCGGACACTGAGTGCGCCGGAAGGGCTGCCGATTTCGCATAGTTTGTGCTTGTTGTTTAATAATTCTTTTGAAACGTAGCAAACTGGCAGCTCCAGTAGTAATGAATATTTATGTTGAACTCTGCCATGGAAACTAGCATGTACAACCCTTAATTAAACGATTTAATGATCAATTAAAAAGGAATTTATACTTGTGTAGGCTATGTTATTATGCTGGACCAGTGCGGTTTGGAAAATGAATGGATGATTGATTCAACTGCGGGCGCCATCTCCTGGCGAGACGCGGGAATTCATTCAGCGCGCGACTCTCACAGTGCATTATAGGTATTCTCTAGCCGCTGAGCGTGCATCGGTTGTATATGTCTATGGGTTGTACACTCGTTATTGCGGTGCATTGTGGGATTGAATGAGTGCACTCAACACCGTCCACTATGGTTTCGGACACCACTACAAATGGCTGTCCCCTCAAATAGTGCCCTATTTAAGGGTATAGGGGGTCATTTCCGATTTCGGATGCAGCCTTTGTCTACAGCAGATTTTGCACCTTCGCGCTTTTGTTATGGAATGTCATCATTGTCCCCCGTTCTCATTGGTTTGCTGGCCTATGGCGAATTTCATAAGCAGGATAAGCTGTGAGCTGATAGCTTGCCCAAAAGGAAATATGAGCTGCTGCCAGATCTCGATCACCGAAAATCACATTGTATTTGATACAAAACTAACATAAACGGCGCATATTCTCTTAGAGATGATGAGAGATGAATGTAATTAATTTTCTTAATATTTCTCTTGTGGCCCATAGTGAGAGAAAAATTTTCGTGAATCGAGAAGAATTTCGTGTTAAACAAGTTGTTTTTTAAATGAGGAGTAAGCTATCTAACTAATCTTTTATTGTCCTCACAGCACGTCGGTTATGCGGTTATGCGATATGATATTGCGGGGCAAATGAATTGCAATACTAATTTAATAAAAGTAGCATAATAAGAATAATTTAATAGCCCTGCGTGCCCGTCCGCTATACGCCACTGTGAAGGAATAAACTGCGTTCAAAGGCTACATTCAGACTGTCAGTCCAAATCCGATTATTTGTGTATCCGATTGGAATCTGATCTAAAATTATTGACGTCCACATTGTATATCGCAACTGTTCAGATCGGATTACCGGAATATCTGCATTGGTTTCTATGCAATGATTTTGCGTTGGTATGCATACGCCAAAAACAACAACAACCGCAGGATGGATGGTTTTGTAAAACAGATGTTGTCTTATTTACAACATGACATCGTGTAGCCGCCACGCGTCTTAAGCCCAAAGTATACTTCGGCAGTCCGCGTTCGTGCACCGTCCGCATGACGTAATTTTCGTCATCCGAAGGGCTCGCGGACGTCCGCACACCACGTCCTCGTGCAGCCCAAATTTCGAGACCGCGCGGACGGTGCGCGTGCAACAGCGCATGCGCAAGCAAGACAGAAGAGTCCACTAGGTGGCAATACCCACAGTACTGAGCACAATGTGCAGTCGTCGAAGAAGAGCGTGGAAAGAGTGATTCAAAAACAAGACGAGTAAACTGAAAGCCCGGGTATACTTCACTTTCCACGTCCGGACGCGTCTCGCGCGCAGTCGTGTCCGCGCATCTTTCAAAGTATACTCAACCGCGGATGCACGCGGATGACCAAGTTCGACACATGCGCAGTACAATTTTTTTCTATACTCCACCAGACATCGTGTCATCAACGGGACATTCGCTGGGCAGGATCGGAGAAGAAAAATAGTGCATCCACCATTGCAACATAGTTCAGAAGATCACCAAGAAAACAAGAATCGAAAACGATGGAGAAGGATATGCTTCTAAGTTTACTTGTCTTGTTTTTGAATTGATCTTTACACACTCTTCTTCGACAACTGCACACTGTGCTCAGTACTGTGCGTATTGCCACCTAGTGGACTCTTCTGTCCTGCTTGCGCATGCGCTGTTGCACGAGTACCGTCTGCGCGGTCTCGAAATTTGGCCTGCACATGGACGGGGTGTGCGGACATCCGCGAGCCCTCCAGATGACGAAAATTATGGTGAACGAACGCTAACAGCCGAAGTATACTTTGGGCTTTAACCGCTTCAGATTGTAGTGGAGCTGACGGCTCACACCGGGAAAAATCCCGGTGGAAATTTCCATTCCAATGCGCTCCTTTTCCATTGTTTTTTTTATGTAAATACGCACTAGATATGACCATTGCGCTCACGTCTTGCGCATGACACGGCATTCTCGGAGTATGCATTTATGTGTCATTACCTGTTGGATACGAAGTGTAAATGTGGACTTCAAAGATTTCTTTTCCTGTTGTGCCCTCTGTAGGCCATGACCAGTGACTAGTCATGCTTAAAGTGTCTTGGAAGCGCATTAAAGTCGACTAGTCGATTAGTCGGTGCAACCCCTACTTGGTAGTAAGCGATATTTATGACATTAAAAAATCTTAAAAATTGTGTGTTTTTGTTCAATGTAATACTACACATTTCTCCTAGTTTCCAGTGTCTATTCACAACTGTTTTACTGTGTCCATATAGGTGCTGAGTTTGTGGACAAGCACAGGGCAGAGTTGATCAGACGAGTCCCACTGGTGGAGCCCATTGCAGATGACATGAAACCTCTGATTGGCAATGCAAAATACCAAATCATCTTAAAATCAGAAACAACTCAGGAACAAATGAGAAAGCTTCTGGACTTTTTGACCGTAGCTACACTGAAAGAGAAACTTTACCAAAGTCTTAAAACACATGAGCCCTTCCTTGTTGAAGATTTGGAGCATTCTGGGTAGATGGGTTTCATTTGGCTTATTGGCTGCGTTCCACTTTAAATTTTTAGGCCCTTCACTCGCTAACTTCCCTTCGCCTCGTGAACTCAGATGTGCGTCATTGCTTATGTTGCACGAGTGCCCACTACTGGCGGAACTCGTGCATAAGGTTTAAATGCACTAAGCCCTTGATCACTTGGTATTCACTATGGAGCTGATTTATTATTTAAACCCCTTTTGTACTTATGAATTTGTTTTATGCAACATTCTATATGCTTATAAGTTGTTGGAGAAAATATATAAAATCCTATAGGTATATGAGCTGTTGAAGAAAAATAAAATTACACAAACGAAACAAAATATCAATAGTATAAACTTTGCTTGTAAACATAAGGTATCTACAATTATTATGCGATTAAATCTCAACATAATTAATATACACTATTATGCGATTAATTCCCAAAATAATCGATATATCATACCCTTCAGTTAAGCGCGATCTGCTGTGACGTCACAATCAAATTGAATTGTGGGATATAGAGCTGCTTGAAGTGTACATCAGAGTAGACTCGCTCCCTCGGTCAAAATCGAGGGAGCGAGGGTCTGTCCATATAAACTTCCCTCGTCCACTTCACGAAGTGGAACGCACTTTATTCCCCTGAGGGGAAGTGCTTAGGGAAGTTCGCGAGTGCGTGTCTAAAATTGGAGTGGAATGCAGCCATTGTCATTCCAGGTATACAGTAAAACAAAACCCGTTTGCACTGCGAATTACAGACAGGACAATCAGTTTTGGAAAGTAATAATAATAATAATAATAATACAGGCTGGATACAGGATAGCATATTGGTGCCTTTATGTTTTTCAACTCATTACTGTATATTTAAGAAGTGGAACATTAATATACTTATCTACTTGAACTACCAAAGTCTGCGTATAAAAGATGTTTAATAAGATGCACTGACTCAGTGGCGGAGAGCGCAATGTTTACGAATGCTATTTGTACAGGAACTGTTACATCAGAATATTTTAAGATACAACTAGAAAATCAAAATCATGAGTTGTTGAAGAGGCAGTCGACTAGAAAAAAACTACTAGAGTTTGGTTGAGAAAACGCTGCAGGGTTTAGTACACCTGTTCGAGGCCCTAATGCTGTGCCACTTCAGCGAGCCGGAGTGAGGCCTAGAACACACTACATGATTTTCAAATCTTAACCGATTTTAAAACTGTGGGAGACCACAGACATAATGACAGTTTCAACCATTTTTTGCATTATAACCCTCTAAACGCACACACTGATTCGATCGGACTGCGAGACCACACACCTGTTGATTTTAGGAATGATTTCACAGTGATACAAGATCTCATGGGAGACTCGCAAGATCAAACGTGACTTGAGAAGAAAAACAAATGGAGGACAATCGGCGTTGGCAGCAGGCTCTCCTGCCACACGTTCTGCTTTACAGTGAAAAACAAAATAGAAAAAAAAAAAAGAATATGGGTGATCTTCTTTCTCAATACTCCACTTTCATGGCATATTGTGGCTGCCATGTTTCAGCTAAAGAAGCACGCTACATCCGGTAGGTGACGCTCGCTCTTACTGGCTATCGCAGGCATCACGTCAGAGGCAGCCCGATCAAGAGTCATAAAAATCAAACATGTTTGATATTTACGATTTTTGATTGGGGACGCTCTGTCTCGATCGGGAGCAGTTAAATAATCGTAATGACACCACACAATAGAGGATTTTTTGGACAAAAAAACATTTGTGACAAGCCGCGAATCAGGCCACACCGCCAGATCATTCGGGGGAGCAAATCGGGCTTAAAATCTTCAAGTGTGTGGCCAGTCTTAGGAAGAGGACGGCTCAGATTTCTTTTACACCTGCTCCCTCGACTCAAGGTTCTTGGATTTTTTTAACAGTGCTGGAAAAATCGAAGGGAATCTCCGCCACAACTAGTTTTCCCCACCTCACCCCATATCGTTCTGTGAGTAGATGTTTGAGTTTTTCAATGCCACCTTCAAATTCATCTTCGTCGATCAATAACTCTACTGTGCCCGGAGATATTGTTATTGTAGATATGCAGTAATTCAAAAACATAATATAAATTTTTACTGTTATGCAGATGACCTACAGTTATACTTATCACTGAGTTCTAAGGATCTGAATAGTCTGGATGTTGGATGAAAAATTGGATGGCCTTAAACTTTTTGCAGTTAAATACTGAAAAAACTGAAGTTGTGGTGGTCAGAGCTCGAGTAAAAATCAGATTGAGCTTGCTCTTAATTTTTCCGAATATTAAGCAGGTAGTAAGAAATTAGGGTGTTTATTTTGATACCAATTTAAATTTTGAATTTCATGTCAAGAAGTTGGTTCAGTCTTGTTTTATCAGTTTTTTTTATATTTTATTTTAATGATACAGAGAAGCTTATTCATGCTTTTATTTCTTCCTGTCTTGATTATTGTAATGCTTTGTTTTCTTCTTTGAATCATCGTACTTTATCACATTTACAATTAGTGCAGAATGCTGCAGCCAGACTATTGACACAAAGTTATTTCATCATATTACACCTGTTTTAGCTTCTTTACATTGGTTACCTGTTTATTTAAGGATTGATTTTTAAGATTTTATTTCACCTATGTATTTAGCTGAGCTTCTGAGACCTTACGAAACAGGGAGATGATCTTCTTTTAAAGGAACACTCCACTTTTTTTGAAAATAGGCTCATTTTCCAACTCCCCTAGAGTTAAACAGTTGAGTTTTACCGTTTTCAAATCCATTCAGCCGATCTCCGGGTCTGGCGGTACCACTTTTAGCATAGCTTAGCATAGTTCATTGAATCTGATTAGACCGTTAGCATCTCGCTCAAAAATGACCAAAGAGTTTCAATATTTTTCCTATTTAAAACTTGACTCTGCCATCTCCCCTGGTCCTTTACCTGACATGCACCCCCATGTCATAAATGAGTTGGGAAATTTGATTGTTTTCTTCAGGCAGTCATCTTTATATGTTTTGTTAGAACGGCACCAGACAAAAGTTCCAGCGTCATCTCCAAAGCCAAAGCAGATTTGTGATTCATCAGTGAATTCATTCAATCATACACACTCCATGATTGCTTCTCCTTAGCCCACTGTAACCTTGTTTTCTTCTGTTTTGGTGTTAGTGCTGGTTTTCGATTGGCTTTTCTATATGTAAATCCCATTTCATTCAGCCGGTTTCTTACAGTTCTGTCACAAATATTGACTCCTGTTTCCGCCCATTTGTTTTGTTGTGCATTTTCTGTTTTCATGGCATATTGCTTTGAGTTTTCTATCCTGACGCTTTGATGTCTTCCTTGGTCTGCCTGTATGGTTTCCTTATAACCTTCCCATTCAGTTTATACTTGCACCAAATTTTAGACAGCTGACTGGGAGCAACCAACTGTTTTGGCCACACTCCGTGTTGAAATTCCTTGTTAAATGAGTTTTATAATCCTTTCCACTGTTCAACTGACAACTCTTTCATTGGAGCCATGTTTTGTTTGAGGTTATGATAATTGTTTGATAATGTAATGCGGTCAGCTGTATGTTTTCGGGAATTTTACAACGGCTTCGAACGTGACTCAACCAATCAGAGTCAATGGCCGGAACTATCTGTTTTATAATGTTGTTTATATGTGGTGTTTTTAAATAATTATGCTTTAAGACAAACCATGTGCAAATTCAAGTCAACACCATTACTGACGCTGCGTCTGAAATCGAATACTTCTCTACTATATAGTACACAAAAAACAGTATGCGAACAGAGTATGTCCGAATTCATTGTATTCGAAAAACAGTAAGCGAAAAGTACCCGGATGACTTACTACTTCTGGCGAGATTCTGATGTGTGCATATGATGGACATTTTACTATCCCATGAGGCCACTGGAGAGGATTTGTGAATGGAGTAACTGGGGACATAACTGACGCTGGTAGGTCATGTGACAATAACAACATGGCGGATGTAGTACGTCCGGAATTCATTCATATTACTCACATTTGTACTATATAGAACGTACGTTTTCAGCGGTCGTGAAGTAAATTTAAATTCAAATGTAGTACCTACTCAACAGTACGCGATTTCGGACGCAGCTTGAGTATTTTTCCTTTAAAAGTGCAGTGATCTAAAGACAGTTTGAAATGGCTGGTGTTTGTGATGTCACAAACTACCTTGTAACCAATCACGTCAACGTGCCGGTAGGCTTCAGCATATCATTAACTATGACCGATCTGAAGAAGGAGTCTTAAGAAAAGAAGGTTATCCTGGTATATTTTTCTGTTGATATGAAAAATCATGTAGATTTAGCAATATGGCGGGTGTATGATGTATAATACGAAGTTATGATGAACTGTATGCCTTTCTCCACTGACGTTCTGAGCTGTTCAAAGCGTTTCTAAGGATACTGATTTTTTGAAGACAGACTGAGATGACGAACGGGAACATGGTTTGTGTAACATTAGCAACACATTATTAGCTGTATAATATTTAATACACAAATTTCTAGGGCCTATAAATGATCAATATGACCAAAACTTGGCTGAAAAAACTGTTGTACACAATCTACTTCATGACTTCTGCACCCTGATTGATAGTTCATACTTTTTTTATTAAGTCTTTTTTGCTCAGAAATATTTAATGATTTTTATAAAGTAAATGTAATATAAACATTTTTTGTACTAAAGCAACTTGGGTTTACTTTATTATTCATGCACATTTTTTTTTTTATGTTAAAAATGCTTTTGACATGTTTTTCATATTAATGTTAATGTCAAATATGACACAACAGGCTTTTGGGGAACATTTATTTGTCCATCTCCCAATTATTATTCATTTGCAATGAATTGCATATATGAGCCATAAAAGCCTGATGTATAAATATGATACTCAACAAAAAACATATATGCATGCATACAGTATATATACAAGTTTGCATGTGTTTGAGTATCATATTACACACACACATACATCAGGCTTTTATGTCTCATATATGTAATTCATTGCAAATCAATGATAATTGAGAGATGGAAAATGTTCCCCAAAAGTCTGTTGTGTTATATTTGACATTTACATGAATTTTAAATTTTTAACATAAAAAAAATGTTTCAGTCCAGTAAATGTTTATCTTAAATTTACTTCATAAAAAGACTTAAAAAAAAAAGTATAAACTATCGATCAGAGGACAGAAGGCAAGAAGTAGATTCAGCAAAGTTTAGGTCGTATTGATAATTTATAGGGCCTAGAAATTTGCATATTGAATATTATACAGTATTATACAATATATTCATAAATAGGCATTATACTTCTTGTTCAACAAAATTTTACAAAGAATGTTTGCTTTAAGTTATGAGAGAATAAATGTTTTAAAAATCTGGCTATAATGTTGTAATACGCATTGCCAAACAAGCATTCTGTTTTCAATGGATTTATACCCCCAAACGAGCAATGTATCCTGGGAGATACAAACATTTACAGACAAATTATGAAAATTGTAAAAATTAAATTCATAAAATTTCAACAAATGTAATAAGCTAACACTGAACAACAACTTTTTAAACATGTAAGTCCCCTTCAAATATTGTAAATATGTGAAATAAGGTGAGTAGATTTCCCACTACAGGTGGTCATGTTTTTAAATGCTGCCCATGAGCTAAACAAAAAATTTATCAACAAAGTCACCCGCTCTAAATATTCACAACAAACACCCTTTCAATATGAAGAAATGAGACCTAAACTTTCCCTGCCTCTCAAATGTTTGTATCCCCCAGGATACGTCGCCCCTTTTAGGGTTAAGGCATGAAGAAATTTTTTTTCACAGGAAAAAACGTTTAAATGTCTTTTTGGTGATCAAAGATGAGTTTTAAGGGATAAAATCATTGACTACCAGGGGACTTTAATATTTTATATTTCAAAATAGGTTCCCACTGCGGCAATTACCCCCAAATATGACAGCATCACCTACTATAAAATCATGTCATAAGGGGCCAAGGGTTAGGATATTGAATTTTAAAATGTCAGCCAAAGAAATTCATAAAAATAGAAAAAAATAGATATTAATAACATGTTGTATATTTAAATTATTTTTGTATTTCTGAATTTAATTGTTTATTAACAGGTCATAAAATGAGCAGAATAAACAGCAGAATATGCCTTCATAATACATTCATACAATGGTACAAACTTCATTTTACTGAATAAAGACACGTCATTTAATCATTGTGCATTTTATTTCAGCTCCAGTGTTCCAAACTGTAGCAGCATTTCCACCAATCAGTTTTTGAGTCTACATTTTTCATTTTCATTGCAGTAAAAAACAAAAAACAAACTTGCGTACACTAGATGGCACTATCTTTATTAAAATCCTCCCACTTCTTCTACAATGTGCGCATAAAGCGGCCAAGACATGAATGTGTTCATGTTGCATATTGAGAGTAGCAATACTGCAGCACTTCTTTAATGTGGCAGATATCAGGATAAGACATTGATACATCTGTTTTCTCAAAGCATGGTATGTAGTGATGATCATCAGTAAGAGGCAAGATCAACATACACAGACCGAACGGAATGTTGTTAATATTCGACCCAAATGCAAAACCTTTAACATGAGAAAAATGAAATACAATTCAAAACTGAGTCAAATACAATGTGTATTTTAAAACAGCTAGTTTTGCAGAGCAATTACAGATACGAAGCATTCAAAAATGCTGGTCCCAGAGGAAACAAACCCATGGGGTTTCCACCGTACAACATGGAGCCAAAGGTTAACGGAAATTCGTCCTTGGTCAATCAAACAAAAGGCCAAACAGGCGATCTGCTTTGTGTGGCCCATTATGACTAATATCACCACATCCATCTTCTCAGTCGTAATGAACCGACTATGCATCCTAAAAAAGTAAAACTTAAACACATCTCTATATAAATCTCAACACCTCAAACGCTAACATCATTGTTCGCCAATGCGACATATTAAAAGGGTGACTAATGAAATGTCTAAGTTATATATATATATAAAACTATACTGTAATGGTAATGTAGTGAGTGAATGAGTCAATTTCTTTGGTTTCTAGATGCTAGTTGAAAAAGTGGTCTGGAAACAAACAAGCAACTGAAGCACTAAACCAATAAGCATTTAATCAAAGGCAAACAAACAAAAATCTCATTGGACCGACATTACGGAATGTGCAACCCTTCAGAGCTGAAACAAACAGAAGTCCAAGGGAACAGGAAGTGAGAGAGGACACAGGAAAGGCACAGACCACACAGAACACAGCTAGCTGAACCAGTCAGCTCATAGTAAAACCAGAAACCCTCTCTCACACCGTCCCGTCCGCTGATGGGAATCTGCACAGGTTACAGAGATGCGTCGAATCTTTTTATGAACACTAGCTGATGAATGCTAACATGAAGAGGCAAATAAAACACTGGCGCTGTGATATCTAAGGCTGCGGGATGCTTTTGGTATGCGTTTCATCTGTGGCTCCAATAACAGGATGTCTGCATACATGCATCATCTCAATCAAGAGCTAAAAGTCAAATAGAATATAATCAAATTCAAATCAGAGTTGTCAAAACGATCAACTCTTACAAATACTATACACTATTTACAAATCTATTCCTCCACTCGCTTGACTATTGTGCGTGATTCCAGTGCAAATCCCTCACAGACCTTAAGAGCATGTCATTTGCTGGGAACGAAAACTATAAAACCGACATACTGGGCTTCATTCAAGAAATTCAAGCATTTTTTTTGTGTAAAGCCTTACAAAAATGGTCAATTTCAGACTGAAAGTAAATTTAAATGGTTAGTTTACCCAAAAAAATGAAAATTCTGTCATTTACCTCACCCACGTCATTCTAAACCCCCAAGAGTTTCATTTTTTGTCCATCCGTATAAAGTCCACACAACCAAAATTTCATAAAGACATCTTTAAAGTCATCCATATGAATCAAGCATTTTAATCCAAATCTTCTGATCAAATATGGTAAATGGAACAAACCTCATTAGTTCTCGCACGTCAAGCAATCACGTTTGAGCCTCCGTTGACCATATTTGACGTGCTCTATGTGTGTGCGTTCATCAGTGTTTAGATGTGAATAAAAGCCTAAAAATAAAAGCCTATCTTGGATTAAACCTCTTGATTCATATGGATTACTTTGATGATGTCTTTATGAAGTTTTTGAAGCCTGAAAATGTTGCTTGTGTGGACTTTCAATGGATGGACAAAAAGGATGAGAGAATGTTAAAAAGATGAACAAAAGTCTTATGGGTTTGGAATGACATGAGGATGAGTAAATGAGTACATTTTTGGATAAACTATCCCTTTAAATATAGCTTTAATTTCAAATTTCACAGAGGCCCGATATTGAGAAACTACACCTTCAATGTCTTGACGTCAACCTTGTTTCCATTCGTAACAAATGAAATATGCCATCTACTCTGAGTAAGGTCTATTTCTGGCAAACAAGGCAAGCTCTTTTCTGAATGGGTGACTGAATCTGGAGATTCATACAGAGGCAGAACACAAAAGATATTCACGAACAGCTCAGAAACAGAATAAACCTGGTCCCAGACTGAAATAGATTGTCAGCTGTAAAACCTCCTATGTAATTCATTAAAGATACCATTCTGGGTTTGGGATTTCAACTGCAGCTTTAGTGCATGGTCTTACGAGCAGAAAAACTTCCAAAGCCGCAAAACCCACTGCATAGTCACGTCTCATAATTATATACAAATATATATTATATATAAATACACTGATGGCGGTTATGCCCTAAAACAACAAAAGAAAATGTTATCACACAAAAAACTCATTCATTTCAACTTTCAAATACCACTGCTAAAGTAATTTAGAATACATTAGCAGAGGAATCCATACACCATGTTTCAGAAGTGCTTTAGTGTGATGAAATCAGGCAATTTGATTCAATTAGTATGCAAATTATTCTTTGGAAATCAAATTTAAATAGTCCATCTTAAAAATGTTAAGTGTAAAATCACATTTGGATAAGCTAAATACACGAAAATGGACTTTTTTCTGGGTATGAGACATTTAACAATGTGAATGAAAATAATGTTCATTATGTCGTAAAAATTGTAGTGGCCAAAACCTCTGAAAACTTGGGCTGTGAAAAGTACCTATGTACTTCCATTCCTAACAGCCGCAGTTTATTTGAGTCAAATTAAATATGGCGTCTTCCCTGACTAAGACAAAGATGTCCTTGATAAACACATCAAGGTTTTAAAAAAGCAGTGCGTCCGATTCAAAATAGTTAGAAACTCGGGCAGCTTTCATAGATGATTAGGCAATAATAAGACCAACAATAAAAACTGGTATGATTGTTGCACAACAGAATTCAGCAATGCCTTGAATTATTAAAAGTAATTAAAATAAAAACATAATAAAAACAAACTCTTCTGAACCCCTGAAAAATGGGAAAGTCCAGAAAAGCCAATAAAATAAAAAAAGGCCTCATGAGTTTGTTTTATCATTGAGATCTGAAAGCTTGTTTCCACCACTGAATAAAAAATAAAAAAGGTAATTCTTACTTTATCTCACAATTCTGATTTTCTCGCAATTGCGAGTTTACATCTCACAATTCTGATGTCAGAATCGCGTGATATAAAGTCGCAATTGCGTGTGATAAAGTCAGATTTGCGAGATATAAACTCTGTATAAAAAAAAAAAAACTATAAATTCTGACTTTTCTCAGAATTGCGAGGTAAAAACTCCTTTAAATTCTCTTTTAAAAAACTATAAATTCTGCCTTTATAATGCGCAACTGCAAGTTATAAAGTCAGAATTGCAAGTTATAAAGTCAGAATTGCTTGATATGAAGTCGCAATTGTGTGTTATAAAGTCAGAATTACAAGTTATGAAGTGAGAACTGAGATAAAAAGTAGTAATTATCTTTTTTTATTTTTATTCAGTGGCGGAAACAACCTTCCATATTGAAAAGACGGTGTGAGTGCATATATAAATATAAATGCGCATCCATACACCATCACACTCAATCATAAATATGTTACATGGGTGAGAATACAAACAAAACATCTACACATCTTTACCTTTCCATTCCTGTCATGTTTACAAGAAACGTTCTGTAGTGTGCAGCATCCATACATTCTTGTAACAACATTAAACCCTTCCAATAAATTAATAGGTTAGTGACAAACAAAGAAGCTGCTGGAGTGTCTACTGCATATGAAATGAGTATCTACATTCCCCTTCGAGCCAAAGGCCTCTTCCAACATCCGCTGATCTTCACACTCACTCTTTGGATCGGTTGAACGGGCCTCATGTGGAACTGGCCTTGTGAGAGTCCCTCCCCAGTTCCTGGATGTGTGGCTCGTGTTGGGTCAAAAAGTACTTGAAGAACTCATAGACTGACCAGGCGATGGCCGTAGACGGCATCTGATAAATGACCCGAGCTCGGATGCCTTTAAAGAACGCCGGCACACCACCCAGCCGGTAAACCGTCCTGAACGCGTTGACCATGCCGGAGAGATGTCCGCTAACGTGCGCAGAGCTGAGCGCCACGTTCTCCTGCGTGTTTAGCAAGGTCTTACACACGTCTAACGGAGTGGTTACGGCAGCGGACACGGCTCCGGCCGCCGCTCCGGACAGGATGTGCGTTTCAGGCCGGTACTGGCGCTCTGGGTTAAAATGTTCCTGCATGAATTCGTAAGTGATGAAGTGAACGGCCTGGAAGGGGATGTTCATGGTCAGCTGAGTGCTGTAGCTGCGGTAGAAGGCGGCCAGTCCTTCTTTGCGACTGATCGTCAGTACGCAGTCGTACAGGCTGCGGTATGGAGAGTTATACATCTGCATCCTCTGCTTCACCACTAACAAAAAAGAAAAAGACTGTATATAAACGTTATAACTTAAAACACTCATCGTTTAAATAACTCTCTGAAGAATGCAAATGGGTGAGTCTATGCTGACCGCTGACTGTATTCTTATTAATATTATCCTGGCTCTTCCCAGCTTTGTAATGTCATTGAATAGTGCCCAAGTTTTTGAAGCTCCAAAAACCACATCCATCCATCATAAAAGTAATCCATACAGCTCCAGGGGGTTAATAAAGGCCTTCTGAAGCGAAGCGATTGGTTTTTGTATGAAAAATATCCATATTTAAAACTTGACAAACTATCATCAATGGCTTCCGGCAATGGCCATACGCGCGTTCATAGGAGAGTTATGTGGTTTTCGTGAGAGGCGTCTATTCTCATGTGAGCTTACGCTACGCCTAACGTCATACGTTGGGTCAGAGGTCACCCGTCCAGCGGAACTCAACACTCTCTTGAACATGCATACGGCGGTTGCCGGAAGCCAGTGATTATAGTTTGTAAAGTTTTAAATATGGATATTTTTCTTACAAAAACGCATCGCTTCACTTCAAAAGGCATTTATTAAAGGGTAATCCTTATTTAAAACTTTATTAAGTAAAATAACGAGCTTCCGGTGTGACAGCCATACGCATTTGACATACGTCCAAAAAGAGTTAACTTCCACAACGTAGTACACAATGCCATGATTGTGTACTACGTCGCGTAAGTTAACTCTTTTTGGACATACGTCGAATGCATATGGCTGTTGCGCCGGAAGCTCGTGCATTGATTTGTTTCAGAAGGTCTTTATTAACCCCCCGGAGCCGCGTGGAGTACGTATTATGATCGATGGATGCCCCCCTTCACATTACAGTATACTCATAACAGTTTAAAAATATATAAGATTTATTATTAATAGTATTGACAGTGGAAGAAGAATACCTTCTGCTGGGTTCATGACTGCATCATGGAGGACAGTGGCAACACTTCCTGCCACACCTGAAGTGGAGAAAAGAAAAAACATTATGTACATCACCATATCAAGTGACAACATGAGAAAAAACAGAGGAACAGAAACTCATAAGCTACATTTGCAATGTCCTATTTTCCAGACAAGAGGGCACTCCACTTTCCCTTCCATTTCCCAAAAACAACCCTGAACCTTTCAATAGGGATGCACTGATACTGTGCTCGTGTACTCATACTCACTCATTAAAACGCTCCGATACCAACCACCGATACCACACAGCGTGTACAGTACAGTGCTTGTGACAAAGAAACACTGACAACAGAGCAAACAGAGAGCAGAATGGATATATCACAGGATGTCTATGAAGTTAATGTATAGAGTTAATAGAATGTTAAACAAATTAAATATTTAAGCCTATATAGCTGCTGTGTGTGAGATGATAAACGAAACGCGGAGTGGATTGAGCGCGCAGCATCACAGACGCGCAAGCTTGTCGAGCGCATTCCTTATTCACAAACATTTCTGGAACATTTGTAGTTTGGTCGGATATGTCAATAGCAAATTAAGTAAAACGAGGCATATATTAATAACGTTAACTGACGGTAAAAAGAGAGAGACGTTACAACAAGTGGTTCCCTACAAGAAGTTTACTGTGTGCAAACATCCGAAGCGCGCACCCAGAAAGCCGCGTCTCAGACAGCGCTTGAATACTGCATTGAATTCTCTTTCACGTCTACTTGCACTTGAACTGACAAATTCACACAAAATTGTTAAAAAATGCCCGTCTTTGCGAGTATCCTAGTAAACATAGTTGGTTATGTCTTGAGTGAACAAACAGTTGAGAAATAAAACGCATTTGTAACAGTATATTGGATCCGTGTATTTGGTCTTAAAGACACAGCAGCCTAATATTCCTAATCAATCAACAAAGGACAAAAATCACTTATTGCTCTTGACTGAATGACGTTTGTAACTTTAATAAAGATTCATTTATATTTAATTTATACAGTGAAGACTATCCAGTGTTATTTTACATTTGATTACTTTATTCACATTCTGTACCTGAAAACTACTGATAGACCTACCTGAAAACCACTGTTTATTTCATTTGTATCTTTGTTCTATTGTATTTATTTGTGCAATTTGTAATTGGATTATTTGTTCTCATTTTATTATTGACTGCTTATCTTTAATAATGTTTTAAATTTACATTAATTAGGCTAGTAGATTTAGTTGTAGTATCAAAATTGTAATAGAGAATTGTGATATTTCACTGGTATCTAAACATCTGAACCACTGACCCAACTGGACCAGTAGTAAAAAAATCCTTAGCATTGAACCTTGCTGAAGCGCTATTGCTATTAAAGGGGACCTATTATGCAAAATTCACTTTTACATGGTGTTTAAACATAAATGTGTGTCGGCAGTGTGTACACACAACCACCCTATAATGGTAAAAATTCACCCACTCCTCTTATTTTAATCCCCATAAATCATAAGCAGTGTCTCAGAACAAGCCGTTTACAGATTGTAGCGTTTGTGACGTCATAAATGCTTAGGCCCTGCCCACAACTGCCAACAGACCCCGGCCTGAGTGACCTGTACACAGTCCGCCATGTTTATCTCCTCGTCAGAGCATTTAACAGCAGCATGTATTCTTATTAAAGCTACTAAGTTATTCAGTAAAGAGCAGTGAGTGATTTTCTGTTTTTCTTTTGTTGTTTGAAGCATATTAACAGCATATACAGCAGTAGTATGTGTGCGCTCAGAAAACCATATATCAGAGGTTTAGACTGATATGGCCTGTATACGCATTCAGATAATAAACTTTCATGATGATGAAGAACTGCAATGTCACATGGGTGTGACTGCAATAGAGATGATAATCAAAACCAAACAGATGTTTTGTTAGTTTTTGGCAGAGTATCCGAGGCATGAGCTGTAGGCTCCGCCCTCTTCTGGAAAGCAGGGGTGGGGAGCAGCATTTCATTTGCATTTAAAGATACATGCACGAAAACATCATGTTTTTCCTTCCACTCAAAAATGGGCATTTACAACATGGTGTAATAAATGATCTGTGGGGTATTTTGAGCTGAAACTTCACAGACATTCTGGGGACACCGGATATTTATATTACATCTTGTAAAAAGGGGCATAATAGGTCCCCTTTAAATGAAAGATAAAATATGACAGAGCAATAGAATTAACAGTGAAAATAACAGGCTTGTACAATACATTTTAAGCATAATTAAGTATGAAAATAACTGATGGAAATATATATATTTGTTAAACAAATTAAATCAACGAATATGATTCATATTCTTTTGGTTTCTCTACCTACATACCTGCAAACTCCAAAGTGGTGAAAAAGGTGACATGTTTACAAAGTAAATAGTAGTAGGGGGGTCTGGGGGCATCCACCCCCATGAGAAAATTTTCATGATTTTAACATATAAACTAAGCATTCTGGTGCACTCCCACAAGAAAATAAACTGAAAAAAAACATCAACATTTGCTTAAAAAACACAAAAAAACATTTATTGACACTAGGGCTCGGCATTGACACAAATTTCACAATTAGATTCGATTTTGATTCAGAAGCTTGCGATTTGATTTCAATTTGATCACCTTCAATTCAATATTGATTAATTTGGGGCCTATCAGGTACAGTACATGGCAAATTTCCTCAAAGAAAAAATATCTCTCAACTAACCACAGCTGGTACATCATTATAATATTAAAGGTTAAAATTAATTGATTTGTAAGCTACTTACATATAAATTACACATAAAGAAGTTTTTATAATAACGTTATAATACATTTTTAATTATGTTTCTACTCGTTTTTAATACTGTTTCTATTCGTTTTTAATATCGGCCTAAACATTTAAATGGTGGCCGTCATAAAACGGTTTTATACATTTAGTATTGAAGCACGTTAAGTACATGAATATGCAATGGCCTATAGTCACAGTGGATATATATCAAAATGCTCCTCTCTAAGTTCAAACTACCAAGTTTTTTGACATTGAACGTAAATGTTATGGTAAATGTGACTATAATTAAATAAAGCTATTTTATTGGCGCTTTTCCGCAGTTGAAACAATCATTGATCGATTAACGTTACATATGACATGATACAGATTTCAGTAAGTTGTACTGTATCTTTCCACATACCTTCGGTATTAATTTATCCTACATCCATTCATGTTTATTTTGTGTAGTAAAGCGGAAGAGATGATCGGTTCACGTGTGCTCTGCCTCTGTTTGAACTGAAGCGCTACAGCGATGTGTCAGTCACACCACAGAGCGCCAAAAAGATCAGGACAGCTCGAGAGACGTTTATGGTCTCACTCCAGTCTATGGGAAAGTAGCCCATTTTCGATTTATTGTGCCTGCAAACTCACCCTGACACCCCCCACCCCCAAACAAAAAAAACTCTCCGGATCTACACGATTCACATAAATGACATATTTTGATTCAAAACAGCGAATTTCGCCGAAAAGCGACTAGTTTGCAGGTATGTACCTAACATATTTAAAAATTACAAATGCAGTGAAAATGCAGGTATCGGAAAATACCAAAAAAGTATCTGTATCGGCCCCGTTCTGGAAAAATTTTAAATTGTAAACCCTCGATCCCTTGCTCTTGGGTTCTAAAATCAGAACTCTATGGACATTCAATAGACATTCATTAAGATCTCAGGAAATTAACCCCTTCTCCTACCGTTAGCAATGTGGCTGTTGCCACCATTCTGTATGATGTCACTAAGGCTGCGCTTGATTCGCTCGTAGCAGGCGAAATAGAGTGCGTGGGCGGGGCCGGCCCCCAGCACAGTGATATTGAGGCCCCTCAAGGGCCGAAGGACGCCCTCGGTCCGCACAATCCTCTTCAGCGCTCCGTACACGCTACGGTACTGAGCCTTTGGGTCCGGCTGTAAACTCTGCATACGTGTCTAAGAACAGAAAGAGAGCAACATTTAGGGATATCAAACAAGAAATAATAATATTTGATATGCAAAGAAACAAAAATATATTTACAAACAGGAACAAGACCAAATCATGAAGATCAGTTCTTGTTTCTTGTATTCTAATATCATAATGTTTTAACAAATTCCACAAAAAACAGATAATTTATAGAGACCGTTAAAAATAGATATTTTGTGACAGAAACAAAAAAGAATAGTTAAATTGTTAACAAAAAAGGGAAGGAAATACCAACAATATGTAGGCAGAGATAGAAGCCATCCATCCTTCTGCTTACCCAGCATTCAGCTCAGTTATAAAAACATGCTTTGTTTAATGTGAATGAATTGGCACGAATCATCATAACACACACAGACTGAGGGGCACAGGGCTTGGTTTAGCTGAGCCAGACTTCTGACTATCAGAATGAAGCCTGATTCACACACTGCAGCTTATTCTGGCCGAAAAACGCCTGCTCAGACATGACAAGATGGTCTGAGCAACAAAGTAAAAATTTCCCACCCAGTTTTTTGCAGTCAATACTACTGGAGGGAGTATAGGCCTCCCACATTTTTGATGTAAGCATTTCAAAAATCATTTGGATTCAGAACAATTGGCTAATGAATGATTCAGAACATCATTTGTGAACCATTGAAAAGAGCTCGCTTAACTGAACATTTCACTTTCACAAATCACGTACAGTATATGGCTTGAGCATATTTTGCAATATATAACCTTTGAAATATTTTAAACCATTTCATAAAAAAAGAGATCTAGATTGCAACACGCATATGATGCATGATGATGAAGTGAGAGTCATTTAAGTATATAGTCCATGTAAAACAAGTTTAATCTTGTAAATAACCCAAAACAATCTTTTTCAACCATTCTTTTTTCCCCATTCTCCTTCTAATTCTGCCACTTAAACCTAAACCCCTGACACACTGGAGTGACTGGTTACGGCTTACTTTGAACAAGATATTATTACAGCTAATCAAAAGGGTTTAATTAGTGCTTCTTCAACAAGAAAACTAGACAAACACCCAGATAAGTTTTAATTATCCCTAAACGATTCAAAATTAAACCCCTGTCATCAAACCGCAGCAGCTAGCTGGATAACAGAGATCTCCCAGAAAACATCAGGGTAGATGAGTTGTGTGGAAAATTCTGATCCATTTCAAACACTTCTGTAAAAGAAATCTGAGCACATGCTTGATTATAACAACAATAAAAGCAAAGTCTTAATTACTAATCTGTTTTATGAATATTTTTAAGTGCATTCTGAAGGGCTTTAGCAAATGAAAAGCAGAAGAACGGCTAAATATGCCACAGAAAACACTGAGCCTGTGTAGTTTCCTCAAATTGAGTTAAGAAAGACACAAAATGCCACGAAAATATATGTTTGAAAGTCCAACCTCAACGGGTTACACTTCCTCTGAGACAAAAATTTCCTTCATTGAAAAAAAGAGACTCAAATAGGGACTATTGGAATTATTGTAAATAGGAGTCGGAAATTAGACATGAATGCCCTCTCAAGTATTAGTACTACTGGGAAAGTCAGAGATAATTTTAATACCCGAGTTTCCCAGTTGGGCATGCCATAAACCTTAAACATGGCGGAGGGGAGAACGATTGCAGCTGTGACTGCTATTCTATCACCTTGTCTTGTTGCTAAAGTAGTGCATATTTACATATATGAATAACCATGTGAAGCATATTGTATGTTTTATATACCACAAAAATAGCATGTTTTTGCCCGAAATTCCAGAATCGGCAGCAAGCTATCTAGTGCGGTCGATGTTTACATGGTTGTCAACAAATGGGGCGCTCCATTTTATTAAAAAAAGCTGCCATTTGATCGGCACTTTCCAAACTACTGGAGCGATGCCCCAGCACTTTAGGCAACAGAGTGGTGGAACTATGACACATTTTTGTAGGCCAAAACCCAGAAGCGATTTAGCATTTTAGCACTTCCCGTTCCATCATCCAAAAGTCAATGGGTTTTTTGAATGGGTTTTTGGTTAAATGGCTGAAATAAGGTCTGTGGTAATAAGCTTAAGATATTTTCACCTTTTATTCTACGACATAAAATACATCAGAATTAACCTACCCGTGATTTTTTTAAGCTGTTATATGTCTTGAAAATGACGGTTGCTAACAAGTGGCTAAATCGAACAACAGAGGCTGTTGGCGACATTAAACGTCATCACACCGAACAGGTAAGCTTAGTCTACTTTTACGTAATGCTTATAACTCCATTCTTAAAAAATATTCAAATTCAAACTTTCAGGGAAAATGTCTTTAGATAAAGACTGAAAGAGTTGTCGGAAGCTTAGTGTTGGTAACGTTGAAACCGTGCGACTGTGGTGTAGTTCGCTTATAGCCTACCTTTAGCTTTTTGCTTCTGGCGACTGCATTTAGGCTTCAAAATTCATAAAAGTTGTGTTCATCTGTGAAAATTATCTTGATGACATGTAAGTATCATAAACTTTTTGTTGATCACAGAACTTAGTTTTTTGGATTATCCAAAAAAATATGGGAAAATCCTATTGGGTTTTTCTCGAGGGAACCAGCGTGATGCTAACTGCCGATTGGCCTACAAAGTCAGGCCTGACTCTGAACAATCAAAACCAAATCAAAACTTCCGGTTCAGCTGGGGGCGGGGCAACAAATAGTTAAAGCGCTCACTGGTGCTTAACAGGAGCTGCGTCGGAAAACTTAGGCAGCTGACTTGTTGCCTCTCTGACTTATCAAGCAACGACTCTGCAGGCAGCGTTTGCACATGAAGGTATCTCACAGAACCTTATTTCAGACAGACTTCTGAGGCAGCGTAACGTTTAATGATCTACAGCAAAATAGAGAAAGCTTTGGTGATAATGCAAACATTTAGTTAATTTCAGGACACATTTACACAAACTTTCAGATGGTAACTTTATTTTTTAGCTCAATTGTCACAGAATGGAAAGCACAGGTTTGTGGGATATCAAAGGCTGTGAAGGATGCATCTATGCTGCCTTCAAAAATTGATCAGATGAAGGCATCTCATGAGACAGGAAGTGAAGCTAACATTGGATTCGGACGTGCCTTGATGCCTTCCTACTTTGGAATGCGTCCTCCGAAGGCAGTATTTTCCAGTTTTTGGACGCAGTCACTATTGGTATCGATATTGTAAGTGAATGTAAATAAGCTATGCTCATATGCTGATTTTTAAATTGTAATTTTGTTCGCAGCTGAAATGAGTCATACCACTGACTTTACCGGAGCAGCTGAAGTGAATATGCGAGAAAACCCTCTCATTCAGGCACGCGTTTATTGCATGGATGGAAAAATATCGTTATGTAAGGGTTTAAAATTCATATGCTCAGTTCAAATGAATCAAAGTTTGCCCTCGGGATAAGTAAATATAGTTAAGAATAATGAACAGATTTCAAATACCAGTGAAGACACCATGAGCCAGAGAAAGAGAATAAAGAGGGCAGTGCCTTCCTTGAAAAGGGGACAGAAATGTTTTTCTTGTATCATTCGAAGTTTCTTTCTACTGGCTTTATGCAGTAGATAAGGTGACATTATATGAATGCTTAAACTGAACTGGTCACTATCAAACGTCTGTCGTAACAGAGAGGTGACAGTCCTGACAGGAATGTGAGTATGTACCGTACGCGTATGTGTGTGTGTGTGTTCATAACTGCCGGTTAATCAACCTGTCCCAAATACAAGAGACACTCTTGCACATTCACACCCTTCTGGATGTGTGAGATTACGACCTCTGCCCCGGCCCACCCATTCTACACTGATTACTTGAGTTACCGCTGTCAGCCTGAACATTTAGGTCAGCTAAACTTTCACACTTTCAAACTTTCATAGTTTATAGCTTACATATTCATATATAATAGCTGTCAAGAGATTATAATGATTAATCATGTTTTATTTGTAGTCACTCTACTTTCAAATACAGAAAATATAAAAAACTTAATATGCAAATAAGCCATATACCATTTTAAAAAATAGATAATAAGCTGGTGGGCTAAATAGACATACATGCACACATAACCATATTGTTTACTGTATTTTTGATCAAATAAATGCAACCTTAGTGAGTATAAGGGACTATTTAAAAAAATATTTAAAAATTTTACTGCCCCTAAACTTTTGAACAGCAGTGTTGATATATAATATATAATGATATATAATATTCATGTGGAGCAAGGGGATACAAATCATTTTTATCATGTTTCTATACGTTTACAATGCTACTTTTCAAAAACTATGGTTAATAAACAATAACTATGGAAAATTTTCAAAAGTACAAAGCAGAATCAAGAAGAGCTTTAAAGTCCGAGTTATGGGCCGAGATATTAGTTACCCATGTAAAATTCCTTTGGTTCTAGTGATATTAGATTGAGAAAAAAAAAAAATAAAATGAATGCCGTTTTAATTTGCCTTAAAACATTCCAACATATGCCTATAAATTCTGATAGTGAACTCTAAATCAAAATATTAAATTTGGGATCACATATGGTATAAATTATGCAATATTATAGCTAATTACATGTATTAATGCAATACAATTATAAAAATAATAGTAATAAAATAAATATTAAGATCTATATAAGTTTGTGGCACCAATGCCACTTCTATTAAACATTTGTCCGGCAGTTAAACTCAAACATCAATGTAAACATTAACGATTTTAATCTTCACTTTATGCAATGCACAAAGAGCACAAAGCTTGGGTTGTGCGCAAGACGGACAAAGAAGTGGTTCATTTGCGTTGTTGTAATGTTTTTTTTTTGGGTCAGTGTATGGAGATGAAAAACACTGTCATTCCTCTTGTTTCTCTATTCTGGTTCCTCTAGTATTGCTGCATCTCTCTGAATCACACTCTGCCTCTTACTGTACATACATCTCATTCACAATATTAGCAAACACTGGCATACAGAAACTTGTGATCCCTTAAAGGGATAGTTCACCCAAAAATGCTCAAGGCAGTTGGACATAGTGGTGTATTAGAGGTAAAAAATGATATAAATACTGTTTGGTTTCTCGCACAAACCGATCGTTTCGTGTGTCTTAGGACATCAATGTGTCGTCACGAGCCGCAGGGTTTAATTTGGATTTGTCTGTGCATGTTTTTTTGACTCTTATAGATGGAGTTCCCATTGCCATGCATTATACGACTGACAGACCGCAACGGTCGGAGTTAAAAATCATGATGTGTGTTCTACTGAAGAAACAAAGTCACCTACATCTTGGATGCCCTGGGAGTAAGCAGATAAACATCAAATTTTCATTTTTGGGTGAACTATCCCTTTAAAGAACTTTCAGTCACACAGTGAAACACAAAGACACATCCATAAGGGAAATATCCGGAAAGGTCTTCCAGAGGCATGAGATTTAGGCTATTCTTGAGTTTCACTCAATAATTAAATGTAGAAAAACTACAGATTACGAACACATTTAAGTGGGTGTTAAAGACTACATTAAATGTTATTCACAATACATTAATCTTCCATAATGTGACATTTTAATTTGGACTAAAACAAAATATTCTGTGGGGAAAAAAAAATGTTGGGCAGAACATGACACTGACTGAAACGGGAAAAAAAGGTGTGGTACATTTGCTAAAACAAAGTAAATATTATATTGCGACATGAAAACAATTCCACCAGATGACTTGAATCGCTCTATTTGGAAATAATGGATCATTCTAGAATGATTGGGGTGATTTTGTAGAGGAGTGAATCTGCATGGAAAATAATAAACTAATTACAAGCATAGATAAATACAATAAAGTGCTTTTTTTCCCCCCTAACAGTCTAACAGTATTCAGGGGAAGAAACTGAATAGTCAAATGTAAAATAACACAGCATAGTCTTCACTGTATAAATTAAATATAATTACTTTTTGTTAAAGCGACAAAAGTGATTTTATCTTTGTATTTTGTTGTTTAACATTAAAGACACAGACAGCAGCAGGTTTATTAGGCTGCTGTCACTTTAAGACCAAATGCATGGATCCAACATGCATTTTCCTTCTCAATTGTTTACGTTTACGTAAGCCATAAGCGACTGTGTTTACGAGGATACTCAACAAGACAGGCATTTTGACATAATTTTGCGTGTATGTGTCCATTCAAGCACAAATATATGCTAAAGAGATATTAGCATAATGTCTGCACGGCTCTGTGCGCGCACAGAAAACAATGTGTGAGTACTGAATTGAGTTCTCTTTCACGTCTTCTTTTGCTTGATTGGTTTAAAATCACTTGAACATTTAAACTGATAAGACCTAAAACGTGCAAATGAATGAAAATGTTCACTCTATGATGGTTAAACTTTGCAATTAATCCGAGAATCACATGCGTTTCGATGCGTGGTGCCTGGTCCATACAGATCAACTATGATCCCTATTCTTGACATCATATATCCTGTGATGTGACTATCACAGATGCGCACAACGCGATATTGATGCTAAAACGATATATCGTACAGCCCTAGTAAATATTATTGAAAAATGTAACGTTGAATAAAAGCCTTAATGAAGAGATGCCTCATTTTAATTGTGAAAAAGAAGCACCATGTAGGGTTGCACGGTATACCGGTACTACAGTAGTATCACGATACTGAAGCTTCAAAATACTGGTGATGCCATTGTATTTTTTAAACGGTAGTATCGTCAGTACGATAGTACCGTAAGGAATGTTGTATGTGCGGCAGGTACACTATTTAAAACGTTAATTTGGTTCATTTTGTAGATCTGAATTATAAATGAACACAGTACTGCATGGTATAACGCTACTACTTGGTATCGTGGTTGTGACGAGCAGGGCGGGCGAGAGCCGTGAGGGAATGGTGCGAGGCCGGTGGCGCGAGTGATAATGAGCGTCAGTTGCGCGTTGCACCAGTCTCGAATCTCTCACGGAGGAGCTCCGGAAGCATAAAAGGGAAACGACGACAGTGAAGGACGAGAGAGGACCAGGCCTGGATTTTATGTTGTGTTTTATTATGTTTGTGTGCATTACTTTCGTATTGTTCTTTGTTTATTTTATATATTAAAGTTTGTTTGAATGTTCGCCGGTTCCCGCCTCCTTCTTCCCGTATCTACGAACTGTGTTACAGTGGTATAGTATTGCAAGACATTTTTATGGTATCGTGACAACCCTAGCACCATGTGCACCATTCTCATTTTCTAAGAGCGTGAATGATCACTTGGCTGACACAGGGAGTGTGTGTGTGAGTAAAGGTCATGTATGGAAAAGCAAGACTGTGTCAGCCAAGTGTCCTGAAATGCTCCTCTGAGGTGCTTCAAGGAAGTGACAAACCTTGTTACAGCTGGCAAGTCCCCCAGAATTTCTCACACACTGGAAATTCCTGTTTTACTGAACAGCCTGAATCATTACAACACTAAGGGCCTGATTTACTATCAACACATGTGCTCTGGTAACTGAATTGCAACATCATGTATGGGTAGATGTTTCAACATTACATTTGATTTTGTCTTCAAAACATATGTGTCAGCTATAAAGTAGCTAATTAAAATAATAAGTCGTCACTAATCAACATTTCCATCGCTAACACAAACCTCAGTTTCCCTTGTCCCTGAAGACATTTTTTTCAGCAGATAAAAGCTTAGAGGAAGTATTTTAAGCTAATCCCTTTCTGGATGTTTGACAAATGATTTACAGGCCTGTCGCACGAATCATTAAAAGCTTTACACCTTATCTTCTGTTAGAGTGTTAGAGGGATGATATTATCTACTTTTATAATTCTGATCTCAAATTTAATTTAATTCATCTTTACAAAAATAAGACATTGAATGTGTTTTGCAACATTTAACTCGTGCTGTATTCTTGAACAAAATTAAACATTAAACAGTAGATAATGTAAAGCTGGATTTGATTGACTCAATAAATAGTCTATGATATGACAGTATTGAGGTCACTGACACATTAAAGTGTATACGGTAATGTAAAGGAAGACTAAAAAGTAAGGAAGGAAAGATTTATTTTAAAACATGCCAATTTCCTTGAAATGCACTCTTTGTATTCAACTTGGTTTTGAAAAACTTTTATGCCATTTTAAAGGAAAGTTTCAATTTAATTACTCTAAAGGTGTCATGTGGTATAACCATCAAGTTAAAGGCATTAACATATTTGCACCTCGAATTAGGGCTGTTGATGAATCGAAATCATAATAAAATCACGATGTGAACGTGTGATTTCTAAACCGCAAAAAGCACAATTTTTCCACCAGCTCCCTTGGTGTGCACACTGTACATGATTTTTTGTTGTTTTCTCAGTAATATTGCTGTATTCTCAACAGTTTCCTATTGTATAAGTGATGTACAGTATGTTACTGTAGATTTTCAATGCATTCTGGGAAAATATTAGCCTACTGTAAATCTAAATACAGTACTAAATGACCATGAAAAACGACACCTAAAAATAATCAACATCCATGGCTTGGGAATATTTTGGATACAGGAGAGACGATGTAACATAGAGCCAGGTAATTTGCAAGACCAGTCAAACTATCAGTAGCCACGTTTACATGGAGCATTGTAATCGATTTAAAAGTCCAATCCGAATGAAAATGCTCCATATAAACACCTCAATCGGAATAAAAATGCCCAAACCGAATGAAATTGTAATCGGTTTGAGAGAGGTGGGATAAACCTTTCTATAAACCGAACAAAATAAAAAGTCTGCCATGTAAACGAGTTAAACCGATTACTTTGCGTCTACGTCATCACGTCAAGCGGTCAGGGGTCGTCAGAATGCAAAATGTCGGCGGCAAAATTAAACTGGAGTAAAACTGAAACAACACATTTATTAAATACACTGAAGGAACTCAATGAATCATTACTACGGACCTTCATCCACACGCTTCTGCTTTACGGAGGAGGGAGGGGTAGTATTGAGATGCTCCTTAGAGATGCACAGCCACCAAACAGGTCAGCTTCCTGCGCCCATCTTTTCCTCATACCATCCAGCAGTAATATGCTACAAATTTCACGCTGTTGCTTGATTAAGAGCAACACTTTACATAAAAATAGCGCGCATAAGAAATAACGGAACTCCATGTTGACAGGAATACAAGGCGGCAAACAGGACATAAGCTAATGTGCGCATGTCACAAAGTCATTCGGATTGAAAGAGCCGGTGCATGTAAACACCATATCGGATTGGATAACGTCTCATGTAAACACTCCACCGAATCTTTCAATCGGAATGATTTTAATCGGAATGACAAAAAAGTGTACATGTAAACGTGGCTACTGTGGCAAAACAGAGTAGGGACCATTCACACAGAAAACGCGTTTTTGCGGTTAAAAACACGTCTAGGGATGCCTTTTTAAAAGTTGAACTTCTTTTATCTTGACCATGCCGTGTCAAATGCGAGATGCTGCCAACGGTTAAAGACGTCTGTCTAGCGCATTTACATGAAATTTACTAGAGGTTCTAACAAAATGTAAATTGCAGCAGTCTATTTTGAAATGTTTAATTAATCTGAATGAACTGTTTTTTAAAAAAACAAACAAACAAAAAAAAACAGTTTGAATGAATGATTCAATGACTTGCTCATAAAGACTTCACTTGTTTCATTACTGGATGAATCTGCGTTTTTTTAAAGAATCTCTTGAATGAATGATTCAATGACACATACATTTTAACAGTCACTTGTTGCCACCTACTGGTGTAACGATGTAATTAATACAATCTTTATTTGAAGCGACAAGTTACTTTCAAAAGGTAATTTACTCTATTTCGATCGACATCAGTGTTTATATCTGAACTATAAACTTTTATTCCAGTACTTCTGTGATAATATGAATATCGCTGCAACCCACGGACTACAAAAACAACCCACGGCGTCAGTGTAGCCCAGTTCCACAGGAAAACCCCAGACCTGGCAACACCTTTTTTCTGGGTCAGCGGCAGCACCAATGCAGATTTGAATACTTGCTGTGATTTTGTCAAAGGTTTAATAGACACAGGTGAATCGTTATCATTTAGGAATAAGATCGCGTGGGTGCTTGAATCGACATTGCGATGTTTTAACGATTAATCGTGCAGCTAAAGCGTGTAAGGAAATAGTTTCAAACTCATGATTAAAATCGAATAAAATAAAATCATGATAGTATTATTTTTTCCAAATCGCACAGCCCTACCACGAATACATGTGAATGTACACATCATAATTATTATTTATAGTGTTTTAAATATTGCTTCCAAAGTCATGAATTTTCAAATATCATGAATTTTTAATTTATAAATGTCATAGGTTTTAGGGGGGTTGCACCACATGACATTTTACAAACTTAATTAACCATATATGAATATCAAAATTGATTTAGAAATTAAAATCATGCTACCATAGAAGAGGTGCATTATTGCATGTATGGAATGCATATTTAAATACTTTGGCCAAAAAATTCATTGGTAGTTATAGTAGTTAAATAGTTTGGATACATTTATTTGAAAACGTATTGGTCATTTTTTACTATTCTTAAAAACAGCACATTTTTCTTTGCACACATGGTCTAGGATGGTTACATCAAATGAAGAGTGGGGTTATTTCAGATGCAGAGACACATTACATTTTGATGAAAGATTTTTGTTTTGTTTTTTTAGAATAGCATGCAATGATTATTTGCAGTGACAACAAGGGCAATTGTTAATGAAAACTGGGTCAGTTTTGATTTCATGTCTTAAATTTCAAATTACAAGTCAAAATATGCCTATATGACACAAATTATGATTTCTTCTTAAGCCCAAAGTATACTGCACTTTTTACGCGTACGCGAGGGTCAGCGTACAGTTCGCGTGACGCGATTTTCGACATCAGAAGAGTACGTGCGTACTGTACACGCACTGCTGGATTTTTGTACTTGTACATGCAAGGACGTACATGCGCATTTAATTTTTTTTGCAGCAATTAGTTTATCCACAAGGTGGCAACCGTGCCCTGGCGGCGTCGATTCACAAGGTAGTCAAAGAAAAACTGCATAAACAGAACAGACCGGAACAGGTGCAAGCTACAGTGACGATGAAGGCCTACATAGACGAGAGATTGTGCGAAGAGGTTAGAAAGTTCACTCTAGCCCAGGGTTTGTTTTATACATCATCATGAGAAAGATTCACCCTTTGTACTACTAACGGCATATCTCTCTGTGATCTCTGACCAAGTTTCTTTCTCAGTGTCTGCCATTGGCTAACACACACCCATGAACACACAAACCAATTACAGCCCATTTCCTTCCAGGTAAAGTCCCGGGCCTCTGGTTCGTTAGGCATCAGAAGCGTCTCTGTGGCTATGTGCTCTCCAGACACGTAGTATGCGGCTCTCAAACGCGTAGCAGCGAGTGAGTGAAATCTGGCAGCCACTAAGGAAACAATGACAATAGCCTACGCAAGTCCCACAGAATAGATGCAGAGAGCAATCTGGCACAGTGACAGATCACTTTCACTTGCAAGTTTCCCAAAAAGACAAAGTTAGGACACTTTTGTGTCGCCATAACAAGAGTACCAGTTTGTGAAGAGATAGAGCTAGAATACCTACAGTAAGGAACTGGAAGCAAAGGACTGTTTTGTTCAGTGAACTAGCTGGCAGGCTTGAGTTTGAATGAACTGTTGTTTTAAAGCCGGAGTGAGGCTAGTCCGAAGATTAGCGCTGCACTCGCACACAAAAACACCCTGGCATTTCAACTCAACATCATGAGATGACACTTTCACCTCCGATAACATATGCACAACAAGGCAGAAACAGAAATAACCTTTTGTTCCTGAAAAAATGAATATGAAGACACAACGTCATGCTGACTTGACATGGATAAATGAAAATTCTGTCATCATTACCTCACCCTCAAGTTGTTCTAAACCTGTATGAGTTTCTTTGTTCTGCTGAACACAAAGGAAGATATTTTGAAGAATGTCGGTAACCAAACCATACTTTTTTTTCATACTATGGAAGTCAATGGGGACCAGCATCTGTTTGATTACCAACATTCTTCAAAATATCTTCCTTTGTGTTCAACAGAAGAAATAAACTCATAAAAGTTTGAAACAACTTAAGGGTGAGGAAATGACGACACCATTTTTATTTTCCAGTGAACTATCACTTTAAGTTAAAACTCATCAATTTCCTCTTTTCAAGGACACTGTGGCCTAGTGGTCAAAGATCTAGTCTGCTAACTAGAAGGTAGTAAGCAAGGGGTGATCCATAAACTACCACCATTATGCACTTGACACACACCCAGATTACTCAAGCGTAAACTGTCTCTGTAATAAGGACATAAGCTTTTGTGAAGTACACTTTAGCATACTTTTAGGACTTATACGGAAATAAAATACTTAAGTGTGAAATGAATGTAATGTTTTCAGACACATGCTATTAAATTATAAAGTAATGTAGTTTAAATTGATATCAAATGCAATTAGTTGAACTTAAGAGTGTTTTTGACACGCTTAAGTATGACTTAAATACATCTGTAAATGTAATTTCATAATTTCTTCTATTGTTAATATATAGTTAAATTGTGCTGCTAAACGTACTGACAAGCATTTATAATCAACTAAAATACACTTTAGTGTCATTTCTATTAAATATATTTGAAAAGAAAAATTACAAATTTGCAATTTAGTACATTTAAAATATATTAACTTTTAATTGTAATATCGAATAACACACTACAGTTAAAATTACAATCAATTACTTCATTAAAGAACAACAAAAGATTATCAAAACTTTTAATTTGACATTATTACGAAGTGCCCTTTATAAAAATGTACTTAAACATAGTCATTAATGTGTACTCTCTAAGGATGAACGATATATCAGCCACCATATCGGTATCAGCTGATATATGCTCATTTTTAATGTTATCGTCCCGATAAGAACATTTGGCCGATATATTACAGCCGATAAATAATGGATTATTTTCTTCAGCTTAGACACTTCAGATGCGCACTGTTCGCCATTATAGTTTTGAACTGCTTGAAATATGATTGCACTTAATTTTATTAAGTGCAACGTGTACAGCGCTAATCTGTCATAAAGGCCACATGATATTATAATGACAACATTATAATTGTGTGCTTAGGACATAGCTTTTAATAGAGAGACTTTTGTTTTTGTAATCAGGCTCTCAAAAATTATATAAAAAATTTGATTTAGATTTATCGGCCAATTTATTGGTTATCGGCTTTCAAATATGAAGAATTATCGGTTATCGTATCGGCCAAAATTTTCATATTGGTGCATCCCTAGCACTCTCTTTAACTGGCCATTTATTTCAGTAAAATTATAGGGGTTTTTTTTTTTTTTTTTTTTGAAAAACTTACTTTTAAGATTTGAAGTGAACTACAAGTGCAGTCAATTCCATTAAGCACACTTATTTTTCACAATGAATGTCTCTACTAGGTTGATAAATACACATCCAAGATGACTTATGCATGAATTAATGCATTGTTGTATATACAAAGCATGAGTTTGTTATTGACTTGTAGCAATTACAGTGAGAGTTAAGACACTATTGTAGCACATAGTACTTGAAATGACAGAGTCTAGAGAGAAATATCAGGCTTGTTTAGCAGTGAAGGTCATCTGAGCAGCTGTCAGTTACGCCTCGACTGGAGCATGCTTTAAACTGCTGTCTGGAGGAGCGATGTAATGTTGTAAAGTGGTAATTCTCGCGCGTTTTAACAGCAAAAAGCATGGCCGACTGTGCTGGTCTAACTTGGTTTGTTGTTTTTGACCAATTTGAGAAGGTTTGAGTCATCAAGTGATTTGCAATGCTGATCTAGCCTAACTTAAGTTTGAAAAGTAGGCTTGAAGGCTACGTTGCGTAAGCTGGACAGCACATTTGCCACATGTTAGTGAATGTTTTCATGTTCTGTTGTGTTGAGTTACCTTGACTGAATCCACGGGGTACATGACTGTGTGCTCCAGCACTCCGGCCACGGCGCCCGCTGTCATGTGCGTGCCCAGGGACGCATGAGCGGGCAAACTCTCGTAATCCTCGTCGCCCTCCGACGATCCGCCGTCGCTTTTCACCTCCGACATCTCCAGACTCGCCAGGACCGTCTGGGTGCGCAACTCCATGCGTGAAGGGCGGCGCTGGAAAGATTTAAACCCACAGCTGATACGCAGAGATGTGAAACGGCAACACGAGCGCGCACATTACTACCAACACCGCCGACATCATCATCTCAGCGACGCCGTGATGTCACCGTGACGCAGCGGTCCCGCGCCACACTATGAGAGCGGTAAAGTGTGAAGAGAAGGTGGGGCTCAAAGCTGATGTTACCAATAAAAAGTCACAAAAGAAGAAATTTTGAAGAATATGGGTAACCAAACAGTTGATGAGCCCCACTGACTGTAAATGGTAACAGAATTTTCATTTTTGGGTCAACTATCCCTTTAATACTTTTGGCAAGTCCGAAATGAATTTAGAAATACAGTTTGTTCGGACTGCTCGTTTCAGTGAATGGGTTGAAAATGATTCATTGTTTTATTTGAGTCATCACTCATAAGTGTTCATAAGTTCACTCATTAGTACTCACTCACACAGCATTTGTTATGAAATAAATGTTAATGAAATATTCCTGGTTTTAACAAGATTTTGTTGTTGTTGTATTTAATGAATGTGTTTCAGTTTTCCTGTGTTTGTTTTGAGGCATTTAGGGAATCTTGAGAGAACCATTCAAAAGAACCAATTCAACAGAATGATTCGCTCAAGAGTCAGATCTTTTCTTTCCTAAAGCTGAAATGAAAGACTGTAATTATGTCTGTAATTATTCAGCATTTCGTTGATATTAACTGCAGCTCTTGTGATTGTCATTTCGCACATGATATCTGTAGATATTATTGGCCAGATGGATCCATCTGTGAGAGTGTGATAGTTTAGGTGTGTCTTTTCTCAGAATGGATCTAAAGACTAATTCACCAGCGTTCACTTTATCACTTTATCTGCTCACTTTGTGACTATATGATACAGGGAATCTGGGCTTCACCAGATGTCCTCCTAACTCCACCTTTCACACACACACACACACACACACACACACACACTAAACATTTTAAAATGGCAGTCCCATTTGTGCTCCTTAGCAGTTAAGTATGAGTTCAGTGATGAAAGGATCACACTTGTGAAAAATACACTTTAGCATACTTTTAAAAAGAGCACTTAAATAACATACTTTAAAAGAATATACTTAAGTGCAAACTAAATTAAATGTTTTTATTTTCAGACACTTAATTGTGTGTTATTTACAATTAAAAGAAAAGGCATTATAAATTAAATGTCTATTAAAATCAAGAGTGCTTTTTGACCCACTTAAGTAAGACTTACAGATACATATTTATATGTTATTTCATAATTACTTCTGTCTTTGAAATATGGTAAACGTGTACTGCCGAATGTACTGACAGGCATGTATGGTAAACTTTAATATTATTTCTATTGAAACTTGTATGTCAGGTATTTAAATATATTTGTAATTACACATTTGTAATGTTGTAATTTAGCACACTTAAAATACTTTTATTGTAATTTCCAATAACTCAGTATACAGCTAAAACCATAATCAGTACTTTAGTATATCAACACATCAAAATAAATGATACTTTTAAAGCACAACAAAAGATTTTTAAAAACATAATGATTTAAAATGTACTTTAAAGTAAAACTTTTAATTTGTCATTATTACAAAGTGCCCTTTTTAAAAGAGTACTTAAAGGATTAGTTCACTTTCATATAAAATGAAAGGAAACGGAAAAAATGTAACTGGCGCTGCGTTCATTCCGTAAGTAGAATAGGGAAGGCGTAGGACATACAGCGTAAGCTTTTTGAAGAATACGAAAGTACGGTTTTGGCGGAAGCACTTGCGAGGCATTCATTTGTGTTTATAAAGCATATACATTTACATTTTTTTTGAAAATGACCGATCGTTTCGCTAGATAAGACCCTTATTCCTCGTCTGGTATCTTTAAAGCCCTTTGAAGCTGCACTGAAACTACAATTTTGACCTTCAACCGTTTGGAGGCCATTGAAGTCCATTATAAGGAGAATAATCCTGGAATGTTTTCATCAAAAACCTTAATTTCTTTTCGACTGAAGAAAGAAAGACATGGACATCTTGGATGACATGGGGGTGAGTAAATTATCAGGAAAATTTTATATGAAAGTGAACTAATCCTTTAAGTGTGTCGAGAAACATAGTCATGAAAGTCTCTTTAAGTATACTTAAAGGGTTAGTTCACCCAAAAATGAAAATTACCCCATGATTTACTCTCCCTCAAGCCATCCTAGGTGTATATGACTATCTTCTTTCAGACAAACACAATCGGAGATATATTTAAAAATATCCTGGCCCTTCCAAGCTTTATAATGGGAGTGAACGGGGGGCGTGTTTTGAAAAATGTATCCATCCATCATAAATATAATCCATACGGCTCCCGGGGGTTAATAAAAAAGCGATGGGTTATTGTAAGAAAAATATCCATATTTAAAACATTATTAACTATAATAACTAGTTTCCGGCAGATGGCCGTACGCATCGATTTGCAGCGGAAGAGTGACCTCTGACCCGACGCATGACGTAATGATGAGCGCGGAAGCGTAGAGGATAGAGCAAAACAAAACACCGGTCACAAATTAGTGTCTAAAACAAGAATTTTTAAAGATAACTGTCGGAGTATGTCAATATAAGAGAAGAGGAGCTTAAATTTGTTGCACAGCCCTATTTGTTTGAACCGCGAGAGGTGTCTAAGCTTGCGATATTCCTACATCCTGCGTCATACATCACGTCAGGGGTTACTCTTGTGGTGCAAGTCAACTGCCGGAAGCTAGTTATTTTATTTTAAAGTTTTAAATATGGATATATTTCCTACAAAAACACATCGCTTCACTTCAGAAGGCCTTTATTAACCCCCTGGAGCTGTATGGATTACTTTTATGATAGATGGATGCATATTTTTGAGTAAATCATGGGATAATTTTCATTTTTGGGTGAACTATGCCTTTAAGGGGCCTTTTATTTAATTAATATTTTATTATCTGCAAGTACAGTTTTTTTAAAAATAAAATTACTTTTAAGATTTGAAGTGCACTACAAGTGCACATTCAATACTATTAAGCGCACTTCTTTTTCACAAGGGTAGGCAGAATACTTAGTAGCAAGGCCTAATACTTCACTACCCCAGTGTCGTATCAAATTATCAACAACTTTACAATATTAGTTAAATAACATTGTTGGCTTTTGAGCAGTCACAAAGCTACACACATAACTTCTACCATGGCAATGAGCCTCATCAGTTCCTATCACAGCCCATGTGAGCAGATCATATGATTCAGCCAGTGCCTGGAAGAGAAAACATGAAGCAAACAAGCAGAGCATTTAAATGCTGGTACATAGTGTATCCAACCAGTTTCACAGACACCCCTCCAACTGAGAACAAACTAGTGTGTTAGTGTCTGTATATGGCTTGTGTATACATAGTACAGCACTTCTGTTTTTGAATAGACTCGTTGAATAATTTATCATGAGGCTCTGTAGCATTTCATTGTATCTACCAAGAACTTAGAGATGTTTTAGGGGCCAGCGTGTATTTTGGTGCCAAGCTTAATGACTCTGAAGAACATCTCTGTAATGAGGAATGAGAGGGCGGCACCGAGAAACGCCTGCGTCTCAGATGCTTTCATATGATTATAATAACGTTCGTTTCAGACACGCTCTCTTTGTTCACAATTACTTGTGAAGTGTCATCATTACCTTTGAAAATGCTTAACATTAAGGAAGTGCAAAGTTCAGTTAGCAAAACTTTTTAAGTTGGGAAAAAATGATTTTTAATGATGACCGTTGGTTTTGATGGAAATTCCTTGTAAAGAAATGTTTTAGGCTACATCAAGACTCACTCATGATTATAGAGAACTAGGGATAATTAAGTTTTAAAGAAGGGTTAATTTCACAACTCTACCACCATTTACAGAAATTAAACAAACAAAATATAGTGCATGTGTATCTTTTCATTTGTGAAAAAGAAGTACACATACTTTTAACAAGAATACTAATTACAGAAATAAAGATTGTACTTAAGTGCAAACTAATGTTTTCAGACAATTAATTGCATGTTAATTACAATTAAATGAAAATATATTATAGTTTAAATTTATATTAAATGTAATTAGCTGAACTTTAGAGTGCTTTTCTGACACACTTATGTAGGGCTTAATTACATCTTAATAATTTCATAATTACATCTGTTGCCTTTGAAATTAAAGGATACTGCTGAATGTACTGACAAACATTTATAGTAAACTAAAATATACTTTAATGTTATTTCTACTCAAACTTATGTCATGTATTTAAATAAATTTGAAATTACACATTTGTTGATTAAGTTGCAATTCATTTTAAATATTGAATAACAATAAAAATTATAATCAAGTACTTTATGGCCTGGTTTCACAGACAGGGCTTAGACTAAGCCAGGATTAGGCCTTAGTTCAATTAGGACATTTAAGTAGTTTTTATACATTTTCACTAGAAAAAACATTACTGGTGTGCATCTTGAGACAAAACAATGGCTCTGACATATTTTAAGATATGTCAGTACAATTTGCTTTCAATTAAAACAGTTTAAACATACATTTTAGTTTAAAATGGCTTAATATGGAAGGCGGTCTGGTGGAAGCTAGATATTTTACTTCATAACTTGTTAAATATGGATATTTTTTACTCAAACGCATCACTTCGCTTCAGAAGGCCTTTATTAACCCCCCAGAGCCGTGTGGAGTATGTTTATGATGTATGGATGTGGATGGAAGCACTTTCTTCAGCTCATACTCATGACCCCTGTTCACTGCCATTATAAAGCTCGGATGTGTCAGGATATTTATTAATATAACTCAGATTGTGTTGATCTGAAAGAAGAAAGTCATATACACCTAGGATAATTTTCATTTTCATTTTAAAGTAAACTAATCCTTTAATACAAATAAGTGCACTTCTTTTTCACAAGGGTTTATGTGTAAGCATGGTGAGTCATACTAGCGTCTCCCTCAGGCCATGTAGCCTACGATAGGCTCAAACGATTCATTAACATAATTTCTGTATTTAAAATAATAACCATTTTAAGTATAAAGCCAAATTGATTTTGTCAAACGTTTCCCCAAAGCATATCCATTCCTTCAACAATTTAGCTGCACACGTCAACTAAACGTATCCCTAAAAATGCTTTTGAGAAATGCAAATACCTCAAAGAAGAAGTGAGTATCCGTCTCAATCCATGTGTGTTCTTGAACTGTAGATGCTGCTCCAGTAGAGAGAGACAATAAACCTGAATAAAGGAAAAAATGCCCAAAATAAATCTGAACACTTAATCATGGCTTCATCTCTTATTTTATGCATTTATTTATTTTATTTTTTAACATTTTTGTTAATTTATTATTTTACCCTTGCCTCAGACACACAAAAAAAAAAAAAAAAAAAAAAAAAAAAAATATATATATATATATATATATATATATATAAAACGGTTAGTTCCTGTCCTTGATTCTGATTGGTCAATAGCTGTGTTTATTCACGATAAAACACGGCTATGACCGCTTCACCCAACGGTTCTGTGTATCACTACACAACACCCTTACCAACCACTCTTAGCAACGTAAACTGTATGTTCTCTGTTGATATTGTTCATTGAAGCTTACTGTATTATGTAGAAGAGTATTGTGAGAAAGAGATCGAGTGAGCGAGTTTATTACCTGCATTCAGATTTAGCATTTTCCTTCCGGTCAGTCCTGTGTTCATAATAAAAAATCTGTTTAAATGTCCGATGTATCATCTTGTCCAGGGGTTTTCCCGTGACTAACAGCGCTAGTCAAAGCATTTGTCAGTAGCATCTTGTTCCGTGTTCACAACAATTCACTCTTTTCAATGCAAAAGTCTTCGCTACTGACTGACACACTCATAAAGACAGTCTTTGCCGCCATCTAATGGCCTAATAATGTAACTTCTGTTGCTGTTCACGGTCAGGGACTATTTTTTCCGGCGGAAGGAAGGTTTTTAGTAATTTTACTTCATGAAAGTTGCATTGATACATATTTTTGGCTTTAATATTTGTATTGTGTGGTAACCGTTTTATAAAAGTAATAAGGTACTCAAGGCTAGTGCTGTATCGTGAATTTGTCACGGCTGAAAAGGGTTGCAACGCCCTTCAGCCGTGACTTATTCACGAAACAGCACATCTCTCGTACCTTATTGCTTATATATATATATATATATATATATATATATATCAGTGTTTCCCATACTTTAAGACTGTGGCGGCCCGCCACATTCTAATTTGTCCCGCCACAGTCTCAAAATTAAACGGAAATTAGGCCTGTCGCGATATTTAAATAACTGATTGATAATTGCGCTCTTTTATACGGCAAAAATGGTTGTCATAGAGCAAAAGAAATAGACTTGCACCAATTAAGTTTTCGTGTAGGCTACTATATTCAAAGTCAAACAGCGCGTCGCGTTCGGTAACGACAGTCAGCACGGTAAAACTCTCCAATATGATATATTCCCATTATAATACTTGATATGTAGATAAAGGGCTGTGGATTTGCATAAAATGACTTTATCTTGCTGGAGTTTATTGCTGTTTCTGAACGATGTCATCATACTGGCTACAGTGTGTCTGTTAGATCAAACAACACAAGGACTATGAATTGGCGTCACACGCACAATAACTGGAATTTAAAAGTGAGAAGAAACATATGATCAATAAACTGTTAGATGTAGATATACACAGGGAACTTTTCAATGCGCAGCGCAACTGGGCACTGTGACTCCATATTGCTTTAAGCACATCATTCTGCACCCGGGATGCGCATAAGCAGTTTGTGCTGCTGTTTTTAAGCGTTTCATATTATCATGGTTTTGCACACTGAAAGATTATTAATATAGCCTATTTTGTTCTGTCGTATCTATATCATATCTTGTTGCCCCATTAAAATACATTTAAAATAAACGTCTTTTAATCTTAGATTATTATAAATACATATAAGTCTTTACATTCAAATATAAATATGAATCAAATATAAATAGTTTTTTCATTTCATAAGAATACAAATAGTAATTTTAAACTTTTTATTAACATATTTAGATTTTATAAAATTACTGTGCAAAGTTTTTTTCAAGAATTATGCTAGCATACTTTTTGCTGTTGAATTATATAGTCACCTAGATTTTATTTATTTATTTATTTTTTGGTCAGCTTATGATTATATATTTTTATTCATTTTTTATTTTTCTCTATAATGAAGTAGTGTGTTTAGTGCATTCTGGATTGTTTAACAAATCAAAGAGTGACCATTAGTTCCACAAATACAGATGTATAGATACAGGCCCCCACTAATTATTCTAGAAATAAATTAATTCAACAAAGGTAACCTCTTTTGCTACATATTTTTAATGGTTTAAATGTATACTCTACATGTTTGACCACTTATGAACTATCATTTAGCCTACTATATGTTGTGTACGTGACTAATGTGCCCTACCATAACCAATAAATAAATTACTATTAGAGCACAAAACTGTTTACAAGAGAACAAATTTCTTCATTGATCTAATCACTTAAATTCTGCTCTCAGAATGCACCAGATTTATGCATTTAAATTTAAAATGTACAAAATTTTCCTCCATTATATATATAATTACTCAAACTAATCTCAAACTTACCTGGGTAGAAACTGAAACCGGCTTCATACAACAGGCCTCATCAGGTTAACTTCTCAAAAATCTTTACTTCACATATCTTACATAGCCTACTAAGAAAAAAAATCCTAATAAATTCACCATATTCAGTCAGGAACTGTGCCCTCCAATAGTTGTTTCGGATTACGAAATGGTAAGGCATATGTCTGTTTTTAGTCATTGTATCATTTTGTGCTTTCAGTGTTTGCTGTTATCACATATCTTGACTCCTAAATGGAGTGCAGTTTAAATATGCTGTAAGTGGTCTGTCATTGATGGCAGTGCATATCAAGCCGTGTTATAGACCTTATGTGACAGGAACAAGCAGCCATCTTTAGAATTTTGTCTTTGAACAGTTCTGTACATTTCTATGGCATCGCTGTCGAAGAGTAATTTGCTGGTGAAGTGGATTTACTTATTGTACAGTTAACGAAAATTATCATGAGCATTGTAATGTTTGAAGCAGATGTAATACCAAATGTCAGTGGACCGGGAAGATTTTAAAACGAGCGGTTCATTCATAACCTTCATGATGTGGAAATATAAACCGTAACACAGAACACAACAAGCGCAGCGCTGAAAGGGGCGGGGCTACTTGAGGTCTGTTTTAATATTTATATAGACCTTATGTAGCCCCGCCCATTTTCAGCGCTGCACTCGTTGTCGTTTGTCTTCCGGTTTGTATTTCCACAGCTATCTTTATTATTTACGGCTCATTTTAAAATCTTCCCGGTCTGACATTTGTTAAGACATCTGCTTTAAACATTACAATGCTCACGATAACTTTCATTAACTCTACAAGTAAATCCACTTCACCAGCTAAATATTCTTTGACAGCGATGCCATAGAAATATACAGAGCTACCGCAAAAATGGAAGTTCAAAGACAATATTATAAAGATGGCGGCACGCTTGTTTCTCTGGCGCATAAGGTCTATGCAATTGTTTTTTATTTAGTTTTTATTTTTATATATTCAGTTTTCATTTTAATTTTAGTAATTTTGTTTTGTGCCTTTGTCATTTTTATTAGATTTTTACATTTCTATTTAGCTTTATTTTTTTATGTCAGTTTTAGAAATTTAGTAATAGTACTTATTTTATTTCAGTTTGTTGGCAAGGCAACTATTCTGTTTTTCACTTGAGTTTTTTAAAGGTGCAGTGTGTAAATTTTAGCGGCATCTAGTGGTGAGATTGCGAATTGCAATATAGAGAAGCTACGGTGGCCAACACAAGACAAACATGTCATCATCTGAGACAGCAGAGAGTGGCCAGTCAAGCAAACGCGCTCTGTAGAGCAGTTAGTCTGTTTAGGGCTACTGTAGAAACATGCCGGTGCAAAATGGCAACCTAACATGTAAGAGGACCCGCGGTGTATGTAGAAATGGCTCATTCTAAGGTAATGAAAACATAACGATTCAATATGTAAGGTCTTTATACACATCTGAAAACATAGTTATGTATATTATATTGCATTTCTGTCAATAGATGCTCCTAAATATTACACACTGCACCTTTAAGATTAAGTTTTTCTTCTAATATTTCAGCTATATTTTATTTCAGCCTTAATTCAATTAACAAATATTATTTTTAATAGTTTTAGTTTAGTTACCAACAACAACACTAATATCAAGATATTTTTCTTCAGGAAAACAAAGTAAAATGACTGTGAAACCAAACAATCTGATGTGAATTTTTACATGAAATGGTTTGCCATTCATACAAATTTGTAAAATTTGAAAACATAAGATTTTTAGAAAAAAAAATAAGCATGAAAATTCACCCCTAAACATAACCGTCACTGGGGTGTCAGCAGATCATACAACATCGTATCAATGAGATCATACGAATTCACACAAAAAATAGTGACCAATTCTCTGAAATGCAAAATGGTTAAGAATTGCCATGAGATTGTCTTGTTTTTTTTAATCACCAGGCCCTAACAAAGCTAATGTTTTCATAGTGGAGTCGCTTCGGACAGCTGAAGACCACATGTTTGGTCATTTAGCATGTTCTCAGGTTTGTTTTGTAACATAAGAATGAGAAAACAGGGGTCAGTCACTCTTTACAGCTCTGAGAGAAGTGAAAACGAGAAGGGGATAACCTCTCCGTCCAGAGCACATCGTAAATAAACGACTGGAACAAAGTCGTCTTGATCGTGAAGAACTCAACACGTGTCTTCTAGTCAAGGGTCCCACTTTCAGTTCAAGACTATGGGGTTTTCACTTAAGCAAGCACCATTAAGAGGAAAAAAACACAAAACACCTTTTTAATTCTTAATCTTTTTATCTTTGACAACAGCAATATTGAAGGAATTGATGCTTCTTTAACAGCTTGTGTGAATATGATACTTGTGTTTTCACAAATACCAACAATATACAGCAGCGACTGACCGTCCAAAGAGAGGCATCGTCCACGTCAGAGGATTTCTTAAAGAAAAACAAGTCATGGACAACAGAGGCCAAAGAAAAGGGAGAATTTGCACTGAAAAGCATGGACCTACACATTCATTCAGGGCACTGTATACCATTCAAACAATTCCCAAATGGCTTTTAGATGGAAGTTTTGTCATTAGAATCATGTCATAATACATCCTAGCTAAAAGCCTTGTAATGGTACCTTGAAAAATTGTACAAAATTCATTTTCTTTTAAAAAAGACAGTTCACTCAAAAATGAAAATTCTTATCCTCATGTTGTGCTAAACCTGCTGGACCTTCTTTCTATGGAACACAGAGGGTGAATTTTGAAAGAACATGTTGGTCATTACTTTCGCTGTAATGAAAGTGAAGAGGACCATGGCTGTCAAACGAGAAATGTCTCTAAAGTGGCCCATACGACTCGTGCACTATAGTATATTCTGAAGTCATATGATAGCTCATGTGATAAACGGACCGAAACTAATTGAATTTTAGCGTTTCTCACACAAGACAATTGTTTGACTTAAGGAACACTTCATACTTTGAATAAAGTCCAATGATCATCCATTTTAAATCTTAAAGCCAATTCATTGTCATTGCGTGCAAAAGTGTGATTAATACATTTCTCACAATTTATTTCTGTTGCCACCAGAAGGTGGTCACATGGTTTTGGAGGAACATGAGGATGAGAATATGGCAATGTATTTTTGGGTGAACCCTTTCTATAAATTGTATGCTGGAAAATGTGATCTAAACCCTAAGACAAGAAAACATGAAATATATTGCACCGATTCTCATGATAGAGCTCTACATGTTTAAATAACATTTACAGCTTCACCCCCATGTGAAGTCTATGGAAGCTTGTTTCCGCCAAAAATAAAAAAGGTAATTGCAACTTTTTCATCTCACAATTCTGACTTTTTCTCGCAATTGCATGATATAAAGCCACAATCGAGTGTTATGAAGTATGAATTGCGAGATATAAATTTGCAATTCTGAGAAAAAAAGTCAGCCTTTTTACTTCAGAATTGTACTTTATAACTTGCAATTGTGAGTTTACATCTCACGATTCAGACTTTTTTTCCACGCAATTGTGAGTTTATATCTCACAATTCTGACTTTTTTCCTCACAGTTGCGAATTTACATCTTACAATTCTGACTTTTTTCTCACAATTGCATGATATAAAGCCACAATTGAGTGTTATGAAGTATGAATTGTGAGATATAAATTCACAATTCTGAGAAAAAAAGTCAGTCTTTTTACTTCAGGATTGGACTTTATAACTTGCAATTGCGAGTTTATATCTCACGATTCACTTTTTTTCCACGCAATCTCAAGATTCAGAGTTTTCTCGCAATTGCGAGTTTACATCTCACAATTCAAACTTATTTCCTCACAATTGTGTTTACATTTCACAATTCAGACTTTTTTTTCTTAGAATTGCATGATATTATTTCGCAATTGCGTGTTATAAAGTCAGAATTGCGAGACCAAGTCAGTCTTTTTACTTCAGAATTGGACTTTATAACTTGCAATTGTGAGTTTATATCTCACAATTCTGAGAAAAGAAGTCAGAATTGCGAGATATAAACTCACAATTGCAAGAAAAATAGAACTGTGAGATTAAAAAGTTGAAATTATCTTTTTTTTTTCTTTTTTTTATTCTGTGGTGGAAACAAGCTTCCATAGAAGTCTGATGGGTGATGGCTTTAAAAAAAAAAAAAAAAAAAAAAAAAATCAAGGTGCGCATACATACACATGCTCACAATCATATACACTCACAGACAAGCAATAAGCAGTTCCCATGATAAAGCAGTAATTCTGACACTGTAACACTGTAATATTTACCACTGAACCGTCTTGCACAACCTTGAATGAAAAAAAAAAAAAAAAAATCAGAAGTCATTTTTCTCTGTCTCCCTCAACATTCCTTCAGAATGTACATAGTGCTTTTTAAAATAAGACAGATGGATATTTAATGTTGTTTACATTTCATGGAAAAGTGTTTAGGTAGAAAAAAGGTGACCAAAACTTCTGAATCCTATTAGAACTTTCTAAATGTGCCTGTTTTTTTACATGCTAAAGGGATTTTAAAATGGATTAGCTTTCTATCATGGTATCCAAGCAGTCCAACTTCAGTGTCTAAAAACCCCAAGAAAAAGAGTTTTGAACAGACAAAAAAAATGTTTTTGGTGTTAAAAACATTTCACATTAATCCTTTAAAATGAATCTCAATCTGTTTCTCTTTGGCACAACCAAGTCATTTAGTAAATGTTCAATTATGCGTAGTCTTGAGTTGAGGCAGCAGCCGGCAGAAACTCGTCTAAACTGTGATGTATATAAATCCAAATTGGGGACACGTACAGTATATAAACCATACTCAATCCTCCTGACCTCTTTCACATTGATAGTGACATTAAAAATCCAAAGGCAGCCTCAGCGTTCCTCACAATAAATAAACAACGAAACATCACAGCTGATCAGAGGCAGTCATATGGTCCAGTCTGGGCAAAAACTGCAGCTGCAGTCTTTACATTACAGTGAACGTTCACTGGTCTTGGCTGAAAATGTCTTATTATTTTAGGAAAATGCAAAACTGGCCAGTAGAGGGCCGACATGACGATTGTAGGAGTGGGACTCATTTTTAAAAAGCAAAGCGCCTTCATTGGAGAGGTGTGTCAAGAAGGCTCTCCTCCAGTGATTGGCCAGTTGTTTGACTGACAGGCTCCAGGCCCTATAGGGTAACAGGGAGGTCTGGTGAACCCAGGCCCTCTTCCAGCCACTGGACGGAAGCGGAGGCACCGCGGTGGAGTGTGGAGCGGCTGTGTATGCGTCTCAGACGAAGCAGGTAAAGGAGGATGGACAAAACCACCACCAGAAAACAGGCCAGGAAGAGATAGTGGTTATTCATGAAGGAGAAGCTGTGATGCCAGCGAGAGTGAGAGCCCTTCAGACTCTCCTGCTGGATGTCCCTGATCAACCCAAAGACAAAAAAAAAAATCATCAAAACTCTGCCATGTACACAATTTTACATTTAATATAATATCTATGCATTATTTCATGAAATCTACACACACACAAAAAAAACACTTTTTGTTTGTGTGTGTAAATATGGTTAGTAGTAATATGACACTTTTGTAATAATAAAAAAAAGTTAACCAAATACTCTATGTCTCTATAAAATGTGCAATAAAATCACAAAAGAAGAAAGGATTTTAAAATAACTACGTGCAATATTATTAAGTGGCAAAAACCTAACATTACATGTCTGTCTCTGAGACACTCGTATTAGCAAAATGCTACTTCAGGAAAAAGACAGTTGGAAGATGCTAATTTACAGGGCAAAGGGGTTACAAACTCATAAAAATTAAATGTTTAGAAATTGTGTTGGCTATTATTTCAATATATTAGCTGAAATTTTAGTAGCTGAAGTTGAAAAGTAAAAAAGTACGTACAAATGTACTATTTTTTGAACTTTGTATATTAGACTCACACCTGTCTTGTTTGGTTCGATTGAATCGAACTCAAGTTTGTTTCCCCCCTTGATGCGGATCTTTTGGGCAGGTGTGAATACAGCAATCGCTGTAGAGGTGGTCTCGGTCCGGTTCCAAACGAACTCTGGTACGGTTCTGTGCTTGAGAATTTCTGTCCAATGAATGGATGACCTTAGCACACGTGCGGTTTTGTTTACAAATTTTGGATCACTTGCAAAAAGGGCAGTGTGAAAGCGAACCACACCAAAAAAAAAAAAAAAAAAAAAAAAAAAATTCAACATTGTATTTGGTCTGGACCAAAGCAAGTGAACTAGCGGACTTTCCTAAGGCTGCATTTATTTGATAAATAATACAATAAAAACAGTACAATTGTAAAATATTGTTACAGTTTAAAATAACTGTTTTCTATTTTAATATATATTAAAATGTAATTTATTCCTGTGATCAAAGCTGAATTTTCAGCATCATTACTCCAGTCTTCAGTGTCACATGATCCTTCAGAAATCATTCTAATATGATGATTTGCGGCTCAAGAAACATCTTATCAATGCTGAAAACTGCTTCATATTTTTGTGGAAACAGCGATACCCATTTTTCCAGGACTTTCCAGTCTTTTACTTTTAATGCATCATTGCTGAATAAAAAAAAGCTGTTTTGAACAGTAGTTATCTGAAAGTTTAGTAGCTAAAGTACTGTAAATTATTGACAGGGAAAATTTTTGTTGGTTGTAAAAGAAAAGACTTAATACAAGTCAGTGTAGACTTAAAACAGCAGTGGCCAAAAGTGATGTCCGGCCTAGGAAAATTGAGATCTTCACCCTTTATTCAAATATTATTAAATATTTGTTAAAGATTTTGTAAGCATATTGCGTAGTTGTGCTTATAGTCAACTGTTTTATTTGTGATAACGCAATGAAACATGCCAAATTGTGTGGACATCATTTTTGGCCAGACTGTCATACAAAAAAATTATGAACATGCAAAAACAAGAGAGAATCAACGAAAAATTAATAACTGGTTATATTGTAGTCAGTGTTTGCTTTTTCCTGTGAGCTTTTTGTTTTTCTATGCTTTTTTTCCATAGTAAAATAAAACCTGTAGCTTGCCCTTTTTTACCAAATAATTTTGTCAAATACCTTAACCAAGTTTAATGTTTTGTTCTTCCCTCAAATTTAAAATATTTCTAATATATAATATATAAAATATATCCTCATATTTTGATGGTTTAATCAAACCTGTAGGGCCATTAAAACAAATATCCCCTCCAGACATCACTTTTGGCCACTACTGTATTTATTTATATATAAGAAAAAAAATGGTACAGTTAAAGTCAACTAAGCAAAAATATTGTACCTTAGAGGTAGAAAACGTGTGCGGTACAAAATGGCTCCTAGTGTCCACTGCACTTCTTTGTCATACACCAGCAGGGCCGTCCTGAGATTCTCGTACGCCGCTGGAAACGCGAATCCTGAGTGGAGCACCTCATACATCCACGCAGACTTGAAGCACTGATACCTGCAGGAAGAGAGGAGCAGCCCATTTACACCCTTTCCCAAACTGATCACTGAAATTTTGTACAAAGGACTGATGCGTTCTCTGCAGTATAAAGGTGTATGGTAGAAAACGAGTAAATACTGTCTGGATGAAGGTTTTGTATTTCAAACTTACTTCAATCTATGCTGGTCAGCATGTGAGGCGTAAAGACCTCGATCAAAGCGCTCTTTCAAAGTTTTCCACTGGGTGGCACAGTAACTCTGAAATTAAATGGATCAGAATAATAACTTTAAAAATAAATGTGAAACAGCATATGCAACTCATTTTATTCCTTGACTTTTAAGATCCTGATGGGCAAAATCAAGTCCCAAGTTTAGTTCTGAACAGACAACTAATCAAAATAACATGAAATTTACTAGAGGTTCTGACAAAATGCTAATTGCTGCAGTCCGTTTAAAACGTTTAATAAATCTGAATGAATTATTTAAAAAAAAAATGGTTTTGAATGAATGATTCAACGACTCGCTCATAAATACTTCATTGATTTATTACTGGATGAATCAGCATTTTTTGAACAAATCTCTTGAATGAATGATTCAATGACAATTTTTTTTAACAGTCACTTGTCGCCACCTACTGGCATAATGATGTAATCGATACAATCATTATTTGAAGCATCATCCATGTTACTTTTTAAAGGGTGACTTAATCTATTTATGATCGCTTCCATAGACATCAGTGTTTATATCTGAAATATAAACTTTTATCCCAGTTCTTCTGTGATAATATGAATATTTATAATAGAAATGATGATACTCTGTGGTTGAAAAGCTGTTTTATATTTATACATGACAGCTTTGAATGTTCTTGTGTGATTTTGTCCGTTTTAAAGGATTAGTTCAATTTAAAATGAAAATTACCCCATAATTTACTCACTCTCTAGCCATCCTAGGTGTATATGACTATCTTCTTTCAGACAACTGGAGTTATATAAATAATCACCCTGATGCTCCTAAGCTTTATAATGGCAGTGAATGGGAACCACCTGTTTGAAACTCAAGAAAGTGCCTCCATCCATCCTAAATGGACTCCACACGGCTCTGAGGGGTTAATAAAGGCCTTCTGAAGTGAAGCGATGCGTTTGTGTAAGAAAAATATCCATATTTAACAAGTTATAAAATAAAATATCTAGCTTCCACCAGACCGCCTTCCGTATTCAAGTTACGAACAAAGTTTAACTGACGTCACGTAGCGTAAGTGTTTTGAACTGCGAGAGGCGTTACACTTTCTTCCCAAGTTGAATACGGAAGGTGGTCTGGCGAAAGCTAGATATTTTACTTTCTTGAGCTTCAAACAGGTGGTTTCCGTTCACTGCCATTATAAAGCTTAAGAGCATCAGGATATTTATTAATATAACTCTGATTGTATTTGTCAGAAAGAAGAAAGTCATATACACCTAGGATGGCTTGAGGGTGAGTAAATCATGGGGTAATTTTCATTTTAAAGTGAACTAATCTTTTAATAGGCACAGGCAAATCGTTCTCGTTTAGGAATGAGATCACGTGGGTGTTTGAATTGAGAACACAATCTTTTAATGATTAATTGTGCAGCTCTAGCTTGCTGTGACAAAAAGTGTATCTTTCTTCTATTTCTTTCATGCAACACAAAAAAATGTTCACACTGCTCTTTTCCATACAACAGAAGCAGACTGTCCTTTTTGGAGCTTGACAGCCACATTGTGCTTTAAGGGGATAGTTGTATAGTAAAGGGATGTTGAACACAAAAGAAGATATTTTGAAGAATGGTGGTAACCAAACAGTTGCTGGTCCCCACTGACTTCTAAAAAATATATATACTATGGAAGTCAATGGGGACCAGAAACTGAAACAGAATCTTCTTTTGTGTTCAACAGAAGAAAGAAACTTATAGAGGTTTAACACAACTTGAGGGTGAATAAATTTATTTATTTATTTTGGGTGAACTATCCCTTTTAATTCTATGGAAAAAAAAGAGCATTGTGAACATACTATAAAATTTTAGCATTCCAGTGTACCTTAGCAGCATTGGAATATTTGGTGGAGTTGTAGTCTCCTCCCATGCGCAGCACATCTTCAGTACAGTAGTAAAACTCAGAGAAGCCGTAGAACTGGCTGTTTGGGAAGTCGATAGGTGGCTGGTAGACTCCATTAAGCGAGGTGTTGGTGTCATTGGTGTGGTTGAGGAATGGCTGGAGCAGCAGACGGCAGCGGTCGAAGTCTCCAGTGCCACGCAGGTGCACCCTCTGGTCCTGGGGACCCACCTCATCCTGGAGGTCAGCTGGCAGGCAGGGGTCGAGGATGGGCGAGTCTGCGCTCTCTCCTTGATGCTGACCCAGGAGCCTAGAGACAGAAGAGAAATGTTGGGTGACAGATCAAATGTTCACAATATATTTGCACAAAATTAGCCATCATCATGAATACGGTCAAGTTTCCTATGACTGGTTAGACTTGTTAAAACCAAGATGTTTTAATCTGTTATGTTATTGGTTGTCATTTTAACTTCAAGTTCGTAAGTTTGATTCATTGCTGTGAATCAGTTCAAACAGTCGGTTTCATTCAATTGATTCCAAACTGATGTTTGTTTTTGTTATCACTTAATTTTCATTGACACTGGCACAGGGTATTTTTAATAAATTAAATGTTTTAGGAAAAAAAAAGTAGATAATATTGCTGTTTATTGATATATATAGTGCATTTAAAATATGAAATGCTAGGGATGCACCGATACCATTTTTTAAGGACCGAGTACGAGTACCGATAATTTTTTCTAGTACTCGCCGATACCGATGCCTATACATTTATTAATTTCTCTCTCTCTGTTTTTTTTTGTTGCAGTTTTCCAAGCACAACACAGTGAGTGAATGTAGGACAGCTTCTTTATTATTACTCTAATGAAAAAAGTAATAATTTTTATGTGCTTGTCACAAACTTAAAGAACAAATTTTACAGTGTCCAATAACCTTCAAAGGGCATAATTACCAATATATATAATTGTTGCTATATAAAAAGAAATTTACAAACAAATTACAAACAATACAACAAATTCTATAGAGATACAAATTAAACAAACTTGTTTTTCAGATACAGTAGGTTTATTTACCATGTATACATTTATTTAACATCTTTTGTTGTTTTATTAACATTAATGACAAATATAGGCTACGGTCCCTTTAAGAACGAATCCATGGATACTGACACATATCCTGTTTTCACCCAAATGTTTACTTCCACTTAAGCCATAACCGACTGTAGTTACGTGAGATACTCCACATGATGGACATTTTGACAACTATGTGTGCATTTGACCATTCAGGCGCAATGAGAACTGATCGCGCGCTGTCCGAGAGAACTGGGATCGCGCGTGAGAGAGAGCGCATCTGGTCTGTGTCATTCAGCGCGATTCCGCCTATCCCGCCTTCACTAATCGATAATAAATTGTGATTGAAAGCATGCAGTTCGCAATGTGTGTGTTGTCATTAATTTTGAAGTATTTCCACTCCCTTGAGGACATTGTTTTGCTGCCCCCGCTGTATCTCTGCACGGAAAATTCTGTCAGTTACGTCACGCGAGGTATCGGTCTTTGGTATCGGAGGTATTTTTACAAGTACGAGTATAAGTACATGAGCTTGGTATCGGTGCATCCCTAAGAAATGCTGTTCCTTGTGTTCATTTGGTGGAAGAGTGTAAAAAATAACGTGCCCAGCTAGCTATATAACTAGGCAGATATTTAACAGCATCAACAGGCTAAAAAAAATTATTATTTTAACTACACTAGTACCGTTTAAAAGTTTGGGGCTGGTAAGGTTTTTGAAAAAAGACTCACTTATTTAAAAAAAAAAAATAAAAAATAAAAAAAAAAATAAAATAAAATCTTTCTGACCCCAAACTTTTGAACAATAGTGTATATCGTCTAGCTTCAATTAAAAATATATTGATCATACTTGTTTTGGGTTTGTGTGGTGCTGATGAGGTTTTCCTCATATCTCTGGCGGGCCGCATTTCCTCCGAAACCCAAAAATGTTGAGACGTAAACACGGTACACGTGCTCTGTTCTGTGAGCGTCGCAGCCCAGGTTAAACTCCGCCAGCAAATTCTTGGCTATCTCTTCCTGGTAGCACAGAGAGAAATATAAGACAGCTGTGGAAAACAGATATTAACAGAGGTTCCATCTGAGCAACATTTGGAGCCATCTTCTAAAAAATACAGATCTGCTCTGAAGAATGGCTAAATGAATTGCATGTTTCTTTAAACACAAAGGCAGCAAAGCAGAGCGAGAAGTAGCATCATATTTGTACGGTGACATTTAAAAGAATGTTCTGGGTTCAAGTTGAGCTCTGTCAAAAGCATCTGTGGCACGCTGTTGATTACCACAGAAAACAACTGACTCATCCTTCAGGAAAAATGAAAATTTACATTAATGCACTTACAATGGAGGTCTATGGGGCTCCTGTGGATTGATTTTTCTTGCGCCATATTTCTGGTATCCAGGAGTTCAAAGACTGGCTATAGCTTTGCATAGACCAAGCCAATATGTAATTTTTTAACATTAGTGTCATGTTAACACAATGTTTCAGTCCTGTGTTTATGGGATTAGTAATTTCTTTTTTGTAAGAAGTCAATACTTTGTCCTTATCCAGCAAGGACATGTTAAATTGATCAAAAGTGACAGTTAAGACTTTTACATTGATACAAACAAATTCTATTTTTATTTTTACTTTTTATTAAAAGAACAGTGAAATAGGATGTATTACGGTTTCTACAAAAATAAGCAGCACAACTGTTTTCAACATTGATAAGAAAAGTTTCTTGAGCATCAAATCAGCATATTAGAATGATTTCTGAAGGATCATGTGACACTGAAGACTAGAGGAATGATGCTGAAAATTCAGCTTTGCATCACAGAAATAAATTACATTTTAAAATATATTAAAATAGAAAAAAAGGTTCTTTTAAATTGTAATAATATTTCACTATATTACTGTTTTTATTGTATTTTTGATCAAACAAACGTAGCCTTGGTGAGCAGAAGAGACTTTTCAAAAACATTTTTTTTTAAAAACTTACCCACCCCAAACTTGTGTCTTGACCCAAAGACTTCCATTGTAAGTGCATTACTGTAAACATCTTTTGTTGTTGTTTTTACAATATGAGAGATTATGATCAGAATTATTCAGTGGTAATCGTCAGCACAGGTGCTGTCCATGGAGCTTCAAGACTTCTGATCTGAGAACATTCCTTTAATAGCTCACAAGCTCCAATACAGATGCAGAAAAATACTGAAGAACATGACAAAAACATTGAACACTTCATTCTGATTGCATTTGATTCCAGCGGCATCCTGTTATATCGGATTAGAGGCCATCAGGATTTGTGCTGAGGAGTTTTCCTCTAAAACTACTAAACATAATTATGTCAAATATTATATTAAGAGAAAGACCCAAATAGCACACATACACACACACACACAATTTAAGTCTAATATTAGACTATAAAACTCTCCCCAAATTACTGGGATTCAATTAAATGTTCCAATATTGTTTAAAGGGGTCATATATCATGAATAAAAGTAGATAAACAGGGTTATCTAATTTAGCCTTAAAAGGTACAGCAGGAAAAACAGCCTGATTAATTATGAGATTCAGAGAGAGGTAAGAAATGGTCATCTGAAACAAAACAATCCGATCTTGAGAGAAAATATAAATATTTTAAGTTTTTTTGTATGATTTGTTTCTCACAAAACAGATTTTTAGAAAAAACTAAGCATGAATGTCCACCCCTAAACCTAACCCTCATTGGGCCGCAAGAAGATTGTACAAATTACTCCGAATGAGATCATACAAATGACTCCGAATTTGTATGATCCTAGGAATTACTCCAAATGGGATCGGGATCCTAAGAATTCATATGAATTAGCCACCAATTCAAAAGTTTTAGAAAAAAAAAAAACTAAGCACGATGGTCCATCCCTAAACCTAACCTTCAGTGGGGAGTAAGCAGATCATACGATTTACACCTAATGAGATCGTACGAATTGCACTAAAGGCGATCGTAGGAACTGCTCCAAAGGAGATCACACAAATTGCTCCAAAGGAGATCCTACAAACTGCTCCAAAAGAGACTGTACGAATTGCTCCAAAGGGAATCGTAAGGATTACTCCAAAGGCGATCATAAGGATTCATATGAATTAGCCACCAATTCGCAATTGTTGGAAGAAAAAAAACTATGCATGAAGGTCCATCCCTAAACCTAACCTTCATTTGGCCGTAAGCAGATTGTACGAAGTACTCTGAACACGATCCTACGAATTACTCCGAATGCGATCCTACGAATTACTCCGAATGCGATCCTACGAATTACTCCGAATGCGATCCTACGAATTACTCCGAATGAGACCCTACGAATTACTCCAAATGAGATGAATTAGCCACCAATTCACAATTTTTTAGGGAAAAAAAAAAAAAAGCATGAAGGTCCATCCCTAAACCTAACCTTCATTTGGCCGTAAGCAGATTGTACGAAGTACTCTGAACACGATCCTACGAATTACTCCGAATGCGATCCTACGAATTACTCCGAATGCGATCCTACGAATTACTCCAAATGAGATCCTACGAATTACTCCGAATGAGACCCTACGAATTACTCCAAATGAGATCGTACAAATCACTCTGAATGAGATTGTACAAATTACTCCGAATGAGATCCTACAAAGTACTCTGAATGAGTTCCTACGAATTACTCCGAATGCGATCCTACGAATTACTCCGAATGAGACCCTACGAATTACTCCAAATGAGATCCTACAAATGCGATCCTACGAATTACTACAAATGCAATCCAACGAATTACTCCGAATGAGATCCTACGAATTACTCCGAATGAGATCCTACAAATTACTCAGAATGCGATCCTACGAATTACTCAGAATGCGATCCTACGAATTACTCCGAATGAGATCCTACGAATTACTCCGAATGAGATCCTACAAATGCGATCCTACGAATTACTACAAATGCAATCCAACGAATTACTCCGAATGAGATCCTACGAATTACTCCGAATGAGATCCTACAAATTACTCCGAATGAGATCCTACAAATTACTCAGAATGCGATCCTACGAATTACTCCGAATGTGATCCTACAAATTACTCCGAATGCGATCCTACGAATTACTCCGAATGAGATCCTACGAATTACTCCGAATGAGATCCTACGAATTACTCCGAATGAGATCCTACGAATTACTCCGAATGAGATCCTACAAATGCGATCCTACGAATTACTACAAATGCAATCCAACGAATTACTCCGAATGAGATCCTACGAATTACTCCGAATGAGATCCTACAAATTACTCCGAATGAGATCCTACAAATTACTCAGAATGCGATCCTACGAATTACTCCGAATGTGATCCTACAAATTACTCCGAATGCGATCCTACGAATTACTCCAAATGAGATCCTACGAATTACTCCGAATGAGATCCTACGAATTACTCCGAATGAGATCCTACGAATTACTCCGAATGAGATCCTACGAATTACTCCGAATGCGATCCTACGAATTACTCCGAATGCGATCCTACGAATTACTCCAAATGAGATGAATTAGCCACCAATTTACAATTTTTAGAACAGAAAAAAAACTAAGCATGAAGGTCCATCCTAAACCTAACCTTCATTCGGCCGTAAGCATATCGTACAAAGTACTCTGAATGAGTTCCTACGAATTACTCCGAATGCGATCCTACGAATTACTCCGAATGAGACCCTACGAATTACTCCAAATGAGTTCCTACGAATTACTCCGAATGCGATCCTACGAATTACTCCGAATGAGACCCTACGAATTACTCCAAATGAGATGAATTAGCCACCAATTCACAATTTTTTAGGGAAAAAAAAAAAAAAGCATGAAGGTCCATCCCTAAACCTAACCTTCATTCGGCCATAAGCAGATTGTACGAAGTACTCTGAATGCGATCCTACGAATTACTCCGAATGAGATCCTACGAAATACACCGAATGAGACCCTACGAAGTACTCTGAATGCGATCCTACGAATTACTCCGAATGAGATCCTACTTGACTAACATTAAAAGTGGACTTAAAGAGGGAAAAAAAATCTAATGTATAACAAAAGTGTTGAATATGGTCCCCTTTAAAAAATGACTGAGCGGTTGGGGAGCGGTTAGTATCGTCTCAGAGCTGAAGCACCATGCTGCTATATGAGCATGCAGCAGGCTTATCTCAGTCCAAGCCATCAGTTCAGCAAATTCACCATGGCCTTGTACTGCACTGGGCCAAGGACCTCAAAGTACCAGGAGAACAAGAATGAGAGAATGAGAATGACAAAGCCAAACTTGCAGCTTTCAAATATACGGGAAATTGTCATGGATAATAACCTGTTGTGGAGAAGCAAAGCTTACAGTTTTGGGCACTTCGTATGCGATCTGAGTGGAGACGCCGCCCATGTCCAATACACCAGCCGTACGCTTGCGCACCAGCGTCTCCTGCTGGTCACTGCCAGGAACCTGCACCTCCACCACTGCCTCATGTTCTGAGACACAAGTCAAGAAAATATTAAAAAAGAGAGAAAGGAGAAAAGTGTGGCTGAAAAAAATCTTTTGTAGGGCATTTAAAATGTTAAGAAAGAAGAAAATGGCACAATATTTCTTACCATCCTCAACATGATTGAATCGGCCCAGAACAAAGTTGATACCTATCCATGCATATACTCCTGCAAAAATAGAAAATAAATAAACAATTCCACAGAATTCAGATTTTCACTCAAAATCAGCACAAAAAATGCGGTCAGTAAGATTTTTTTTTTTAAGAAATACTTTTATTCAGCAAGGATGTATTAAATTGATCAAAAGTGATAGTAAAGACATGTTACAAAAGATTATTATTTCAAATAAATGCTGTTCTTTTGAACTTTCTATTCATCAAAGATTTCTAAGAAAAGTAACACTGATAATAATCAGAAATGTTTCTTGAGCATCAAAACAGCATTTTAGAATGATTTCTACACGGTAGTGTAGATTTGTGCAACATTTGAATTAACCCTTGCATTTATGAACTGATGACTCCAGAGATGGTCTCGAACGTGGTTCTTACCTTCCTGTTTGCCTGAGATAACTTCCACATGGGAGTCGGAGAACAGGAAGTTGAAATTCACAGGAATGTCAGTCCGCAAATCCTCCAGCAGGGCCTCCTGCTGGCTGCAAACAAACACAATCTCTTAGCACAGGTGGCGGCTTTCCCACAGCATGCATCTAATATGAGTGTGTGATTGAACACCTTTCAGGCAGGACTCTCATTCCCGCAGTGCACAGGATGTAGAGAGGCGTTTCCTGGTGCTTGTTTTTAGGGATGTGCTGAGCAGCAAAGCTCAGCAGAGGGCTGATGTAGTCACTGGCCTTGTCTGGAGTGGATGCATACTCTGAGATACCTGAACAGACCAGAAATAGTATTATTTGTAGGGCTGGGTATTGACACAAACTTCACGATTCAATTATGATTCACAAGCTTTTGATTCGTTTCGATTCAATACTGATTAATTTGGAAATATATCAGGTAAAATATGACAATTTTTCCTCAAAGAAAGAAAATCTCTCTCAACTAAAGCTGTAAACCAGGGCTCGTCAACTGGCGGCCCGCAGGCCAAATCCGGCCCGCCAATCATCTTCATCCGGCCCGCGGGCACCCCAACCGCCCTCCTCCTCTTTTCCTGGCGGTGCGGCTAAATTTGGTTAGATACGTGGCCGCAGTGGTGCCTGCAGCTGTACGGCTATATACGCACTGCTCGTACCATGCACGCTCCTGAGAAACATTTTCCATGAGAATATTTCAGCAGTTCTTATGCGTGTCCCCTATCTTCATCGACTTTCTTTTCCGTGAATTGGCCAAACACGCTTGCATAACGATCTGAAACGATTTGGATTCATTGCGCTGTTTTCATGTGTTTCACTAGTTTACTTTGAACTATGCAGCACAGCCCAGTGGATAACGGAACGAAAGCTTACAGCATTGCGACATCCAGTGTGTTTCAATTTGACACACACCTCTTGGTTACAAACTACAAATCACTCGATGATTAAACTAGTTTTAAATCGGATGAAACAGCCAACATTCCCAACAAGACTGATGAGGAAAACAGGTGAAAACCTTGTGCCATGATTGAAGTTAGAAGACTTTTAAATACCAAAATCTCCACCCTCACAAACATTTACCATGGTTTGTGGAAATGTGGAATATTTATATTGAAAACTATGTTATAGCCATTTATATTGCAATATATTTATTAGGTAGGTAGGGGAATATATAATTTGTGTCTTTGTTAAGGTGTAGTTTTTACCTATTTAGGCGTTTTTTTTATAGGCCTATATAACATATCATAATATAATATCACAGTGGTAGCAAGTAGCCATGTATGGTTTACCAAGTCTTACTGTGAGAACATTTTCATTTAAGCCTAATAATTAATAAAATAATTCTTACCAATAAGACACCCCCCGGCCCACCTCAACTTTTTTATTTGATAATCCGGCCCTCGAATGAAACTACTTGAAGAGCCCTGCTGTAAACTATATAGGGAACCCTGTCAGTTGGTTCAATACTATAATATTAAAGGTTAAAATTAACAACAGAGACCAATAAACATTTAAACATTTAAATTGTGCAGAAGGCAGTTTTTTTTAAATGATACCTGTTTGAATAAATCCATCATGAAAACAAAGATATTAAGTAAAAATTAAAATATAAATGAATAATATAGTGCATTTAATACATAGTCAAACCCAAATTTATTCAGACACCTTGAACATTTCATTCATTATTACAGTTCACTATAGTTTAAAAAAAAAGGTAATAAAATATGACAAGATCTCAGAGTTAAACTGTGTCAGAAAAAATTAATCTTAATTATGTCAGATAACACTTAAGCAAAACATGGTCAGGTCAAAGTGTCTGAATAATTTTTGGTCCCAAATTTTCATAAATTTTACTGGTAGTCCACTGTATGAAGAATTTTTGGGTATAATATGTCACAGTTTACTTTATTTTGCTATCCTCACTTACATAAATGAACTATAGTGTCCTGCACCCACTAGTAAAAAAAATATAAAAAATTATATCTAATGTCTGAATAATTTTTGGTTTGACTGTATATGTAATACAGTGCATACCTGCTGACTTATTGTTTACAAGTTGTTATATTGATGTCTTTCCGGTTGAATCACTGATTGAGCGTTTACATGAGATATGATACATTTCAGCTGTACTGTTTCTTTTAACATACCGCCTAATGTTCATTAATGTTTAATAGGAAAGAGGAAGAGATGATCAGTTCCATCACACCACATTAAAGAGCCTGATTTATCATTTTGTGATAAAACTGATAGAATTTGAAAGCCGAGACTGTGTTTCATATCAAAAGTAAAGCGTATTGCAATTATTGGACGATTGGCACTCTTCAAGTAATATTTAGTGAAGTTTTATTCACACAGTAAACAGTAAACAGCAGAGACTAAATGATCAATTCTTGGGATTTAAGAAATGATATTGGTTCATTAAATTGAGAATAGATTAAAATCAAGAAATCAATATTGATTATTTGATTACCACTGATTGTTTCTAGTGGTTGATATTTGCCGTTTTATAATTATTGGCATAGGCTGACATGTTTTTCTGTTTGGCTGATATGTCGAAGCAGGACTTTTATTTTGACAGTGTTTAAGTTTGAAAACAATAAGAATGGCAATGCCTGCTCCCTGGCCAACCTGCTTTCTAAGGCTTCATTTAAACTGCAGATTTTGATGCCTAATTCCGATTTGTTGACTCTATGTGATTTTTTTGACGAGCAGCTTACAACTTTTAAAAAGTGACCCATATCCAATATCTGCATTTAAACTATACACTTGGTGAAACAGCCCAAGTAGGGCTGCAACAACTAATCAACAAAATCGATAATAATCAATAATGAAAACAGTCGACAACGAATGTCATTATCAATTAGTCGCGTCAAATTACAGCACTGCCACTGACTGAATAATGCATTTCTATGGACAAAATGCATCTAAAAACAGTGGAGGAAACAGAGTTAGCTGCTGTGGCAAAGGTACGTGAACCACGCTGCCCAAAACATGAGAATTATTTATTTTAAGCTTCAAGCTAATGAGTTATCATAATGTTTAATATGGCTTGCCCTGTCAGGCGCTTTGACAGATGTGTATGCGGTTTAATGTGTGATGTTTCCTCAGTGCAAAACTTTCATTTTACAGTTATATCCTTATCTGTGTTACAAATTCACGCTAGTATTTCCATTTTGCATGAAGGCTCATTCTGACAGTCTGCGTTACACTTCAAACTTTACTAAATGAGAGCCGGCGCACGCACCCGCGTCAGACAGACGGAACGCGGTAGAGAGGGAGACAATTAAAATTCAGAGCAAAAATATTCATTTTGCTGAAATATCTGTTGTTGAACCCTAAATTTAGGTTTAAAAGTCAACATGTAATTCAAGGATTTTATGAGAGTGGTAACTGTAAAGGGATAACAACATGTAATTTAATACGAAATGTCTTACGAAATGGCTACAGGATAAAGAAATGACAGTAAGAGGTTACTGTGTCCAGAGTAAACGTGTGTGTTCTTGCAGAACATTCCTCTTATCTGTTAACACTGAGTTTGTGTTTTTCTTTATTATCTTTATTATTATCTTCATTTTTAATGTAGGATTTAAACTGTTTTTTGCTTTATAGCTTTTTTGCATATAGCATAGAGATATTCACTAGATATATTTTTTCACAGCATTCAGTTGGCACGTTTGTTTGAAGGACAGCATTGGGCAGGATGTGGAATAGTGTGTTTTGTCAATAAAAAAAGAGGTCTTTTTATCCGATTAATCAAAGAAATAATCATCCAACTAATTGATTATCAAAATAATTGTTAGTTGCAGCCCTAAACCCAAGGTAGACATATTGACCCGGAAAAGCTAGGGCCGAAAAGCGATTTGCAACGGACGCAGACGAAATGACAATGCAAGCTTTTGCTTTCTGCATCATCTTTAAAGGTCAGCAAAACATTGATCTCTTAAGGTGGAGAAAAAAAAAAAGAAAAAAAAAAGAGGAGAGCCCTTGCTGCAGCATGGGAGAATGTAGCAATGACCACTGTGGTTTGTGTCCACCTGAGTTGACGTCATTCGCCACTGATGCTTTCTCAATGACGTACGACTCGCATTGACGGAAATATCTGATCTGTCCACTTACAGTATCTCACAAAAGTGAGTACACCCCTCACATTTCAGCAACCATTTTAGTATATCTTCTCAAGGGACAATACTATAGAAATGAAACTTGGACATATTTTAGAGTAGTCAATGTGCAGTTTGTATAGCAGTATAGATTTACTGTCCTCTGAAAATAACTCAACATACAGCCATTATTGTCAAAATAGCTGGCAACAAAAGTGAGTACACTCTAAGTGATAACAGTAGTATGTCGTTTAACCATGCAAAGCCACATGTCCTATTCATCATGTTCATGTTTTTGTCTGCTTGACAGGACCATACAAATGTTGCATCTTGTATTAGAGCAGTTAAAATTTGGTGCTTTGAGTACAATCCTCTCATACTGACCACTGGATGTTCAACATGGCACCTCATGGCAAAGAAGAACTCTCTGAGGATTTGAGAATTAGAATTGTTGCTCTCCACAAAGATGGCCTAGGCTATAAGAAGATCGGTAACACCATGAAACTGAGTTACAGCACAGTGGGCAGGGTCATACAGAGGTTTTTCAAGACGGTTTCCACTCGGAACAGGCCAAAGAAGTTGAATCAAAGAAGTTGAGACCTTGTGCTGTGCGTCAGGTGCAGAAGCTGGCGTCAAAAAACAGACGCATGAGTGCTGCCAGCATTGCTAGAGGTTGCAGAAGCAGAAGGTCAGCTTGTCTGTGCTCAGACCATACGCCACACACTGCAACAAGTCGGTTTGCATGGCCGTCGTCCCAGAAGGAAGCCTCTTCTGAAGCTGGCTCACAAGAAAGCCCACAAACAGTTTGCTGAAGACTGCCTGTTCAAGAGCATGAATTACTGGAACCATGTCCTGTGGTCTGATGAGACTAAGATAAACTTGTTTGGCTCAGATGGTGTCCAGCGTGTGTGGCGACGCCCTGGTGAGGAGTACCAAGAAAATTGTGTCTTGCCTACAGTCAAGCATGGTGGTGGTAGCATCATAGTCTGGGGCTGCATGAGTGCTGCTGGTACTGGGGAGCTCTGCTTCATTGAGGGAAACATGGATTCCAACATGTACTGTGACATTCTGAAGCAGAACATGATGCCCTCCCTTCAGAAACTGGGCTGAACGGCATGATAATGACCCCAAACACACCGCCAAGATGACAACTGCCTTGCTGAGGAAGCTGAAGGTGAAGGTGATGGAGTGGCCAAGTATGTCTCCAGACCTGAACCCTATTGAGCACCTGTGGGGCATCCTCAAGCGGAAGGTGGAGAAGCGCCATGTGTCTAACATCCAGCAGCTCCGTGATGTCATTATGGAGAAGTGGAAGAGGATCCCAGCAACAACCTGTGCAGCTCTGGTGAATTCCATTCCCAGAAGGATTAAGGCAGTGCTAGATAACAGTGGTGCTCACACAAAATATTGACACTTTGGACACAGTTTTGACATGTTCACTTAGGGTGTACTCACTTTTGTTGCCAGTTATTTAGACAATAATGGCTGTATGTTGAGTTATTTTTAGAGGACAGTAAATCTGTACTGCTATACAAGCTGCACATTGACTACTCTAAAGTATATCCAATTTTCATTTCTATAGTATTGTCCCTTGAGAACATATAATAAAATGGTTGCTGAAATGTGAGGGGTGTACTCACTTTTGTGAGATAGTGTACATGGCAGACACAAATGCACAAATCCGATTCATATCAGATTTATTTCCACATATGAATGAGGCCTGAAACCAGTCTGCGAATATCAGAATCTATGTGCTTTTTTTCTGCCAATCTGTGCCACATGGGAGGAAAAAAATCAGAATTGGGTCACTTGAACCATTCCAGGCCATGATTCTGTTCACTCATTCCCATACTGACCTGGCTTGATCTTCATCACTACAGGCTTCCTGTGCTTGTCTCGCATCTGCTTGATGTCCAGGAGCTCGTGCAAGTTGCCGTTGTGCCGGGGCCATGTGTATACGAACACGCGGGAGCCACTACTTCCACAGTCCACCACCAGCCCGTAGTTCAGGTTGGGGTTATTGGTGTCCGTGGCCTCCATGTCTGGCACCCGACCCAAACGTCTACAGGAGACACAATGGTCACAATGATTAGGTTTGTGGAGATGCGTAACAGAAATAAAAGAAGTGATCGATCAGAAGTGATTTTACGTGTGGAGGTGCCTGTCCTCTCTCATCCAGCTGTACTGGCCCTTCCCTGTGACCAGCAGCAGGTACAGCAGCCCCATCACACCAGCCAGCAGACCCAGCAGCAGCAACTGCCTGAAGGAGGGCAGCAGGAACCGGGGCAGCACCACCGGAGATAGGCTGAAGTGCCAGGATGCTGGAAACAGGCAGGAAATGCTAATCCTGTAGGGGGAAAAAAAATGATGAGCAATGCATCACTATGGTTACTGGATCCTCTTAGCTCGGCTAAAATTGGGAAAGACATGCACTGGGGAAAAAAAAAAAAAAAAAAGATTTGTGCTGCTTGTGTTTACTTAAAAGGTTAGTTCATCCAAACATGAAAATTCATTGTCAATTACTCACTCTCATGTCATTCCAAAACCTTAAAGGAACACTCCACTTTTTTTGAAAATAGGCTCATTTTCCAACTCCCCTAGAGTTAAACAGTTGAGTTTTACCGTTTTCGAATCCATTCAGCCGATCTCCGGGTCTGGCGGTACCACTTTTAGCATAGCTTAGCATAGTTCATTGAATCTGGTTAGACCGTTAGCATGTCGCTCAAAAATGACCAAAGAGTTTCGATATTTTTCTTATTTAAAACTTGACTCTTCTGTAGTTACATCGTGTACTAAGACCGACGGAAAATGCAGCAGGCGCAATGATATTACGCAGCACCTGTGACCCCCTGCTTGCACAGGGAGCGTGCTTTGCAACCATTGAGACATTTGTGAGAGACGCTGCGTAATATCATTGCGCCTGCTGCACCCGTGGTACGGCAGCAAAGTTCCTTGATTATTACGCCAGAATGAGAGTATAGTTCCTAGCCATATCGGCCTAGAAAATCGCAACTTTTCATTTTCCGTCGGTCTTAGTACACGATGTAACTACAGAAGAGTCAAGTTTTAAATAGGAAAAATATCAAAACTCTTTGGTCATTTTTGAGCGACATGCTAACGGTCTAATCAGATTCAATGATCTATGCTAAGCTATGCTAAAAGTGGTACCGCCAGACCTGGAGATCGGCTGAATGGATTCGAAAACGGTAAAACTCAACTGTTTAACTCTAGGGGAGTTGGAAAATGAGCCTATTTTCAAAAAAAGTGGAGTGTTCCTTTAAGACTTTTGTTCATCTTCAAAATACAAATGGAGATATTTTTAAAGAAATCTGAGATATTTTGGTCTTTCCTTTGAAAGTCTATTCACCCAAAACTCTGACAATCCAAAACATAAAATAAATCCATATGAATGCAGCGCTTTAATCCAAGTCTTCTGAAGAGACACATTCGCTTTATGTGATGAACAGATTTAATTTAGAAGACTTGAATTAAACTGCTTGATTCATATGGATTTCTTTAAGATCTCTTTATGAACCGTCAGAGTTTTGGGAAAACGAACATTCAATGGACTGACAGAAATCTCTCTGTGTGTTCCGAAGATGAACAAAAGTCTTACAGGTTTGGAAAGACATGCGGGTGAGTAAATGATGAGAGTTTTCATTTTTGGGTGAACTAACCTTTTAATTAAAATGAGCTAAAATGACAATTGCTGAACACTTTATTACATCTTATTTTCATTGTGTTTAGTCCACTTAAATGTGTAAAATTAAAGCTGACTTAGGGCACGTTTACACAACAATGATGTACTAAAAACGGAAACGTTTTTCCTTCGCGTTTTTCGTGTACATACGACAACGTTGTCAAAACGATCCCCATTCACACGGATCTGCAAAAACAATTAAAATTGCTGTATTCTGTTGCCAGGCCAGTAGATGGCGATGTCACTTTGTTAAAAAACACTATGTATCTAACATGTAATACGCATGCATGTGACGTCACCGTTTTCACAAATTCATGTTTTTGTAGTTTACACTGAGATGATAACAGTATTGTTTTCAAAAACTTGCACTTTGAAATCCGTTTTCAGAAGTTTGCATTTTCAGGCCCCCAAAACGCCGTTGTCGTGTAAATGAATGGCCAAAACGCATAAAAAGTTTTCTGTTTTTAGTTGAAAACAGATGACATGAATCATTTTTATTGCATTAAAGGTGCAGTGTGTAAATTTAACAGCATCTAGAGGTGAGGTTGCGAATTGCAATCAACGGCTTAGTCCACCGCTCACCCCTCCCTTTCGAAGCACATAGAGAAGCTACGGTGGCCGACACAGGACAAAGATGTCGCCGTCTGAGACAGAAGAGAGTAGCCAGTCAAGCAATGAACAGTCTCTGCTTCTAATAAAACCAAACGACTACTACTATTACTACTACTACTACTTCTTCTTCTTCTTCGTGTGTATTCAACGTAGTGACGATGCAATCTGCCTCTAAAAACACCAACGAAGAAGAACAACAAAGTGATGAAATGCGCTCTGTAGAGCAGTTTGTCCGTTTAGGGCTACTGTATAAAATCAAGGCCCGCTCTACTTTTTTTTCCTTCTTGTTCCAGAAGCCGTTTCACTCAGATATACGTCACAATAGGTAAGTAAAAACTTCCGTTTCATGCCGATTTTAAGGTGCGAGGCAAAATTTCACAGGCAAAAAAGGTCCATTGTCTATAGTCAATAGTGTAGCAATGTATGAAGCTCAGCTCACACAGAAGTTGCTTTCAAACCAAGCAGCTTTCTGATGGTCAACCCAGTGAATTTGAGTGACCAACTTGAACCCGTTGTGAAATCTACTTGGCGAATTCTTTCGCTTTTGATCCCGATTCCAATTTAAATTACTGGATTTTGCCGAAAAACAGCAAATGTGTTTAATGTTCAGTTATATTGGATATTTAAGAGAGTTTCTGTTGTTGAAGTTTTTGTGGTTACCATTGTACTGAAGAGCAGAGCTTGTGGTTAGACTGTAGAAAGTTTATATGATGACTACTGTGTTTTTTTTTTTTTTTTTTACTTAATTCAATGTACATGCTATGCTAATGTCAGAGCAGTGACAAACTAAAAATGTTTGTCTAAAATTAAGAAATGAATTGTGTGTTAAAACTTGCCTTAATTTGTAAAATAAAACTATGTATTTGTTCAACTTGTTAATTTTACAGCTTAGTTAAGTGGATTTTACTTCATTCCATGTGTAAAGTGTGTACATTTTTATAAATTAAAATTTTGTAAATCTCATTCACAATAAGATCAGGATTGTGCATTTAGAAAGTAAAAAGCATCTATTCTTATTTAATGTTGACTTTAAGGGTTTGTCAAGCTGAAACTTTAACTTCACTGATAACAATAAGGTAATCATTTATTTGCCATTACATACATCAGATTTAACATATCAACTTTTCCCATTTGAGAAAACCCCTTCCCTCAAAATACTTCAGTTTTGTACTTGCCTTCCCATCGCTGGAGTGGATGAACAGGTGAAGTGGACGAATCAAACCTTTACTGGCAGCCTCTTCTCTATACAGGTGTATTCCTCCATGACGTCATGTTTCAAGTCATCATCATCATCAGGGGCTCTCACACATGTGCAGGTGTGCTGAGGAGACGTGGCATGTCCTGACAGCAGGAAGTGAAATAACCGCATCAGCACAGCCAGCAGTACGACGTTTAACGTTAACAAGTTCACTTGTAGACAGAAGTGCACATGTCTAGCTCGAGATCTGAGCGCTAGATCACAATTAATGTCTTTGGCTTACGATCTAGTTAGTTGCCTACATAGACATCATTCAGCAGCTCGTCCGAAGGCACCTATGAGCCCCATAATGTACGATTCGAACACAACCTTAATGTTGTCTAGGTAGGGAGCTCACTAGATTGTGAAACACAACCACGAATAACGTCTAATCACAAGCTGTGCGCTTCTCAGGCCGAGAACAGTTTCAATGATAAAAGGATCTCTATTTGATACTTAAAAGTAGGTCAGTGAGGTTGTGGCTAAACAGACTGGAGTCGTTAAAAGCTGTCAGAAGTGTGTATCCTCTGATCAGATAAATATCTGTATGAACGCAGGAAAATGTTCTCACCGTTCGGCTACATCTGGTACGGATGCGTCAATAATAGAGGCATCCTCTGAGATTTATGAATTCAAGAGTCCAAGAATTGAAATCCTCTCGGTGAACACATAAATATGGCAGTTTAATTCTTCTGGAAGTGAGTGATGATAGTTGAAATTTGGCCGAGAAAAGCCTCTAATTCCCGGTAGTTACCGAGCAACAGTTCAGTTCAGTAGTAAAGACAGTTAGTGCGCATGCGCGTCGATGCCGGAAACTTGTGTCTGCGTGTACACTGCTGCTCTGACGTCACTTTGCGTTCCAATTCGTCACTAGACATTGAGTTTTGGCAAAATATTTTATTCATAAATGTCAATTCTCCTCTACAATATCCAAATTTAACAACTTTCTTTAATACTTTACCTAATTATGGCACTTAATTGTAAAAAAATTGCATGATGAACTTTTGAATGCAATGTAACTTAACCCATTGCGCCTCTGTTTAATTTGTATTATTGTATGTATATATATATATATATATATATATATAATTTACACATTTATAAATAATTTCTAATTATATAATTATTTATAATTTATAAATAATAATATATATTATATATAATATATAATTTTTTAAAAGCATAAAAAACATAATGAAGATATAATTACATTTGAAGTTTTATTAAGTGTTAACAATGAGATTATGTGGTTTTTATAATCAATTAACACTGCTTTTGTCATTTTTTACAAGATGCACAAAATTTGTCACCAAAAAAGTCATTCGGTTTAACCAAAATTTAAATTTTACAGAATTAACCAAAAGTGTATACTGAATGATTATATTTTCAAACAATGCTAACAGGCTGATATCTAGCAAAAGGACAATCAAACATTTTATATTTAGTACAAGTTTTTAAAATATTACAACATTTTCCATGTTTTATAGCAGTTGTACCGAATGACCTGATGTTTCAGGACATGCGTATGAACAAGTGAAAACATGAATTTTTCAAATAGTTAAAAGAGAGTTAGTTTCATTGCTTCATGACCATGTGGTCCTGTGCAGGTGTCTGAATGATGTCACATCCTGTCACATGATATTGACCACATGACTTGATCAAAAATGGTCCCTTTATATTGGTTACTCCGAATGACATCAATGAAATTCATTTTCCAGACATTCTTTTAATACCATTTTGCACTATATTGATATATGATGTTATAAAATTATGCCAGAATAAAAAATATATACATTTATTACATTTTAAGATATTTTAAATCACAAATGAAATGGCTGTATTGGCCTTTGGACGGTTAAACCGAATTACCTTTTGACACTTCAAAATCTTTAAAATACCTTTATATGTAGCAAAATATATTTAAAACATTTTGGATTCAGTAAAAGAGATGTAGCATAGTTGTACTTTGTCATATCTTTGTTTTTTATTATTATTAAGGCCTTTGGACAAACAAAAAAAAGACCCGTCAAATTTGGAGTCATTATATATATATATAAACTTTTATTCAGCAAAGATGTGTATTTGTCCTAACCAGACGCGACCCTTCTGAAAAAAGTGTCTAATGTGAGTTTAAATATCATTTTGTGTGTCTTTTATAATCATACTGAAAGCAACAATGGACAATTCACCTAAAATAAAATAAAATAAAATATTAAGCACAGATGTTTTCCACATAAATAAAAATGTTTCTTGAGCAGCAAATCAGCATATTAGAACGATTTCTGAAAGATCAGATTCGCATTCGCCATCAAAAAACACTTTATCTTAAATAGTAATATTTACAATATTCACAATATTTCTCTTGTACACACTATTACTACATGTACTTACAAACACTACAGATTTAAATATACTATATTCTTCAAAAAAATATAATGTAGACATATGAGTGAGCATCTCGCTTCTCAAAAAAATGCACACAGAATATTGTTTATTTGGCATCATAATTTGTAGTTTTATTAGAATAATACATTGTACAGACTTTACAAACTCAAGAAGGCCACTCTTAAAACTCTCTTTAAAAAACAAAAATAAACATGCTATTACAAACATGAATAAGGGCTTTTCATAAAGACTTGGTAGGGCTTATTACAACGCCAGGACACACACATACTGTACTGTATCTGATGGCTTTCTTTAGTGGACAGCGATTAACCCATTAGTGGCTGCTTGTGCTGAAACGGTCACTGTGCCGACTCCATCCTCCTCGGAGCTGAAACGCTTCCTCTGGGCACATCTGGGAGCAGAGAAAAGAAAACATCAAGAAAATTAATTAATGATGGATGGTCAGACAGACATGTAAAACAACCAACCAGTTTCAACACATTACATATATATATATATAGTTATGTTATTTCTAAGAGACAAATGTATTACTATTGTAATACAACTGCATTGTAAAATAAAAAAAATAAAAATAAAAAAAGTATCAAAAAAAAAAAAAAAAAATCAATAATTTTTGACAACACTACTCCAAGTATGAGTAACAGTAATAGTGATGCTTGCCTTAGAAAACACCACAAACTAATGACATTTTGAAAATAGAAAACCTGTGTCAGAGACTGTAAGTCGACTTAGTTCTCTGTCCAGCTCCTCATCTGTGATACCTAGGCTGGAATCAGGCACGGAGGGCAGAGACTGGATAAAATCAGCATCTGAGAAACCCGTTTTCCAGGTAGGAGAAAGAGCGTGATTGGGGACCACTGGGAGCACGTCGTTATCTGGGATGGTTTTCTCCAATAATGACTTCAGCTCCTCCTCCAACTCCTCTGAATCTTCACCTATGAGAACATGAAGCATTACTTACATTTTAAGGCAGCTTTATGGTACAGACTCAATCCAGCTCAGTCGTGAAGGCCTGGGCCCAGTTGTTCAAAAAGTTTAATCTGGATTATCTAGATTTGGAAAGCTGCAGAGCCACAGCACAGTGCAGCAGGAGACAGATTTCACTTATCACATGACAAGAGCAAGGAGAGATGACGATGGCGGAGGATTTGGTGCACAACAAAGCCTAAGAATCACTGACAAATACAGTCAAACCAAAATTTATTCAGACACCTTGAACATTTCATTCATTAATACAGTTTATTCACTATAGTTTAAAAAAATGTTAATAAAATATGACAAGATCTCAGAGTTAAACTGTGTCAGAAAAAATGAATCTTAATTATGTCAGATAACACTTAAGCAAAACATGGTCAGGTCAAAGTGTCTGAATAATTTTTGCTTCCAAATTTTTATCAATTTTACTGGTAGTCCACTGTATGAAGAATTTTTGGGTATAATATGTCACAGTTTACTTTATTTTGCTATCCTCACTTACATAAATGAACTATAGTGTCCTGCACCCACTAGTAAAAAAATATCAAAAATGCCTGAATAATTTTTGGTTTGACTGTATCTTATTAAACATCCAGTCTGTTTATATACCGGTGTGAAAATTTCCTCACTGTGACATCCCTACCCTACAGAGGCACTATGGAGGGACATGATGATGGGAAAAAAAAAAAAAATGAGATGGGAGAAAAATTATATATTTCAGTACTTTTGAGCTCTCTTGCAAATGTTTTGCCCTCCTCCAAGAAACTGCGTTCATTTGCAAAGAACTCAAAAGTTTTGAGTGAAAGTAAAGTTTATTGGGGGAACAGAATTTTTTTATTCCTCCCATCTCATATATTTTTCCCCTCACCGTGTCCCTTTAGGGGCTCCGTAGCCCCTCATGTGACCCGCAATAAGAGCAAACAAATAGTTATGCAATAAGGGATGCAGTTGTTAAAAACTACTTTTGACTGCTTCATCTCCGATGTTTGTGCATGTAGTTTATATACAGTGATTAAAAAAAAAAACACTTTAATATTTAATATAATTTAATATATATTAATTTGGTTTGATATTGACAGCTGTTTGGGGGATTATTTTATGGTGCCAAAATCTCTTTTTTACTTTACTGTTTTGAACGGCTTAATAGAAAGCTTAATGTTTACTTCTACTTTATCACTTTAATGGTTAAACTAATCAAAAGCAAATTAAAAATAAAAATGTTTGTATATTTCGCAAGATACAAATATTGTACTTTTTTTTTTTTTTTTTTAAACCAATTTTAAAGTTTTATTACATTTTTGTTCCTGAAATCCACCCATCAGGATAATCCTGTTTTTTTGGGGGGGGGAATCAAAACTATCCCAATCTTACCAAAAAGTTTTGAAAAACACATACTGACAGTTTATTCTAGATCAAAACCAAGATTGGATTTTCTGATCTAATCCAATTTAAAATTTTCAAGATTTGATCCAATCCGACAGCCAAAATCCGATCAGATTAGTTTTGAACAACTGGGCCCTGGTGACGGTTGTATTGTTATTAATGAATGAATGAACAGTAGAAGCCTGTAAGGCAGAAATGCCAATCATAGCAAAACCCACAATCCACACTCATGCAATGCTCTCATTGTCTGCAGAAATGGCCGATATACAGGAAGGGAAAAGGGAAATGCCCTTTTTACATTTAAATGCATCAATTAGCACACTGAAAAACATTAAGTGAAACTTGCATACCAGAATCCAGCGCCCCACTGGCAAGAGTCTGGTTGACTTCATCCTGAGTGTCACATAACTATGCAAAAAGCATAAATGCAAAATAAAGAACTTCATTCAAAATTTGTATCACTATATTCAAATTATTATAGCATAAACCATGCATAGCTATACAAGGCAAATTTCTCATATATCACCTCCTGTATCTGATCAACCAGGTTCTCCGCTCGCTCCACAGTCACACCCTTCAGAGAGATCCTCAGTGCCGCCACACCTGCCTGGTACGCCTGCATCACCTGCACACACACCAAAACACTTCATTAAGACAAGCATAATGAACATGCTTGTGACATTTGTGGTGTGCATCAACAACAAAACTATTTATATTTTCCTTAAAGAAACAACATGTTAGGTTCTGGTGAACAAGTTGAATTTATCTAAAAAAGTGTGAATGGAGGTGCAAAAGCAAAAGTATATATTCTAAAGAAAGTACATGAGCTCTTTTCCATACAATGATAGTTCATAGTGATCGTTCCGCCCGTCTTGCCCCAAAAAGGACATAAAAAGTCCATACAACATGTGAGCTGAAACCACCAGTGTTGAGAAATGCACAAAACAACTAAACTTGGACTCGTCTAATCGAAATGTGTGCGCTTTGAGCATGTTTTTGCGTGCTTGATGCAAACTGCATCGCTTTGGAATATAAGTTGCAGCACGTTTCAGAAGATTAAAAACAATTTATATTCTAGAAAAATATGGCACAGTGCTTTCTGGTACGATTGTGGGTGACGTTCACTGGTGTTGGCCAACAGCATGTGTAGTCACTCACACCAGACTGTCTGTGCATCTGTGTGTTTGTGCGTCTCACCAGGCGGTCGGTTTGGGAGTTTGCTATTCTGTCCAGGATCCCTTTCACTGTCTCGAGCTGAGCAAACAGACGATCCGCTTTCTTCTCCACCCGCTTGCTCCCACGTAAACACCTCAGGGCCTGTGGCAGGAAAAAGTGAGAATTCATTAAAATGCTTTTTTTGCCTATTACAATAAAAGGATGTAAAACAAAATGTGCTTATACCTGTGATTTCTTCCCCTCTTTAAGCAGTGATTTTGCCTGCTGCTTACACCTGCACATTAGACAACACATTATTTAGCTGCAGCACCACTGTAATTACCCATCATGTCACAGAAATGGCACCTGACTGAAATAATAGCTGCGTCCGAAAGCTTAGGCAGCTGACTCAGGCAATGACTTTGCAGGCAGCTTTTGCGCATGAAGGCACCTCACGAAACACAGACTCCTGAGGCAGCGTTAATGGTTTAAAGGAATAGCTCACCCAAAAATGAAAATTATCCCATAATTTACTCACCTTCAAGCCATCCTAGGTATGACTTTCTTCTTTCAGACGAATACAACTGGAGTTATATTAAATATTATCCTGGCTCTTCCCAGCTTTGTAATGTCACTGAATAGTGCCCGAGGTTTTGAAGCTCCAAAAAGCACATCCATCCATCATAAAAGTAATTCATACGACTCCAGTGGGTTAATAAAGGCCTTCTGAAGTGAAGCGATGGGTTTTTGTAAGAAAATATCCATATTTAAAGGAACACTCCACTTTTTTTGAAAATAGGAACTTTGCTGCCGTACCATGGGTGCAGCAGGCGCAATGATATTACGCAGCGCCTGTGACCCCCTGCTTGAACAGGGAGGGTGCCTTGCAACCATGGAGACATTTGTGAGAGACGCTGCGCAATATCATTGCACGATTTGCGCCTGCTGCACCCATGGTACGGCAGCAAAGTTCCTTGATTATTACGCCGGAATGAGAGTATAGTTCCTAGCCATATCAGCCTAGAAAATTGCAACTTTTCATTTTCCGTCCGTCTTAGTACACGATGTAACTACAGAAGAGTCAAGTTTTAAATAGGAAAAATATCGAAACTCTTTGGTCATTTTTGAGCGAGATGCTAACGGTCTAATCGGATTCAATGAACTATGCTAAGCTATGCTAAAAACCCGGAGATCGGCTGAATGGATTCGAAAACGGTATAACTCAACTGTTTAACTCTAGGGGAGTTGGAAAATGAGCCTATTTTCAAAAAAAGTGGAGTGTTCCTTTAAAACTTTATGACCTGGCGGATGATGTAGCTTCTCTTATGTCAAAATCCTCTGACATTTTCCTTAAAAATTCTCGTTTTGGACTTATAATTTGTGACCGTGGTTTTGTTTTGCTCTACCCTCTGCGCTTCTGCGCGTAGCAATTCTCACCTGAGCTTACGCTACGCCTACATCATACGTCGGGTCAGAGGTCACCCTTCTGCCCTTCTCTTGTGAACACTCATACGGCAGTTGCCAGAAGCCAGTGATTATAGTTTATAAAGTTTACTAGGGATGTCCCCTAATAGTCGACTAGAAGAGGCTTTGTCGACCAAAATTTTTATTAGTCGGCTAGTCTCAGAAAAAAAAAAAAAAACTTGTGGCAAAGTCACGCAGTCCATGAGGGACAGATCGTTAACGGCGGGTCCTTGTGGTAATTACAGTATGTCGGGCAGGAAATCCAAACATTCGCCTATCATCCATCAACCTCAAATATGGCTTATCATTTGAAACATGCAAGTAGTAGCAACTTTTCATGGCCACTCGCTCTAACGTTAACCTAGGTAAATGTGCGCTATTATTAGGTGCGTATCTAAGTGATATTGCGGAGTGTGGAAGCTGAAGTATAGCGGGCTTACTGCATGACATGGAGGCGCCGGTGTGATCACTTGCATTTTTTTCTGATTACAGTGGAAACAACTTAAAATATTCCATCATGTTTGGTCATACAGATAAGAGTAATACATCATTCGAAACTTGTTTCCTTTATCAACTTGATTGTAAAGTTTTTAAACTGTAAAACTACTTTTATTTGTGTAAACTCAAGAAAACGTTGTGTAACAAGAAAGCGGTGTGCTTTTGTAAAATAAAGTAAACAAACAGGACACGCTTTCTGCCGTCTTGGTCTCTGTGAACTGGAGCGCGTCACAAAAAGGAACCGAAACTCCGCGTATAGGCTACTTGCCTCACAGACATGAGAAAAATATCTATAGAAAGCTTGAAATGTTAACTTTTGAATGAAATACTCTCTGTTTATGTAACCCAGTATGAAAGGTGCATTTCTCTCTAGAGGCACGTTCACTACTGCGGAGATCAGTAGATCGAGGGAGCATCGTCAACTTCATCTTTGCAGCCAGCACTGACTCAGTAGTTTATTAATAAATAATAAAAATGTCTCCTTGCTATTTTTTTCCCCCAGCTTTCATAATCATTACTTTTGCCGGTGCTTTGCGGCAAGCTTTATGTGAGCGCTTGAGAGCGGAATAGGCGATCTATTACTCCTATACAGTATATTAAATGCTCATTATGGTTTAGTACTCTCCTCAGTATATATTTAAGTAATTAAATTAATATATACGTGCGATTAGTTGAGTAATGGCTTAAATGAACGACAAAATAATCGACTAGAAAAATCTTTGGTCTGGCACAGCCCTATAAAGTTTTAAATATGGATATTTTTCTTACAAAAACCCATTGTTTCACTTCAGAAGGCCTTTCTTAACCCTTTGAAGCCATATGGATTACTTTTATGATGGATGTGCTTTTTGGAGCTTCAAAAACAAGACACTATTCAATGCCATTACAAAGCTGGGAAGAGCCAGGATATTTTTTAATATAACTCCGATTATGTTCGGCTGAAAGAAGATATACACCTAAGATGGCTTGAGGGTGAGTGAATTATAGGATAATTTTCTTTTTTGGGTAAACTAAGCCTGTAAAGATCTACAACAAAATAGAGAGAGTTTAATGACAAATAAGTGAAGACTTAATTACTTCAATACCAGTTTCTTGCTAGAAATGACATCAAAAGTGGATTTACACATAAACTTACATTTACACACAAACTGACCACTACCGCAACTTTCAGATGCCATGTTTTTTTTGTTTTTTTAGCTCAACTGTCACAGATTCAAACGCAAAGGATTGTGGGATATCACATGCAGTGAAGGATACATCTATGCTGCCTTAAAAAAAAAAAAAAAAAATCGATCAAATGAAGGTATCTCAGTAGACAGGATGTGACACGATCATAGGATTCGGAATGTCCCTTGTTGCCTTCCTACCTCTGTATGCTGCCTGCGTAGGCAGCATTCTTTAGCTTTCGGACGCAGCCAATGTCTATACAGTTTGGATGAAATGGCTCACTTTTCTGCTTCCTGTCCCAGCACCTCCACCCTCTCCTCCAGAAGCTTCTCACTGCGCTGGAGCTGATAGATGCCCAGGTCCACCTCGCTCACAGGAGACACACGGCCCTGTCCTGCCTGACTAAATTTCACCAGCTATACATAGACAAGGTCAAAAGTTCAATGAAAACTGAGCAATCTGAACCCAAACATGCTTATCAAATAATCAGAGCTCTGTGATTTCAGCAACACAGATTTGAGAGAAATGTTGGAACATTATTCTGTCTATGCTTAGAGTTCAAAAGTTCAGGGAGGGTAAGTTTTTGAAAGAAGTCTCTTCTCACCAAGACTGCATTTATTTGATCAGATATATAGTAAAACAGTAATATTGTGAAATATTATTACAATTTAAAATAACTTTTCTATGTGAATATATATTAAAATGTAATTTATTCCTGTGATCAAAGCTGAATTTTCAGCATCATTACTCCAATCTTCAGTGTCACATGATCCTTCAGAAATCATTCTAATATGATCAAATCAGCACAGAAACAGTAATACATTTTTTTCAGGATGATGAATAGAAAAGAACATCATTTTTTTTTTTAAACAGAAATCTTTTGTAATCTGCTGTCTTTACTGACACGTGTTTTTGCTGAATAAAAGTATTAATTTCTTTCAAAAACAAGAGAAATCTTACCGAGTCCAAACATTTGAATGGCAGTGTATTGAGGACTCGCTGAAAATGGTTAACCTGCACTAGTATCTACAGATCTTTCAAAATACATTAATGTTCTGTCCTAAAGTCTTTGTGGCTACATCACGTTTCGCTCTTGTACACAAACCCACCTTCTCGCCTTCATGGAGTGAGACGGTGACGTGTTTTTCTCTCTGTAGCTGTAGCAGAGCCATGCAGAGTGTGCTTTCATCTGGACAGATGTGAGAGGAGAGAGCACGCAGCTCTTGGAAAGACAGCAGAGAGCGCACCGCTAAAGGGGAACCTCGATATGCCGCCAAAAGCGCCGCAGCCTTTTCCTGCAAGAGAAAAATGGCTTACGCTCAGCTCTGACCAATAATTTTTTTTTTTCTATATTATAATTTATTATATAAATTACACTGAGATTACAGCAATGCTTCAACCAGTCAGGTCTTCATCAAGCACAATAACCTTGAGGAGTGAGATGCAACACTTTTTGTCCCGCACCTGAGCCCAATTTGGGTTTTGGGTGTGCACACCTTTTTTGTTTTGATCATTACAAATGATATCATCATAAAAACTAAAGTTAAAAATAAGAATTAATTTCTTAGTATTCATTATGTTCCCCAATCTGGACAGCAGCACTTGAGCAGCATATTGCAATATATCAATGTATAAGTTCAGTCAAAAGGGCACTGCAAATCACACTACAACACTTATGTTTGCATCCAAAGTCGCAAAATTGGAATACCGGATAAAACATTTGCGAATAAATCACACAGTTTCCATCCCATGTGTTCAAGAGAACAAAATTGTCACTTCCTGGGAAACTGGTGCAAAGTATCTGTAATAAAAATGGAAGTTGCTGAAGAAACTATGGCTCTTATCAAAAATGACTTTCGTCTCAGAGCAGCAGACGAAACGCAATAAACACTGTCATGTTCTCTTGCATTCAGATGCTGGTATTTGGGAACTCAATCATGTGAGACGCTTCTGGGAGGGAATTAAACCAAATCATTCTGATGACAGACTTTGGATCAGGCGTTTCAGAATGATCAAACCAACATATGAGATGCTGTGATGCGATTGGTCCACTGGTTAGTCCAGTTATCCAATCACATCCACTGTTGAGGCAAAGTCAAGTGAGTTTTTTGTTGTGCATTAGGGAATTTATTAAATGCGTTTCCATCGTAGTTTATGCTATCTGCCTCAATTCAGCGCATATTTTTTTTTTATGCGCATTTTTAGAACGTATGCTCATCTTGGCATTTTTTATGTGACATCCCAAAATTTGCATAAAAATAAGTGGATGGAAACAGGGCTATTGATACATCGATACATGACTTCACAGGAACAGGGGAATTTACAAATGTGGTCATTTCACACCACATGAAGTTTGACTTAAATAATTGTGGTGAAAAGATTTTTTTTTTTTTATTTTTTTTATGTAATTTATTCCTGTGATCAAAGCTGAATTTTCAGCATCATTACTCCAGTCTTTAGTGTCACATGATCCTTCAGAAATCATTCTGATAAGATGATTTGATGCTCAAGAAACATTTCTGATTAAAAACCATTTTGCTGCTTAGTATTTTTATGAGAAACGTGATATTTAGGATTCTTTGATGAACAGAAAGTTCAAAAGAACAGCATTTATTTGAAATAGAAATTGTTTGTAACAATGTAAAAGTTTTTATTGTCACTTTTGATCAATTTAATGTGTCCTTGCTAAATAAAAGTATTAATTTCTTTCAAATTTTTGAAAGGTAGCATATAAATGCAAAGGCGTATTAACGGGTAAAGGATGTATTCTGTTAGGAAACACCATTAGACACACTTACCTTTACCAGCTCTATCACAACGAAGGACTCCTCCAGCGGGACCCTCCCGCTGCCCAGCAGAGCCGACAGAGTCCATTTCAGAGGCCGGACTAACAAGAGCCCAACACCCCACGACAGCCAGCCAGAGTCTACATTTGCCGCAAAGTCCGATTCTTTCTGCACCTTCCCACTTCTAGGAGGACAATAAAACAAATCCAAATTACAGGCCATAAATACATGTAATGATTAAACATCATGATCTATGAGACACTGGCTGCGTCCAAAAGCTTAAAAATGCTGCCTTCAGAGTAGGGATGAGCGATACCACTTATTTTGTTTTTGATACGATACTGATACCCCTAAACTGAACTCTTACATTATTACATTTATTAAATTATTAAATTACTCAGAGTACAAAGGGTACTGATACACACTTAACATTACATTCGAAAGGTATTTTACCATTCAATACGCCTATAACATTTCAGATTTTTAGATTTTATAGCTTGCGGATGCAGCCACTGTACATGAGGTGACAGTGACGTACCTAATCATGCTCTGAATTACAGTACTCAAGCCCAGAGGAACAATGCCCTTCCTTCTGAAACTCTCATTCAGGTCCTGCAGACTCACACACACCGATCCGCACCGCCGGCAGTGATCAACGATCAGAGGGCTCCAGAAGTCTATCTTCCCATCCCAGTCTGTACAGTCAACGTCTCGGTTCTCTTTAAAGGCAGAGAACAAGAAAGCCATCCGCTCGTCATCCTCCCAGTCCGGAGGGAACCACGCCTCCCTCTTCTGCGCTGAAACCGACATTGTGCTGCGAATGAAAGAGTTTAAATGATTACTGCACACTTAAATAAATGTAAATAAATGTAACATTTTCAGACACTTAATTGCATGTTATTTACAAGTTCAAATTTATATTAAATGCGATTAGTCAAATTTAAGAGTGTTTTTTTACCACTGAAGTAGGACTTAAGCACAGCTTTATTTGTCATTTCATGATTACTTCTATTGACTTTGAAATATGGTTAAAGTGTACTGCCAAATGTACTGACAAGCATTTATGGTAAATTAAATATTCATTTCTATTAAAACAAGTATGTAAATATATTTGTAATTACACATTTGAAACGATGAAGTCTATTTAGTACATTTAAAATATATTAACTTTAATTGTAATCTTGAAAAACACACTACAGTTAAAATTATAATCAAGTACTTGACATGTGCTTTAGTATGTTAATCAAAAAATTAAAATACGTGTACGCATTCCGTAACTTTTGGCGCTCTAGCGGCTAATAAACAGAACTGCATGCGTCTGGTGGAAGAACATTGTAGCCGGAACTACTTCTCTCTGTTTATGTCTATGACGAGTCACGCAGGTACTGTGCTACTCCGCAGTGGTACGACCCGAACCAGTCTGAAATAATCCGAATATAAACACTTCTTAAAGGTGTAGCGTAGTGATCATTCAGGATAAGACAAAAACACGGTTTGGAAAATGGATTAATGATGCACTCGCTCATTATATAACTTTTTTAAATTTTGAACACACAAAAAAAGTTACAGACAGCAGCAAAAGAGTACTTAAGATGTTTTTAAGTAGAAACACTCATGAAAGTCTACTCTCTCTAAGTGGCCTTTTATTCTAATTTTATATTATCGGCAAGGAGGTTTTTTTTTTTTTTAAATATACTTTTAAGATTGAAGTACACCACAAGTGTACACTCAATACAATTAAGCACACCGTTTTTACAGAAGCGTGACATGAATCATAAGGAAGTGCATGATGATGGGTAGCTTTTGTTGTCTTTTTAATATCAAGATGTTTGGTTAATTTAAATGAATGTATAAGGTAAATGTATATTAGGTCACTGGTCACCCTTTTTTGTTGCAAATGGTTCTGCCAAATTTAACAGTACAAAAAATTCAATTTCTCTCTGATAACATAAACATGCAAATTAGCACGCATATTCTACTTTTAGTTTTACTTTTAGGTACAAGAATCGGTTTAGATGAAGAATAGCATTGTAAGACATTGATGTCGCTTCATGTCAACCACCTTATTCCAGTTTAGCTCGTATTTTCAGGTGCTCAGCACAGCATTTCACATTGTCACCCAACTGATCACGGTCAAGTTTGCTGGCAAAGTCAAGTGCACAGATCGAAAGATCAAAACCAAATAACTCTGACGTTTCATCCGTCAGATATAATGCCGTGTGTCAAAATCTAGTGGGCTGCACGCCTATGATGCCTCATAAATCCTGTCTAGGTAGGTTTCGAGACCGCCAAGAAGTGATTCTCCAATCTTAGATGTGCTTTAAGATTCAATCTCAGACCTCGAGTTGAAGCAGCTGGATACAGTTCTCAGCTAAAATCTCCTCAGTGTTTGTCGTGACATCCATCGGCGGGAATCCTCATACTGCTTAAAGTATCGGCGGGGGAAAGAGAAAGGCACGCGAAGAGCTCCGTCTTTGCCGTTTCACTGTATGCTAAAGATAGATGACAACAACACCTCACCCGGAAGACAACAACGCTGCTCTTTTCCCTCTCCTCGTCATGATCAGACCACCGACGGCAACTTACTGCCACCTCGCGGTTGAAACCCACTAAGAGAAAACATGGACATCGCTGCAAATGAATAAGCTCAGGGACCTTGCCAAGAAGTAGGTTACTTAGCCTACCTAGCTTTGCTTTGACATCAAGAGGGTTAAACAACATGATGTTGTTAAAAATGCTTCTTGAAAGAGTAGGCTAAATGTGTTTGGACAGAAAACTGTGATTAGTCAACTGGCGGACGACACAACACTATTTTTAAAAGCTCTTGATCAGATTCCTAAAGTAATTGAAATGATTATTTTTCCACATTTTCAAGTTTAAAACTTAATATCGGTAAATGTAAAATTATCACCATACATGAATGCCCCTTTGAAGCTGCATATAATATCCCAGTCAAATCGAGTGTTTAAAGGGATAGTTCACCCAAAAATGAAAATGTTGTCATCGTTTAGGCTTCTCACCCTCAAGTTGTACCAAACCTGTAAGAGTTTCTTTCTTCTGTTGAACACAAAAGACGTTTTTTTTTAACGAATGTTGGTAACCAGACAGTTGACGGTAGCCATTGACTTCATAGGAAAAAAAATACTATTGAAATCAATGGCTACTATCAACTGTTTGGTTTCCAACATTCTTCAAAATATCTTCTTTTCTCTAAGGAAGAGTATTAAAGGGATAGTTCATCCTAAAATGAAAATTAAGTGATCATTTACTCACCCTGGTGTTGTTCTAATGCTGTATGGCCTTCTGTCTTTTTTCGACCACAAAAGGAGATTTAAGAAAAAAAAAAATTTGTCCTACTCGCACTTGTCCATATAACCGCAGTGAATAGCAACCAGCATCAAGCTTTTTAAAAAAGACACAAAAGTATCACAGAATGATCCCATGTGGCACATGTCGTATATTCCAAGTGTTCTGGTGGTATATGGTAGGGTTTGGTGAAAACAAACCGAAATTGAATGTATTATTTAACGAAAATCCTTGGCCGTTGGTCTTCTGTGCATGGCTACAATCAAGATTAACAAAAACGTGACATGAAATACAATCCATATACTTTCTTCTCTGAGGTGAATATATCTGCTATGTTCATCGCAACAAGAAGTTTATTGCATTCACATCTGTCAACTAATATTCTCACTGTCATCAGACAAATGGAGTTCCGGAGATATTTAACTAGAAAGTACACGGATACTTTTTTGGGATTTATAGGCGTTGAATTTCATGTTGTATCTTGATAGAATAGAATTCAATCCAGCATTTTTGTTAATACATTAAATTTTGGGTTGTTTTTCACCAAACCCTACCGTATACCCCCTAAACACTTGGAATATACGACATGTGCCACGTGTTTATTCTGTGATACTTTTGCGTCTTTTTTAACCCCTTAACTGTCACTCCAATGTAAGGGGAACAGGCCCCAACTTAAATTGTTTTAAAATCTTAAATACTTTTGAGCACAGACTTAAGTTTGGTCTCCTTACAAAGGGGGCGCTTGGCAGATTATTTTAGTGAAATAAAAAAATATGAAAGTGAAATAAAAAAAATAGTTATTGAAGATTTAGTTTAGGAAAATGTAAATTGTACAAATATGATTTCTTATCATTTATATAAAGTATATATTTCACAAAACTGTTTTACAAAACTGCAAGAAAATCAAAGCCACCATCTAAAATCTAATCAAGTTGTATTTCATATTTTAGGTTGATATCTCAAAAATTGAGCTTTCAGTAAGATTTTGTTTGGGCGCAGTACCAAACTTTTCCACTAGATATCATCCAGGCTCCATTGGTGACCACATAAGGACTCTTCCATTTCCATATAGCCTATGGTTTGAGTGACCTGAACCATTCATTTCCATAATGTTCATACAATTTATGAAACTGACATCCTATTCAGAGTATGGGCAGAATGGCAGTATTTGGTTTAGACATAAAACACATAAAAGACATGCAAAAAGAGCAAGATTTTCATTTTTATTGCTATTTCAAAATAAACGTCTGAACATGCCTTATGAGTCTGAAAATTAAATTAATTGTTCCTCTGTCATTTGTCTTGAAAATCAGAAAACTTCAAATATGAAAACTACAATTTGTAAGCTTTCAAATGATATATAGTTTGTCAATATTAGGTTTAGACTAAGATATTTTTGTTTGAAGTATATAATGGCAAACGTTCCACTAGCAGGACAGTGACAGTTAAGGGGTTACAAAGCTTGATGCTGGTCGCTATTCACTGCCATTAGCTATATGAACGTGCGCAAGTGGGACGTTTTTGTTTTTATTTCCTTTTTGTGGTCCAAAAAAGAAAGAACAACATGCATTAGAACAACACCAGGGTGAGTAAATGATGACTTAATTTTCATTTTAGGGTGAACTATCCCTTTAAGGATAAACAAAATATCTTGGGCCCCTTTTGCCCCTTTAAAATGTCTGTGCACGGTCCTTTTGCATCTGTCACTTGTTGATCTAATGATAACATTTTACTTTTTACGTATGATGATGGGCTCCGATTCCAATAACCCAGCCCAAGATAATAACGGCTAAATAAACATTTACCATGTGCTATAGCAATGATTATGTTACTCCACATTGTTCAGCAGTTACAAGAAAGGTGACCCCGATAAAACAGCAAGTATTTAGCTTTATTTATTGCATTTAATAAATCAGGGGACTTTAGTGTCCTTAGTCATTCTAGTGCTGCACACGTGGGCTTAAAAGCTTTCAAGTTTGTCTTTTGAGGAGCTCTCTGTGATGGTGATTCCTCTTTTGATGTTTTATCAGAACCAGGCCTTCTGTTACACAGAGGAAACGGTAGAACAGATGAATTTAGTTGCTTTATGGAGTACTCAGTCTTTGGCAGTGTGCTCTGTTTGGGAGGCCCAGTCTTTGGAAGACTTACGTTTTGTCTTGTACTGGCTTGAAAGCTGTTATCTTTCTTTGTCTCATTTTTCTTTTGTTCTACTTGAGAAGTGAGCTCCTCGAACCACTCATCAAACCACTCATCCTCGCTGACATTCTCCACCCATGGAGTCAGAGACCATGGCCCATCGTCGGTCAGTGGGTTCCACACTTTTTCAACTTTCTCCATTTTCTTTGCCTTCTCTGTGGAAAAAGCATTTTTCTGCTGCAACTGTTGGTTCTGAGGCACGATTTGTGGAAGATGTACTAAGGCCTTTTCATAATCTTCCTTATTCTTTAGTTCCCTTAAAGAACAAGCATTCGTCTGGAGCTCCCTTATGGAAGAAGCATTTTTCTGAAGCTCCTCTACAGAAGACGCACTCGTCTGGAGTTTCTCTACATTGTTTTTCTGGAGCACTTTTACAGAAGATGCATTCTTCTGAGGGAACTTCTGAGGCACACCACCTACACGTGTTGGCAAGTTGGCTCTTACATTTGTTCCCTTTTTGGCAAGCTCATTCTTACTGTCTTCTTTAACCCTGTTGGCACAGGAATCACTGGACCAAAGACACGACGCAAAACCCCTGACTTCGCCGGGACCGCAAGAAGCAGCGGGATTGAAGAGTTTGTCCAGATGGGTCCACTGCTTTCTGTCATCGAAACTCTTTTTGTTCATTTTCGGCAATTTGGAAGACGAGGAGGGTGTATTCCTGTCACCGTTATCATCGCGAATCGAGCTAAGACCATGAATCACGATCTAAAGTCGGCAAGGGACTACGAGCGAATAATAGCGAGCAGTCACACATTAAAATGTGCTGTTGTGACGGCATTAGTCCGAGCATCTGCTAGCATAATCTTTAAAAGTAAACAACACGTCACGTTTACGACACTTTTGAATGCGCGTTATTATATAATGACAGTCTTAAATTAATATTTACAAAGGTAACTGACATTACACCAAATTACAACATTGAAATTTAATATCCGTTCTTAAAAGTCATCTTTTGAAAACGATAATCTTTTGCTGGTGTCGGGATGGTGCTTAAAATGTGCAAAACAGTTTCAAATAGGCTAAATTTGTCTGTATTGTAGTGGAATAGAATATTGCCATTGTAATATTTAAACATGTAGGCTAGGCGTAACATTTAGCCTACAGTAAAGAATAAAACTCCAAAAACTACCACAAATCATAAAATTACTATCAAACTAATAGGCCACCATATATTTTCGGAACGAACCGGAAACGGACAAAAAGTTCGGGCAAATTTAACAAATATTTATTTGTTTGTTGCCTGTCTTTTTCGGTTTATTCATTCAGTTGATGGGAGATGTATGGTGTTCTTGCCTATGTTAAAATGCAACGATTTTGTTTTGTAGGCTACTAAGGCTTTTCCTAAAGTTTGTTTTTCCCCAATTCTTTATCTGAATATTCACTTTCTTGTGAATTATTAGGCCTATCTAAATTAAGTTAAAACGTTTCTTAAATTACTTACGTTTCTTAGATTTAAATTACGTTAAAAGTAAATCTCGGTCATTCTTAATAGTCAGCGAGAAGGGTTTCAAGAAAGATTAGACATTAATAATAAAGGCTTGTTTTTTTGTTATAAAGACACGTTCATTTATAGGTGTATAATGTTGCCCTGATAATATATGTATACAGTGCATGCATAATTATTACGCAAGTTTATTTCTGATCATATTTTTTTGCAGGCACGTTTTACCAATTCCAAACCACATCAATCTTAATAACTACTATTATTTCTGTATTTAATCATTTATCAGTGATATATAGCCTACTTGTCCATGAAGGCTGGGAATGAAAAATGCCTTATATTCAGGTGTGCATAATTATTAGTCAGCTTTTCTTTTACAGGCAAAATGAGCCAAAAAAGAGATTTAACTCAGACTGAAAAGTCAAAAATAATTAAATGCCCATGAGAATGATGCAGTACTAGAAATTGTAAAATTAAGACGTGACCAATAGACAGAAAAACGCTTATTGGGTCAGCAGGGTCAGACAAAAACAGGTGGAGAAGAAAAGACACATGTTAACTGCAAAAGAATTAAGAACATCAGGAACCCTTTAGTCTCCAGCGACACCATTTTCCAGAACTGCAACCTACCTGGAGTCTCCAGAAGTGCAAGGTGTCAGGATCTCAGAGACTTAGGTTATGTAAAGAATCCTATAAAATGACCCCCACTTAATAAGAATCACAAGCTGAAGTGTCGTGAAATACATGAATACTGGTTTTTATAGGCTTTATAGACAGACAGATTGAGAGTGACTCTTGAAGGACCAGCACCACATCCTCTTGTACCACTGTTTGAAGAATTCATCTTCCAGAATCTGGCAGTAAGTTTTGGGAGTTCATTTTTAGTCCATCTCCTATCCTGAAAAGTCTGTTTTGCAGATATGGAATAAAAATGATCTTCCAAAAACCAGTATTCATGTTTTTCACAAAACTTCAGCATGTGATTCTTATTTAGCATTTTTTAGAGTGTATAAAACTTTGGTAAGCACTGCAGTATGTAAATATAAATAACTTTGATATAAAGCACTGCAGTGATATAAATATAAATAACTATCACTTTGTACTGCAGTATTTGTGAACATGTAAATATAAATATAACTTTTATAAAAGTGTACAGATTTTTTAAAACTATTTTTATTTATTTTGTTTATTTGAAGAAGAAATCTAGCTCGTTTAGAATCTGAAATAATGTCAGTTAAATGAAACATGTTTATTGTCTTACTGAAAACAAAATTGGAACTAACTGAAACCAATAAAATACTTGACTGAAACCATGTAGGGCTGAATTCAGGCTGATTAGTGTCCCAGTCAACCTGAATTCACCCTAGATGTATAGGTACAGATAACCCAAAGAATTTTGTAGGACTGATGTCCACATTTTGTCCATTGCTTTTTCAATTTTTATAATGAAGATCACATCTTTTCTAAGTAACTAACCATTAAAAAATAAATTTAGAAGATAATAAATGATATTCTTACTGTAAACCAGCACTATATTATTTAAATAACATCGATACAGATGCAACCTATGTGGTTCACTTAGTCAAATTTTGCTTGAAAATAATGATAGCTTTAAGGCTTAATGCACAGATTATTCCCTGGAAATGTTGAATTATTGTATTTGGAGAACAATACACTGAATTCTGAGGTCATTAACCGTGCTCTCATCAGCATGTATTGCATAAATATAATAAATAATAGTAATATTTTTTATGCATTCATTTATTTCAGTTTTTGTAGTATCTAATTGTGGTCCAAGCCTCTTTTGGAGCCCACTTCACCCCATCAGAAGGTGAGGATTCTGCTTTTGATCTTTTATAAAGGTACATGAGGACAGAATTAGGCCTTTTGTCACCCATTGGAAGAACGGGTGGCACAAATGACTTCAATTTCTTCAAGGAGAAATTAGTCTTCTTCCGCATGTTCTGGTTCGGATCCCCAATTTTTGGCACATGTCCATTTTTGTTTATACTGTCTAGAAAGCTTTTCTTTTGCTCCTTAATGGAAGAAGATATCTCCTGCTGCAACTCATCTTTCTTCTGCAGCAACCTGGGGCTCACAGACACACCCTCTGGGAGTTTAAAGCTGGCCTTCTGACCTTTCTTCACTTTCTTTGCCTGCTTTGTAGAATATGCATTGCTCTTCTCACTGAGGCTCTGAGGCACAATTTTTGGAGGATGAATAAAGTCTTTTTCACCATCTTCCTCGTTCTTTAGCTCCTCTACGCAAGCAGCATTCATCTGGACATCCTCTATTGAAGCAGCATTCGTCTGGAGTTCCTCCACAGAAGAACTATTTGTCTGAAGTTCCTCTGTTGAAGAAGTATTCGTCTGGAGTTCCTCTACAGAAGTAGTGTTTTGCTGTAGGAACTTTTGTCTAGTCTGAAGCAAGTATTGTCTCTGGGGTACACCTCTTCGAAGTGGTGTAAACTTGGCCCCAGTCTTTGTCTCCCCAGACACATCACTTTGAAATGGTTTTGGGCTTGCCCTTATATTAGTCTCCTCAGGCTCATCTTCCAAACTGCTTTTGTCATCACTTTTGTTCTGTTGCTCTTCCTTGGGACGAAAATGCTTCCTGAGCAAATAGTTCAGCTGTTCTGTCAAGATGAGAGTTTTGTCTTCCTCTACTGGTGTCTTTACTTGGAGCCCCTTGCTGGCACAAGAATGAGACCTATTGAACTTAGGATACGGCGCCAAACTCCTGACGACAGAGTTGGGGATATAGCCGTCAGGAGCAACGGGCCAGGTTATTTTGTGCGGGCGGATTCGCTGCTTTCTGACATCGGACCTCTTGTTTATGTCCCGCAGTTTGGTAGGTGTCATCACGAAGTGCGAGGAAAGTCCGTGAAGAAACAGCAAGCGAACAATCACGATCTAAAGTCTGCAATGAATGGCTAGAATATGTACAACCGTGTGCCGTTATGGCGTCATCGCATCAGACGTCAAACATTCCGAGCGCGCGCTTGTTAAAAAAACAAACTGAAATTGTAGCTAATCTTTAAAAGTAAACAACACGTTTAGGACAAAATTATACTTTTGAACACACATTACTAACATGATTTGATATATAACGTTGAATAAGGGGGGGGGGGGGGGTGGGGAAAGAAAGAAAACCGGAATATTGGACCAAATCGGCATTCTCAGAAACTTTCAAATAAACTGGCTAAAATTATTAGCTATTAGTAGTAGTAGTAGTAGTAGGCTATACTGTTGTTGTTGTTGTTGTTGTTGTTAACAGAAATAATTTGATTTCTGAAGCTATCAGAATATGTTCTAATTTTATGATTCGTGCATGGGTTAGCATACATGTGTTGCATAGAAACATTGAAATTTGATGATGATAATAATAATAATAAACGAAAAAGTTCTCAAAAGTCTCTTTTGTGATATTTTTTGCAATATTTTGTAATTAGGCCTATAATATAAAGCAAGTATCAAGGATTCTATACCAATCCCTTAACCTATACAAAATATGGCCTATAGCCAGTTTTCTGATTGTCTGTTGTCCAAAAAGGCCAATAAACAAAAACCAACAATAGGTTTGTCTTCACTTAGATACACAATTGGTGGAACATTTTTTTAATGTAACAAAATCGTTATGCAAATATAATCATGAACAATTAGTTACAATATACTAGGCCTATACTTCACAAAGAGACAATAAAGCTCCATTCACACACAATTCATGCATATTTCATACAGTTTGGACATTTCAGAGCTCCGTGAGTTTGATAGAATCGCGGTTAAAATCACTGACGTACGGTTTCTTTTTTGTTTAATTTACGAGTAGGCTAGCCTTTTTTTTTTTTAAATCAATCAACAATTTATATAATCTATAATATTTATCTTTCTTTTATATCAAGAAAGACTTTCTGAATAAATTGGTATGATAGCTGACTGTCATCAATTAATTTTTGAGGACTTTTGAACAGAATTAAGAGTTTACTAAATTATTTTATGTAAATCCCACACTGCCCCCTGCAGGCGTCAGCTGACTATCACACGGCGAAGATGATCAGTCTCTGTTGGCACCATGGGTGGCGCTAAAATGGAGATAGATGAGGAAGCAGGAATGGAAAACCTCTTCATCTTTGGACAAAAAAAAAAAAAAAAAAAAAAAAAAAAAAGACTGTGAAAGGATGAAAACAAGGTCAGAGACAGAGATTTGCTGTTATCTGAAGTTTGTATTTTCCACATTTCATTTTGATTATTTACCCCATCACAGCACACTTATAATCAGTCAGTGTGGTTCTGCTGCCTCGTAAAGGCTACACCCCAACCAGAGAGTCTGCATTTAATAATAATAATAATAATAATAATAATCACTGCAAGCTGAAAAACAAGTATTCATGTGCAAGACAAACAGATATTTCAACTTTATTTTGACACATAAATAATTTCCACCACATTCATTTATTGCGATACATGCTGATGACAGCAGATGTTTTATAATTAGTAATTCGGTATATTGTTCCCAAGTACAATAATTCTATATTTTCAGAGAATAATAATCTGCATAGAAAGGCAAAGCCTTAACAGTCAAGCTCAACTGAGTAATGAAAACGTAGGCTACTTGTTATTTTTCTTGGTAAAACATAATATTCTAAAACTATAGCTACAGACGTTTTCGTGTTATGATGATATATGGATCAGGGAGTAACATCTGTCTAAAAATATAATTTTATATGAAACTGCTGAACATTGTACATCCTATTAGAGTAACATACAACATGTAATCATTGCAATGCAAATGGTAAATGTTTATTTAGCTTTGAAGACCTAAACAGTCTTAACATGTTTATTGAGTTGATGATGGCATACACTTACAGTAACTAATGTGTGAGTGTATTTAGCAATGACAGAATCAATTCATGTGTGAAAGCAGATGTAGAAAAAGTGTGGAAATGTTGCAGTTCTTGAGATTTAAAGTGCCCCTATTATGGATTTTTTTGAAAATGACCTTTCATGCAGTGTGTAATGTTGCTGTATGTGAATGTAAACAGACCGCAAAGTTGTGCATCATAAATAAAGTTATTGTCTCTCAAAAGAAAGAACCGCTGAACCAAGTCGTTTGTAATTTGAATCCCATTTCCGTGAAGGTCACATGTCACAAGTTAACACATTTGCATAATGCCCGCCTACGCTCTGCGTGGACATCCCGCGAAAACTTGAACCCCCCTCAAACGCTGTAGCTCGTTCCTGTGGATAACATGTCGACAAGACGCTGTGCTCTGTGCTGTGAAAGTAAATTTGGTTTATTTTCACTTCCAAAGGATGAGGCTGTGAAGAATGAATGGTTAAAGATGGGACAGTACCCACTTTATTTGGACCAAACTTGCTCCTCAGAATCACAACCTGTAAGTGTGATTAAATATTGATATATATATATTTTATACAGAGTGTTCAAAATACATAGTTTTGTGTTTTAGCATTGTGTAGGTCTCCGGCTAACTCACGTTATCACCGTCTTACTGAAATACTTCTGCTAATCAGCTGTGGCTCACTATTACCTAAAACTGTGTCCATTAATACAGATTGTCTGTCATTCTTACTACTCTGAGTAATGATAAAGGATGGAGCAAGATTTATTTTACAAACTTTAATGTTAAATCAGTCATTCATGTTAGTGCTCGGGTAACGTATGCACTGTAATTGATACTGTTAATAATACAGTTCCCACATGTGTACTGGGTTGAACGATATTTTTTAAAGTCGGCATTTATGTGATGGACTAGTCGACGATGACATCATTAATGAACAAATGGGTCCGTTCACACAGAATGCACTTTTCCATTCAAATGCGCTACTTTTCCATTGTTTATGCGGTCTCTCTTGAAGCCAACACGGAAGTGACTTAAACTGCAGTTCATCGACTGGCCGCTAGAGACAGGCTCCAGAAGGGAGTCAAATCTGTATCTCCCCCATGTTAAAATGCCCAAATTTACAGCAGAAAAAAATGTTTACAGCCTGGTACAAAAAGTGGTTTTGGTCTATACAGCTAATTTTGCCCTTCATGACAACTGTGAGGGTGGTGAATTTTTTTATAACTCATCCGTTTAAATTTTATTAATTATATTAAGTTCTGCATAATTAAGGGCATGGCCACTTGAGTGACAGGTGTCTGTCACCTCAGCTAATTCCAGCCACTGAACTTGGCATCTCTGCCATGTTTGTGCTTTTTTCGGGATTATTTCATACAATTATCAAATAATATGGCTTGCTGTGCGGTAAATGGTTGAGACAGATGTGTTTCTGTGTACATGTGCACATATGCTGAAGATAAACAGAACACACATTGTTGGATCGTCTTGGCATCGGCTAAAAGTTTTGTCCGCCAGATTTACTACAATGACAATGGCTGGAGAATATGACTCTCAAGACACCACAAAATCCGACAGCACTGCTTGGATATTATAACTAAACCTGCTGCACTATTTTGAAAAATTATACTTTGGACACGGGCTCATTTGTTTGTGAGAGTTCAACGTATATGATCGTATACAGTTTTACAACATAAACTGTGCTCAGATTGCAATGGACAATATATCAATATTTCATGGATTTAACGCTTTTGTGGACAAAAAGTGCTGTTTGTTTTTCAATGGATGCTCATGGACATTCTACCCAAGTGTCGACGGATTGGATTCATCTCGCAATTGCTATTTCATTGCAAAGGTATGAAGTCCCGTTTTGATTTTGTGTGTTGTCATTTGCACACCTGACACAAATTACAATATTACTGTTGTTGGAGCATCTATATGGTAAAACATACACTGTAGATTGACAGTAAACCTTTAGAACTTTTAAATTTTATAACTTTATTAATATTTTAGATAGTGTCTAAGATAAATAGATAGCTCCTTAGCCTGAGCTAACTTGGTCACATTGAGCTAGGTGGGTGTGGTTTCAGCAACCAGGCACCTCAGTTCCACCCACGTCCCACCTCTTTGCCCATTTTTAGTTATCCAGGAATGATGCGTGGTGATGTGCTGCCATGATGGCGACAGCCGGCTCCGCTCACTTTAGGCTTCAAAAATGCTCTTCAGAAACCTACGGGTGACGTCACGGACACTACGTCCATTTTTTTTTTACAGTCTATGGTAAATACACGCTAGATGGACGTGTACATCACTGTTGTGCTCGCGTCTTGCTGTTTTGCAGAGTCTCGAGCATGACACGGCATTCTAAAAATGCAGCGCTCAAGTTCAAATCAGTTCAACTTAAAAAAAAAACGTGTCTTGAGACCTTACGTTTTTTCCCTTCCACTGTCGCGTTTCTGTGTGAACGAGCCCTAAGTCTGAACCTCGAGCTGAGACTGAACACGGGTTGCCTTGTGCACAGTTATGGCACATGACACAGCGCTGCCCACAAGCCTATTGCTCCTGCATAAGTTTATTTTTATCAGTTCTTTTGTCTTTGGTCGTTATATTTCAAATTGAGTCAACTAGATCATCCACTGTGAGGGCCTCATCGACACGACAGCCACGACACAGTTCCTCAACAACCGTCCATACCGGCGTGATGAATACGATCCTCAATTGGATGGAACTGGAATAAATACTTTGAATGTTGCGATCCTATTGGACTTACGATGGCAACCTGAATCGTAACAAAGCACTGTTGGCCAGAGGAGAACTGGCCCCCCGACTAAGCCTGGTTTCTCCCAAGGTTTTTTTCTCCATTTAAACACCTATTTGCCACTTGTCTGCCACCTGATGGAGTTTGGGTTCCTTGCCGCTGTCGCCTTTGGCTTGCTTAGTTGGGGACACTTGACATTTGACTTGACATTTGATATTCAACAGTGCTTTGATCTGCCTGCATTGACACTATTCTTTAAGAGCTGCTGTGCAGCCAAATAATGTACCAGTTATCAATGTAAAGCTGCTTTGACACAATCTACATTGTAAAAAGCGCTATATAAATAAAGGTGACTTGACTATATTTCTCAAAGATTTCTGCTCGTTCTAAATCAGATACAGATAAAGTAGCACAGTAAAGATTACATTTATATGAATGCGTAAGTGAGAGAGCGATTGCGTGTGAATTAATTCTAGCTACCTGACAGCATCTCTCTACTAATAGTGAAGCTGTGTGTTTTAGTTACTAAGAAATATATGCTAGAACTTTTCAGTTTCTAAGCTTTTTTTTTTATTGATAAATCACAGAACAGTATTGACAATACATTTCTGCGCTACTGATTCTGTATGCACGCGATCTATCTGCACGATGTGTGCGTGTGTAGCAGCGCAGTTTAGAACGGCGATTAACGTACCTGTACAATAAGCTGTTTAAAACGTGCATTCACCTGATCAATATTGAGAATCCAGATGATATAATCAAACATTTGTGGAGCGCTCTCAGAGTATGTATTTATTTGTCATTAACTGTAAGATATGGAGCATAAAGGTGGACTCCAAAGATTTTTTATCCTGTTGCGCCCTCTATGACCAGCGACTAGTCGACATCATGCTTAAAGCGTCATGGCAGAGCATTAAAGTCGACTATCCGATTAGTCGGTGCAACCCCTAATGTGTACCGCAATAAATTAGAAATATACACATCAGTTTGTTGATGGACATACACTTGTTAATGCTGATGGTGAGGAATTACAGTTGCAACATCTCATGATGAACGTCAAACTGAGTAGCGTATCACTAAGAAACGTCCTGCGCAAGTCATCCTTGTGATGGAGGCTCGGGTTGAATAACTAGTTCTTCCAATATTTCTTCATCGGACTCGCGCTTGGATTGATATGGTAAAATCGACCCCGTCGTTACTGTCTTTACAGTGTGTATAATTGCTGAATTTTAGGAAGCCTCCGGAGCTGAATCAGTTCTGGTAATGGGCATTTGGAAGGATTTAGAGACACTGATTCATCCGACGAGTCGTTTGATAATCACTGAAAAATGTGGTGATGTGCAATGTGTATTATGAAAAAATGAAAGTGTTTTTTGACCTTTGATGCATGTAAACCTGTTGTAGGAGACCTCCAAAACATGATTAGGAACCTTTCAAATTACATAATAGGGGCACTTTAAGCACTTGCAGCCTGAATCCCCAGTAAAACGTCTCCAACAGCCTATTTGGCACTGAGGTCCACCACGAGATGCTGGTACGCCATGGTCTTTCCTTTAAAACTGGCCGCTAACAGAATATCCTTATTGTCAACGGAGACCAAGCTGAATCCTCGAGGCGCAAGCATGTTCAGTTCCTGAAAGGGCTGGAACCTTTGAGTGAGGTCGTCCCACAGATAAATCCGAGAGAACGAATAATCGCTCCCCAGCAGAAGGTACTGCCTCACTCCAACGCTGAATGGATACACGGCCATTGAGCCACGTGACGGCAGCGTTTGAATCTCCACAAAGCGCTGGTTGTCCCAGCGCAGGATCTTCGAGTCTCCTATGAAGCGCGTGAGGCAGAGATACAGCACTTTTCGTATCCAGAAGTGCTTCACCATCTGCACTTCGCCTGAATCGGTGATCTGCGAGTGGTAGACGAATTGACGTTGGCTGCGGTTCCAATGATACACCACCGGGGGCTGTGAGGTGCTAGAGAGAATGAGACGAGGTTTGCCGTCCACCTCGAGGAAGTCGATGTGAGTGTCTCTGTGCCAGGGATGGAGAGACTGGTGCGAGTAAAAGCCATTACTGTTCCAGCGGTACAGGCTGGTGGATCCGGCTTTGGAGCTGTCGACTACAGCAAAGTACCAGTCCCCTTCAATCTGGAAAGTCTCTATGAAGTTGGGTTTACGGACACGAGTGGTGTCGATGTCCTGGATTTTGACGAAACGCAATGGTCCTTCCTCCCATCTGACAACAACAACAGGATGTCATAGTAATCGACAATGATGAAATATTTACATGAATTTATTATATACATCTAACTCATTAAAATAATTTACTAATTAAAGGTGCATTCAGTAGTTTGGTGCTAATTTAAAATGTTTTATGCATTAATAAATAAATTTGCTGCATCTGAAATCGCAAATTGTATAATAGGTACTACATTTGGTTTGAAGCTTACTTCATGACTGTTAAAAAAGTATGTTCTGTATAGTATGAATGTGTGTAGTATGAATGAAATTCGGACATACTACATCCGCCATGTTGTCATTGTCATGTGACCTTCATAAATCCCCTCCTGTGGTCTCATGGAATAATAAAGTGTCCCTCAGATGCGCTACTGTTTTATGAGTACTGTGTATTTGGACATACTACTCTTCTGGCGTACTGTTTTTTACATACTATATAGTAGGGTAGTATGTGATTTCAGATGCAGTGATTGTTTTTTTGTAAAAAGTCATCTAAATGGTGCTGTGACCGGGAAACCATCTGCCAGTCACATCACTTTACAGTAGTTAATAACTCATTTCAATGGACAAAACGCATATGGAAAATAGCGGAGGACACAGAATGAGCTGCTCCAGGAAAGGTACATGATCCAAGTTGTCCAAAACACACTTGCTGCGCTTCAAACGGCTGTTTAATGCCCCTGACACGTGTTTTCTCAGTGCATAACTTATATTTTATGGTTATATCCTTATTTGTAAATGTTAGAAAGTCCCACGAGTATTTTCATTTATCATATTCTGACAACAATCGTCTTAAACTTCACAGAGTTCAATAAACAAGCGGCGGTGGGCACATGCGCGTCAAACAGGATGTGGAATAACATTGTTTAAAATAATAGGTTAAAATTAATTTTTAATTTAAAAAATAAGTTGTATAGTAATTTTTAGATTTTTCCATCCGATTAATCGAAAAAAAAAAAAAAAAAATCAACAGATTAATCGATTATCAAAATAATGGTTAGTTGCAGCCGTAAAAAAAAAGTGTGGGTCACATGTTGAAAATGAAGTGACCTGCGCGTTTCACTAAACGTCGGAGAGAATCCTCACACTCATTGGCTGATTTCGGAACCACATACTAGCATACTAGTCTTGCTACTTTTACCATATATTTCTATGACGGAAATAGTAAGAGTAGTATGATGCAGTTGAATTCATTGTTTGTCTGCCGTCTCTGTAGAGTAGTGATGTAAAGAGCGAAAATTAGACAACGGAATATACTTTTTGTTGGATAGGTTAGAGAATGAACCACTATGATATCGGTACTTAAAGTACTGAAGAACAGCGATGGTGACACTAGCTAAAGAACTACTGATTGCACTTTTAGTTAGTAAAAAAAAATGAAAACTGCAATGATATTTCTTTAGGGTAAAATCTGATAACAGACAAAGTATATTCAGACAATATTTGAGTGTCCACAATAGAGTAGTGATGGCATGAAGATTTCAATGCGCTCAAAACACTTCAGGCTGGCAGCACCTGCTGGCCAAAAAGGTGTAAACGTAGGGGTGGCCGATATACCGGTAGACACGATGGACAGGTAGAAATTTGTCTACCAGTAGAGATTTTGGACTATCATCTCTATCGCAGTTACGCTTATGTGCCGTTGCTGTGCTGAACGGTCACAAAAGCTTATAGTTTGCATGCGTTTTAAAGCATTGCAGTTTAAAAACAAGTGATTTTAAAAAACTGAAGCGCAATAAGCAGCGAAAGAGAACTCATTTCGCTATATGCGCACGGTCTTAGATGGTTTCTGTCTGAGAGATGTCTGAACCACTGATTCCAAACAAAAGATACGTTTCATGAAGCAGTGTTTCAGTGTTGCCCATCACTACAATAGAGTCCATAACAAAAAACGTGCACATAGACATACTTGTAGATGTGGGATCCTCCAAAGAGCTGAGCCACAACCATGTAGAGAGTGTTGTTGATAACCACAGGCTTACAGTAGACCGCAGAACGAGCTGGAATGCACATAAAGTACATTTAAATCATCATGTTTTGATAATCTTGTCATTCTTTGAAGAAGTATACTTATTTTCGCATACTAAAGCACATGTAAAGTACTTTTTAATTATGATTTTAACTGTAGTGTGCGATATTACATTTAAAGTTAATATATTTTATATGTACTAAATTGCAATTTCATCATTACAAATGTGCAATTACAATTATATTTAAACACATGACATGCAAGTTTTAAAACAAATGACATTAAATAATATTTTAGTTTACCATAAAGACTGAAAAGATTACATTGAGATGTCACTCTTGTGAAACAAGATTTTGTGTAAAAGGTTGGGAACCACTGCTTCAGAGAATATCACCATAGTTTATTTTCTTATTTTTTGAATTGGTTCTATCTATTAAATCAAATAATAAAAAACAAACTAATTACAGCTGACTTTTGACTTACATGTGATGTTGTAATGTGTCTTGAAAAGCATGTTCACATGATCCCAAATGAACACGGTGCAGATTCCAGTGTTGGGCTGAGCGAAAACTATGTACTGGTCATTGTTAAACTCATATGACTCCACAGACAGAGACTGGAATGAGTATATCTCATATACTGCAAAATCTGGATTAGAAGAACATTTCATATTAGTCAGTGTATATTGTAACTGCCATTTCTAGTACATTTTTCACCATTTTAACCCATTTAATCCACCTTATTTTAAATGGTCCTGAGGTGTGACATTTTTTTTTCTTCAAAAATTCCATGTAGTCTTTCAATTACTATGCATTTTTTTTATATGATAATGTATAATAATTATATAAAAATTGGAAACGTTTTGTTAAATAATTTTAGATGTATTTTAGCATGCCACAACACAGGACAATGCAGAAACTGTTTGAAATTCCATGTCAACCACCCAGATACACTACATGGCCAAAGGAATTTGGACATTTATTTTCAAAATCAAGACCTTCTAATAGATGTTGGAACATGAATGCAGGAGAGTCTGCATCCATGTTGCAAGAAAGTTGAAAAATTCATAAAAGTTTCAAATTCAAAAAGAATATCCTGATGAACAAAACATGTAAGAATTATCAGGGCTCAACAATAAGGACTGCCCGATGGCCCGGGACCAGCAAGAATGACGCTCGGGCCAGTGCTGCATCATCACGAAAGTTTATCATTTACACACGTTTTTAAGTCTTGCCAGTTCAAGTGCAAGGAGACGCAAAAGAGAACTCAGAAGTTTTTTATGTGTGCGCACAACCTAAGCGCGCTCAGAAAGCTGCGTCTCAGACAGCGTGCAAATATTGCATCGAGTTCTCTTTTACATCTTGCACTTGAACGGTCAAATTCACACAAAAATATGTCAAAGTGCCTGTCTTGGTGAGTATCCTAGTAAACATAAAAGTCATGTATCCTAGTAAACATAAAAGTCATGGCTTAAGTGAACGTAAACAATTGAGAAAGAAAACGCATGTGTGTCAGTATATTGGATCCTTGCATTAGCTCTTAAAGTGACAGCAGCCTAATATTCCTGCTGCTGTCTGTGTTTTTAATGTTAAACAACAAAAGACAAGGGGAAAAAATCACTCTGCTCTTGACTGAAAAACTTTTGTAACTTTAATAAAGATTAATCTATATTTAATTTATTTGAAATTTATATTAATAGGTTGTTTGCACATGACGTCATTGCTGCGCGCGAAATGCGGCTGGAGGGCAAGGAGTGATTTTTCTATATAGGAATCCTATCACAAACTCAAAATTCCTATGTTTTGTGTCCTTTATGGTTGCTCAAATCTATCAAACCGAGAAACCACAATGAGCTTTTATTGTTTACGTAACTTGTATCGTTTTTTAACTGAAGTTGTCACCTTTTATAGCGTTTTGCGTCTGCCGATACTGAAATGAATATGGATACCTGCTTTTTTGGGATACCTTTTTTGTTTTTGACTTGGTTAAATATTCACATTCTTCATGGTATCGTTTGCAGGGAAGAGAAGATATTTTATCCCATTGCATGATCATTTGGTGTTTTCACTTCAGTTTTGTAGAATTCCGTTCACAATGTTGATCTGGTTACCGTGAAAACAGTGTCACGCGCTGGGCACGTGCTGCTGCTTCAGCCACCATATGGTAGAAAATGTCCAAATAAAAAAAAATGTGTTCAAGCTGACAGAAGTCGATCCATTTCTTTGTTGGAAGGGTGTAAATGTAACTGTAGTTTTAATGTTTTCTTTGTAAATATTCACTTTCCCATATGGCCACGGAGGAGAATCGGAGGGGCATTCGGCGGACAGACACCCTTTTTTACAGTCTATGACAGACACTGACACTGTATTTTATTTTATTTTATTTTATTTTTTTGTATTTATTTCAACAAATGACAACCAAAATCAAACCCATAGAATCTTGTGAACAGTTTTGAAGTGGCTGTGTGCAAGTTATACTCATTCACAAGCCGAGTGAGAGTCGTACTCGCAAATGTAATGTTAATTATTAAACCAAACAAAATACAAAACTTTCAAAAACACTCAGTTATGTGATTATTTTATTGAGTGATAGGGAGTGGGTTCAATCAGTGTCATTATTAGATTTGATATACGGCGTCTTCCCGTCACTTCTTCAACCTGCTTCCCTTAGTGTTTTTACACGTAGAAAAGGCGAAAATTGTATTACACCGTCCAGTTTTTTCCCTGAACGATGATGTGAGCTCCTGTTGCAATTCTCGATTCAGCATAAATGACCTACAATGGCGACATTTTTCACAATCACGACAGAAAATCAAAAATACTGCCCTTAATGTCACTAGCAGAAAGGCAGCGCGATATAAACAAGCCCAGACTAGAACTGAACGCGGCATGACGGCAGCTTCACATTCTCTATATCCACCTCCTCCTCGATGGCAGTCAAGTCTTTCATTTCAGTAGAAAAATCGCTCCTCTTCATAACATAAGGTTCACGTCCAAAATATGTTGTGATTTTTCTGTTTATACCTTTCTAAACCAGCACAGTACGGACTTTTCCCCATCTCTTCCATTCTAATTTTCACTGCTTGCCCTCCACATTAATTTCGCGCGTCACCAGAACCACGTGATTGCAAACAACCTATTAGTCTCATAGTTTTTGCTGTGGTATCAAAAATGGAATCGAGAATTGTGAAATTTGACTGGTATTTGAAATTTGGTGTCATAACCTTGTTTATTAAGGTTGTATGGGTCAAACACAATGGAAACAACAACTTTTTTAATTTATTTATTACTTTTTTGTGGTGGGGCCAGTGAAAATTTTGGCAGGGCATGTAAAAGTTTAAACCACTGGCCTGACCGGACCAGTAGCATTCACACCTGGTCATAAATTTTTGTTGGTCACAGAGCTTACTTTCTGCAATAATCTAAAAGCCAATGGAAAAATTCTATATTGGCTTTTTCTCTAGGGTAATGCAAACTTCCATGTTGGCCTATGTCATCCCTGTGGTACTCTGTTGTATAAATATGTGGTGTTTTCAGTTGAATTAAGGAGCCTGGAATTTGAAGAGGGTGTCCACATACTTTTGACCATGTAGAGTACATATATTTTACAGAATTGCATATATCAGTTGCAGATCTCAAATACCATGTGGTAAGAGTGGCCTTACCTGCACTTATGCAGTTGAAGTCACGTGGTGTGAGGTCGTGGATGCGTCGACCCTGGAACTCAAAAGGGCTGGCGCAGTATATGGCTGGAATGGAGGTGTTGGTCTTCTCCATCCAGTCAACCAACCACTTGATCTTACAGTCACAACGGAACGAGTTCCCTCGCAGGTCTCTGCCAAGAGTGGAGAGTAGAATAAAAAGATACACATAAAAAATACATATATTTACCTGTTTAAAGTATAACTCTGATGTGTGAGGTATTGTAATGGGTTTTCAAACTGTGGAAAGTTTGAGAGAATATGCATGCATATATGTTTATTTCAAAATAAGTAGTTTTAGATTTAGTACAATCAATGCCAATTAAAAGCTACTCGTTTTATTTTGGAAACATTTTGCCTTTATAATATAACGCTTACTATTTTTCACACACAGTATAAAAGGCCCATGGAAGTGTATATTAGTAAGACCCTCACAGGGGAATTATCATATTTGGATATACAGTGCTCAGCGTAAATGAGTACACCCCCTTTGAAAAGTAACATTTTAAACAATATCTCAATGAACAAAAACAATTTCCAAAATGCTGACAAGACAACACCTGTTTAACTTATAACATGAAAGTAAGGTTAATAATATAACTTAGATTACACATTTTTCAGTTTTACTCAAATTAGGGTGATGCAAAAATGAGTACACCCCACTGAAAGTCTCTGGAGCAAAGCTAAATTTTAGACTACAAATGTCTAATTTAACAAGAATTCAACCACAGGTGGGTCTAATTATTCATTACACAGGTGTCCAGCAGACAGTTGACTATAAAAGGGTGTTAAAACCCCTTCCCATTTCATGCTGTCAGCAATGGCACCACATGGAAGAGAAATGTCACAAGACCTGAGAAAGAAAATAATTTATTTACACCAGAAAGGTGAAGGCTACAAGAAGATCAGCAAATCTTTACTTATCCGTCAGAATACTGTAGCAAAAGTGGTACAACAATTTAAAAAAGATGGAACTGTAACCATCTCACAGAGACGTCCAGGTCGTCCACGGAAGTTAACACCTCGACAGGAGCGTCTTCTGATGAGAAAGGTTGAAGAAAATCGGCATGCAAGTTCACTGCAGTTATCTAAAGAAGTAGAAAGCCAAACTGGGGTGACTATTTCCCATGACACAATATGGCGTAACACTGCAAAGGAATGGCATGCATGGGTGCCGTCCACGAAAGAAGCCTCTCCTAAAGCCCAGGCACAAAAAAGCCCGCCTAGAGTTTGCCAGGGCCCATGCTGACAAAGATGAAGACTACTGGGACTCTATACTCTGGAGTATAGTGTTTTTGGAACTGATGGCTTCAAAACTGTATGGCGTCGCAAAGGTGAGGAATACAAAGAAAAACGCATGGTGCCTACAGTGAAACATGCTGGTGGCAGTGTCCTTATGTGGGGCTGCATGAGTGCTGCTGGTGTCGGGGAGCTGCATTTCACTGATGGCATCATGAATTCACAGATGTACTGCTCTATACTGAAAGAGAAGATGCTACCATCACTCCGTGCCCTTGGTCGTCGTGCACTTTTCCAACATGACAATGATCCTAAACACACATCTAAGGCCACTGTTGGATTTCTGAAGAAGAACAGGGTGAAAGTGATTCAGTGGCTCCTGATCTGAACCCAATCGAACACCTATGGGGAATTCTGAAGTTGAGTATCACTCTCCATCCAGCATCCAGTCTCTAAAAGAGGTCATTCTTGAAGAATGGAAAAAGATAGATGTTGCAAAATGTCGCCAACTTGTTCATTCCATGCCTAGAAGACTTGGTGCTGTCATTAAAAATCATGGAGGCCATACAAAGTACTAGATGTAGTAGTTTTTGTTGTGGGGTGTACTCATTTTTGCATCACCCATAACCCTAAATGTGTAATCTAAGTTATAACATGAAAGTAAGGTTAATAATATAAGTTAAACAGATGTTATATAAAACTTAATCTTGTAAACATTTTGGAAATTGTTTTTGTGTTCATTGAGATATTGTTTAAAATGTTACTTTTCAAAGGGGGTGTACTCATTTACGCTGAGCACTGTATGATACATACAGGTCTGTGAGGATGTCCAGGTGTTTGAAGAGATCTCTGGGAAGAACCTGCAGGTTGTTGTTGGATAGAGACCTGACACAGCAAAAGCAGGAGAGATTCATATCAGAGACACAACATGACCTATTTATCATGTTGGACTGCAGATTCATACCTCTATTCAATCTAATCTAGAAGGTACACACTGGGCTCATCATAGGAGAAGCAGTGTATGAATTACAATTGCTCTTTGAATATTCAATTTATTTATAAATGTATTTGTTATTTTTTAACGAATAGACTAATAATTGACTCATAGAAGCAATACATACAGATGTGTCAAAGACTTCAGTCCTCTGAATGTGTGCTTTGACAGGGCTTGGATTTCGTTGTTCTCAATAAATCTGCAAGCAAGTAGGGTGAGAAAAGAATATAGGAATTAAATTAAGCATTTAAAGCACGTAAATGAACTCATTTGTCAGACAGCCATATTTGCAGATAAGATATCTGCAGGTAAAGTCATTAAAAAGATTTAGGTGCTGTGTGCCATTTAGGATAGAAAGATAAAAGATCAGGACAGGGATATTAATCAAATGGCAGCGTCTCTCCCTCCCTATTTATTGTAATAAACAGTAAGGATGCATGCTGCCTGTTCCCTGATGGATTCAAGAGTCACAGCGTTCAGGAAGACGATGTCTTCCTCCCTCTGCAAACCTTGCCGCATTTGCTTTGTTTAAAGCTTTTAGCGTAATGACACTGAGGTTGTGGGCATTTTCATTAATGCTAAAAGCTTTCTGCAATGGCAAGTTCTTCTCTCTCTCTCTCTCTCTCTCTCTCTCTCTCTCTCTCTCTCTCTCTCTCTCTTATCTCATTCACTCTCTTTCTGCAGTCACTGAGCTGCCAGTTCTTTCGTCTGAAAGACAACGCTACCTGAATCTTAAGAAGGATTCACAGGAAACAGCACAACTTGCATGAAGATGAGAGATGCATACATGTACACACACACACACATTTCCCATTTATCTCAGTGGCTGTCAAGAAGTATGTTTTTTAAATTTAACGTCTTAAAACACTCTGTTTTATATAATGAAATGTTTGCAATTTATATGTTGCTTTAAAAAAATTATTTAGATAGGATTCACTACATTTGAATGGCCGTTAAGGAAGAAAAGTACTTTTTGGCATCTACCAAATGATTTTTCATTTATAGAAATGACCACACAATCTTTTTTGAATCAAAATGAATTTGGCACATCCTCCAACAGGAGCCTTATCTGTTAAATCAGCATTGTGAAATGCAAAACACAGAGAAAAAAAGGTTATTAAATTGTGGAGAAAGAAAGAGAGACAGATAGAAAGGACGACTGGAAGAAAACAAAGGGTACTTATCACAGTTCCAGAGAAGGCAAGAGAAGCTAGTGTTTTATTCCATATAGCTTTTTGTTGTTGGGAAAGCTATTGTGCCATATGAGAAACATTTTATATGAACATTATATGTCAATGTCTGGCTTATAATGAGCAAAACGTTTCAAATATCCATCCATCAAGCATCAAGCAAGCATACTTACAGGTACTGCAGGTGTCCAAGACCAGTAAAAGCATCATCAGAAATCAGAGAGAATGTGTTTGAGTTCAACAGCCTATGCAGAAAGAAAAGAGAGAGACAAAGATAAGAGTTTGCACGTTCACTGAGCTATAGATTACAAAACCATTTCTGTCATGACAACTCTTGGAGTGTTTGGCATGTAATGGATATGACAGTTTTGAAATGTTTGGTCTTGGCAAGATAGATCAGGACAGGACTTGCTACTTGTTACATCTCCATTAGATGAACGTGTACTGCATTAAACGATGACACTGACACGAGCCTTGTACAATGCAACTTTACAATCTGTGCACTGGTATACAGATGACGTTGAGTGCATACTAAGCATGTGTCATAAAACAAGAACGTCAGTACGGGGTATCGTAAGGACAAAATGTACAACGCTTGAAATGCAATACACAACATACTCCTCCCCTTTTACTTTCAACATCAACCTCAACAACTAAACACTTTTGACATCATACATATGTTATCTCTTTTTTCTTTTACTTTAGGAACATTAACGATATAAACACTTTTAAATATATATATGCACATAACTTCTAACTCTAGGGAAAGAGGGTAGACTGCCTCGTTTCCCTGGCTGAACCCTGGGGATTATTCTGCCCCAACAACGTGGGTTAGCCACTTACTAGAGATCCAGTCTTTGTGGTGGTTTCCGCACTCTAGTCGGATAACGATGAAGAGGAGGCACAGGTGGTGTTTTTACTAGAGTGTCTGTAACAGTCACTGGTGTAGATGGTATAGGAGATGTATTCTCAGAAGGAACGCTTGCCTGAGGTTCACTAGAAGGTGATGTGGGCAAGATTTCTGGTACCACATCCTGACCAGGGTTGATGTGAGCTAGTTGTTGTTGGGCCTCCAAATCACAGGGGTCATCACTGGAGATTGCTGAAGACAATAACTGGTCAACATGTCTCCTTCATGTCTGATTGTCTTTAGTTTCAACAATGTACGAAACAGGGCCAGTTTGTGCAAGAATGGTTGCGAGTACCCATTTTGCTCCCTTTCCATAATTACGAGCAAGTATGCGGTCACCTCTGTTGAAACTTCTAAACTTCGCCTTACATCGCCTCTCCACCTGCAATCGCTGTTGTGACAAGACAATCTGCTTGGTTCCTGTTGGTCTCAGCAGGTCGTTTCAGCAGTGCTGTAGCTGGAGAGACTTTAGTGACTGCATGTGGCGTTTCTATAAGACAACAGAAAAGTGTTCAATCGCTGGTTTAGGGAACCCTTACCCTGTGATGTCTTTAGAGCCTTCTTCAGAGTCTGGACGAATCGTTCAGCCAGGCCATTGGTGGATGGGTGATAAGGCGCAGATCTGATGTGTTGAATCCCATTCACACGCAGGAAGAACTGAAACTCTTCTGACACCAGTTGGGGGCCATTATCGCTTACAAGCTGCTGTGGTATCCCAAAACGACTGAACACAGATCTAAACTCTTCGATGGTTTTCTCAGAAGATGTGCTGTTCATAACTGCTACCTCCGGCCATTTGCTGTGAGCGTCGACAATCACCAGAAACGTGACTCTCTATTGGTCCTGCGAAGTCGATATGTATTCTTTGCCATGGCTCCTCTGGGAAGTCCCATGGGTGCAAGGGGGCTATCTGTGGCATGTTTCTTACATTCTGGCAATCTGGACAACCCCTTGCTTCCTCTTCGATCTCTGCATCTATGCCAGGCCACCAGAAGTAGCTGCGGGCCATCTCTATCATCCTCACTACTCCTGCGTGGCCTGCATGAAGTTCTTTCAGCAGAAGGTTCCTCAGGGGCAGGGGTATAATGACACGATAACCCCATAGTAGGCAGCCTGATTGTACTGTGAGCTCATTTTGTCGAACCAGATACGGTTTGAAGTTGTCTGCCATCTCTCCTCTCTTGCCATGAGAGATCCAGGCCAAAACTTCTGACAAAACTGGGTCAGTTCTTGTGAATCGTTTCACTTGAGCTGCAGTGACAGGTGCACTCTGCACTTCCTTAAAGTAAAAGATGTCAGCTTGACTGCCTTCTGGTGGTGTGTCCGGCAGAGGCAACCTGGACAGTCCATCTGCGTTACAGTGCTGCTCGGATCTCCTGTACTTGATGTCATACTGATGTGCCAACAACAACAGAGCCCAGCGTGCATTGCAATTTGCCACCAACGAGGGAATGCTGGTTTGGGGACCAAAGATAGAAGTAAGTGGTCTGTGGTCCGTAAGTAGAGTAAATCTGCACCCAAACAAGTATTGGTGAAATTTCTTGACACCAAATACGATTGCTAAGGCTTCTCGTTCAATGTGAGCGTAATTGCTCTCTGCTGAGTTCATGGTCCTTGACGCAAAGGCGATTGGCCTTTCTTCACCGGATGGCATAACGTGTGAAAGTACTGCGCCAACACCATACGGAGAAGCATCACATGCCAGCTGTATTGGTAGTGAAGGGTTGTAATGAGTGAGGACCTTGGATTACACATTTCACATCCTTGAATGCCTTCTCACATCTGTCGGACCATTTCCATCGTTTGGACTTGTTCAGCAGTTCATGTAGGGGACGAAGCCTGCTGGCCAGGTTTGGCATGAACTTTGCATAGTATGTTAGCAGCCCTAAGAATGATCTCAGCTGGCTTACGTTCTTAGGAGATGGTGCATCCACAATAGCTTTTACCTTTGATGATGCTGTGTGGAGACCAGCGCTGTCAATTACGTGCCCAAGATATTCAATGGTGGGTTGGAAGAATTCACATTTGTCTTTTTTTTACCCGGAGACTATACTCCTTTAGCCGCTGCAGTGTTGTATTCAAGTTACTGAGATGATCCTCATCATCTTCCTGTGATTAACAGGTCATCGAGATAACACTGTACTCCATTCAAGCCACTCAGGATCTGGTCCATGGCACGCTGGAACAATGCCAAAAGGTAGTCGCTGATATCTATATAGGCCCTTGTGTGTCACGATGGTCAACAGCTCTTGGGAAACAGGATCAACCTGCATTTGAAGGTAAGCATGACATAAGTCTATTTTACTGAATTTCTGGCCGCCTGATAATCCAGCAAAAAGATCTTCGATCAACGGCAAGGGGTACTGTTACACGGTTAAAACAGGGTTGACAGTAACCTTGAAATCGCCACAAATTCGGACTGTTCCATCTTTTTTTAAAACAGGAACAATGGCCGTGGCCCAGTCACTAACACTTACTTTCTTAAGTACTCCAGTTTTCTCCAGGTGGTCTAGTTCTGTTTCCACCTTCGGCTTTATCGCATAAGGAACAGGGCGCGCTTTTAGGCACTTAGGTTTACTGTCAGGTTTAATGGCCAGCTTTACCGTAATATCCTTCATGTTCCCCAGTTCGTCTCCGAACACCTCTGCATGCTTCCTCAGGATGTTTTGCAAACTGGTAGACTCTTTCGCTACTAAGTGCACTTCCTGCCAGTTTAACTTTATTTTCTCTAGCCATGCTCGGCCCATTAGAGCTGTGTGACTACTACCTTTCACAATATACAGTGGTAATTTTACCTTCTGTTTGTTCAGCTCAACAGTCACATCCACAACCCCTGAAAGAGGTACAAGCTCTTCTGTGTATGATTTCAGGGTCAGGTTCGCTTCCCTGGGACAGAGGTGTGGCCACTTCTCTAGATAAGTTGACTCTGCCACGAGCGATACAGCTGCGCCTGTGTCCACTTGCATCGGGACGGCCTCCCCATCCAGCAGTGGCGTCACCCAGTAGCCATCAGAATTTGAAGACACAGACATAACACGTGAGAACTCATTTTCATCAGATTCATCCTCTTGTTTCCCTGTATATTCCACTTGATTTACATGTTTCTTTTTAGTTTTCCTGACATAACCTTTCCTTGGTTCCACATGTTTAGTTGGATTTACTTTCTCACTTACGGTCAGCTTTTTGTTTTGACATGCACGTTCAATGTGCCCTTTTCTTCCGCAGTTTCTGCAGTCTTTGTCTTTGTACCAGCATTCCTGTGCCGGATGACCACTCTTTCCACAGTGGCAACATGTTTTCTTGCCATCCTGTTTTATTTTCTCACTGTATACTTTGTGAACTTGACTGGATACGCTTAACTCTTGCGCCTCTTTCGCAGCCATTTCCATGGATACACTGATTTCCATTGCTCACTCTAATGTAAGATTATTTTCGCATAGGAGCCGTTTTTGAATTGTCTCACTACGCAGTCCACAGACGAATCTGTCTCTTATTGTGTCGTTCAGCGCTGTGCCAAATTCGCAGTGTTCCGACAATCGCTTCAATACGGCAACAAATTGTGCAATCGATTCTCCCTCTACCTGGTTACGTTTATGAAAGTGAAATCTTTCAGCAATGATGAGGGATTTTGGTGCATAATGTTCTTGGAGCAATGCTACAATGTCCTTAAATAAGCAATCACCAGGCTTATTGGGCTGGACCAGGCTGCGCAGTAGATTATACATCTTGCTGCCCATTACACTGAGGAACGTTGGTACTAAAACCTCATCTTTTATTCCGTTAGCTTTGACGAAATAATCAAACCGCTCAGTATAAGAGCTACACTGCTCGACAGTTTCATCATATGGTCCGATTTGCCCCACTAGACCCGCCATTTTGGTCCGTTTGTCAGTGTATTTTTCCACTCACTCTTTTGTAGCCGACTCTTTCCTCCCGCACCGGATTGTGTCGTCTTCGTGATGTGCAGCCGTTATCTCTTTTCTCTATTTGCGCTATTCTCCCAGCGCGATTGGCTTTGCATGCGTTTTGCCTGTTAGCTTCCAACGAACGCGTGTAATCGCGTGCAGCCGTGGTCAGCTGAATAACACTACATCTAGGAGTGTTGCGGAAGATAAGAGCGCGTTTATCCTCGTCGCCAGTTTTGTTACATCTCCATTAGATAAACGTGTACTGCATTAAACGTTGACGTTGAGTGCATACTAAGCATGTGTCATAAAACAAGAATATCAGTACGGGTGTCGTAAGGACAAAATGTACAACGCTTGAAATGCAATACACAACACTACTGCCAATACATACACGACACGTTGCTGTGAGCAAGTAAGACATGCTGCTGCTGTACAATATAGTGTACATGAATTACCCATAGCAGATCTATACAGGTGGAGCTGGGGAAGGTGGAGGGTTTCTGAAAGTGCACTGCTACAGCAAATGCTACCCAAGTATTTAAGGGTTGAGCAGTGAGCTAATTGGCTACCGATACATCAGGAACCAATCAGCTGTGCCCTACAGAGCAGGGGTTTTCAACCTTTTTGGAGACACGCCCCCCTACGTTTATCTAATTTCACTCCCCCATCATTGCTATATTACTTAATATGCCTGAATACAATGTGCAAAACCCGTTTCTACACACTACACACATTCTACACATCGTGCCTTGCCGCATCACCCACCTTGATGTCTACACTGGACGCAACAAAAGCTGTGTCTTATTTCGAAGGCTGCTTCCTCCGGAGGTCGCATTTGAAGGCTGCATATGTCATTGAGGCTGTCTCATTTAAGAAAAGTAACCGTTAGATTGCAAAGTAAGAAAGAAATTACAGTATTTTACACCTCAAGAGGAACAACAGTCACTTAATTAAGGTTACTTTTCTTAAATAAGACATCCAGGCGCTTTGGAGTATCAGAAATACCGGTAGAACGAGGCATCAGTTTACTGTCGGGGATTTTGTGTTGCATCACGGCGATCGTGTCCGGTGTAGACAGGGTTAGTTAAAAACTGAAACATTAAAATATAAATAGCTTACCGACTTTAGAGTCACGGCTGAGCTTGTTTTTCGTTCAGTTTAACCTTAGCTTTGATCATCTCGGGTATTCTTGATTTTGCAAGCCACCATTCCATTTTGTGTTTAGTTGTTTTTGCTCAAATTCAGTTGCGCCAAACCTGCTGTAACTATAGCCAACGATTAGCTGGGAGAATAGTCAAATTGCCCCCTCTAGTGGATGACTCAAGATTTGCTAGTAAAATCTCATTTTACAGCTGTTTCACTCGAGAATTTCACTTTCAATTTTGAACTAACAGGTGTTCGCGCCCCCCTAGGGCCCCACAGGTTGAAAACCCCTGCTATAGAGAATGATGTGATTGAGTTAAGGACCTATGAGCCTGCGGCATCTAGAGTTTCATGACAGAACTTTGTATTTCTCATACATTTTACACACGTTTTTTTACGGAGCCCTGCACATGACATGTGGACAAAAATATATATCATGGCCACAAATTAAGAATTTTTTCTCTCATTTTAGTAAATTGTGGCCACAGCCTAAGTTTCCTTGTTTTGATTGAACTAATACAAGGGGATTACAAAATGGCCACGATTTAGTAAAACGAAGGAATTAATTATTATATTGTGCGCACAATTTACTAAAAGCGAGGGAACGAATTAGTAAAATGTGCTGACGTAGTAAGCAGAGTGAACGAATTGTTAACTCGTGGCCACGTATACATATTTTCTCCCCGCATGTCATGTTGTACTATATTGACTACATACTATAGACTACAGTTTAGTTAAATGTTAGCCCTATAAAACAACAAGGGTAACCAAACCTGAAAGTACTGTGAAGTTCACTTCTAGTCCTCTAGACATAAAAGTGAAAAATGAGTCCAGTATATAGAACATCTCTATTTATGGTTTGAACTAAAAAGTCAAATAATGTGCTCTTCTATGTAACCTAAGACTCAAGAGTGAAAGATTATGGTGCTCCAACTGTACTTAATTACTAATGCAACTAAAGAATGTTAAAGAAATGGTTCAACACGTTAAGCTCAATGGACACTAGACAGCATCTGAAACATGCTATTATTATGAAAATCATTTAAATTTTAGAAACAAAATTGACTTGTCTTTCAGTTGGTAACAAACAAAAATTATGTTTACAGTAATGCACTTGCAATGGATGGGAGTCTACAGTTACACACAAAAACGTGACTTGTCCCATAGACTTCCACTGTAAGATCATTACTGTAAAGATGATTTTTGTAGGTTTTCACAAACTGAGGGCTGATTGAGGGGAAATATTTTCTGTGGTAATCATCAACATCATAATTACTGCAGATTAGAGAGCTGCACAAAAGCTTTTCAAATTACAAAGTTGTGTGCAAAAACATTCGGTTGTTTCAGAGCTGTGTCTAATAGATCACAAACATTTGAAAGCAGCACTGAATCAGTAAACAATTTTGCCTGAAAGCATTGCCTGAAAGATCAACATGTAAATCTAGTATCACTGCCTCTGGAAATTATGAAGCAACAATAAATTCCTGTGGCTGAAATCACATCTTGCCTATTGGTCTCAAATATCAGTCAGACCAAAGAGCACCCAGCTTCTTGACATCTGACTATATGCAAATTATTTCAGCAAGGAACAGAACGAAATGTACAGATTTGATTGCTGCTGACAGTGGATTTTCTGTCACAATAATACCAGTTTTTTCATATATAAATACAGTTTAAATATATTATACATATAATACATACTAATACATGCATATCTGATATTGCAGAATGTGTTTACTGATTCAGTGACGGAACTGGCATGCTGTCATTTGAAAACAAACTTCTCTCTTGTGTCTTTTTCACACACACACACACACACACACACACACACACACACACACACAGTGAGGACAGTAACGCTGTTGTTGTGTGAGTGTGGGCAGTCTGTAAATGGAGGGTCTGTCACTGATACACATCACACTACACACTGCTCAGACACGCAGCTGACAAACACTACAATTCTCACTCTTTTTTTACCCTTTCAAACACGCACAGGCCATAATAAGAAAATGCAGAGGAGGATTACTGTGCATCTAGTACTCACAGGAACTGCAGTAGGTGCATGTGGGAAAAAGCTCCTTCAGGAATCTCTGTGAAGGCAGCGTTCACCATAGTCCTGCATCGAACAACAGAAACCATCATCATCATCACCATCATCATGATCATCATCACAAATGCAGTTGCTGTTACTGACATCTTAACCCTTAACCCTGTAACACCTTTTGTGTTTCTTGTCAAAAATGACCGGCCTTTAAAAAATCGCTTGTAAATTGCTTGTTATGCTATATTATCACCAAATATTGGAATCAATCTTGTTTTGTTTTCTTTCAGTTAGGACAGGTTTTGTATTACTTTTTGGAAATGATTAATCGTAGGCTTCGTTCCTCTGAGCCTCTGAGCTCATGCACCATGTTTTTAAGTGAAAGAAGCATTATTTGTGGATAAATTTGTCAATATTCAACAAAATATGGAAACAAATTTGCACTGTTTATCACACTAGTGTGTTTTAATGTTTAACCAGGAAGTTTGTTTTGAAATGCTTTTATTTTGTACAAAATGGAACAAAGTCACGCTTGTTTGGGTCAAAAATTATAAGCTCAGATAAAGGAGGCCTACGATCAATCAGATCCAAAAATAAACCTGTCCTAAGTAAAAGAAAAAGATTGAATCCAATATTTGGTGATAATATAGAGTAATGAGAAATTTATAAGCAATTTTTGTAGGCTGGTCATTTTTGACTGGGAACACCACAAGTGTAACAAGGTGGGGGAAAATATTTGAAAAAAATTGAAAAAATACTCAAAAATTTTGGGGGAAGTAGTTATACCCTAGATGAATAAAGTCAGTAAGTTTTAGTCCAATGCAATAACATTAACCAGCATTTTCGGGGAAAAGAAAATCCTCTCTGGGTCAAAATGACCCGAACACAACATGAGGGTAAAGTAAAAGCTCATGAGTTCAGAAAAATGTTTATATAACATCTGAAAATCTCATTTCAATAGACAGCATGTTGATATGTAGTTTCAAGGGTGTCATGTCCGGTTGCTTTGTGGTTACTTGGCTCAAGTCAAAATATGGAAACAAATTTATATCAGCCAATAATCGGTATTGGCCGATAAAAGCACTATCGAGTGATAGTTTAAAAATAGCCAATAGTCAGGGCTGATATACCGTGTCAATCAAAAGAGGGCAGGAAATTGCACTGCATTTGGGCTTTGTGTAAAGAAAATGCTAAGAAACCAGTTTGATGTTCAATATTAATAGTAATTAATTGAATTAATAACATTCAGAAAGTTCACAAATATTAATTTAATTTTCAGAATTTAGTTAGTGTTAATATTAATTTGAGTAATGTGTTTGTTTATAACTGATACCAGTTGCTCTGAAACAAGTTGATGAAATGAGAGTTTTTATTTGCATTTCTTTCAAAATATAATTATTAATTATAATGAAATTATCATTCATTTAAAAGGAGGTATAAAAGGCAGAACCCCCAAACTATCGGTATCGTTATTGGTATCGGCAGATATCACTCTGAATAACCGGTTATCGGTATTGGTGGAGAAATTTAGTATCGATGCATCTCTAGTCAAAAGCGTCCACCCTCAAGTATAGTATGTCCTTAGATATGATTGGGGTCCCTAGCTACCTCAGTGTAAGCATATTGAGTTGTCTTCGCCCATTTAATTGTCCTCCAGATGGAACTGCTTGGAAGAGTAATAGCACCTCTATAAAGCCGCATGACTTAAGTTATTATTCAGGAGCAAAGCATAAGTGGTGTGGGATGAGTACGTACTTAATATTTAGTACTTTGGATTAAGGGGCTTTGAAACATTTCTAACTGTAAGTATAAAACTTTATTTTATACTGTATGATTATACATTATGATGAATAATTCAGGAAAAGCACAACTTTTTCCCAATATATACATAATTAAAAAAGTCATTTTAATGAGCAGTTATGATTGGCCTTTTTTTCTTAAACAGTTTCCTTTCACACCTGAAAGGATCTCACTGTTTAATTGTTAGAAAGTAGGGCACAGATCTTCCTTCCCTTTTATATTCTCAGTCTGAAAATAAGGGCACCATCCCAGTGCAGAACTCTATATATTACTCATCATACAAGAAAATCAAAGGCTTTTATCAAAACTTTCTTTAGACATGAATATGAGTAAACTCAGTTGAAAACCCGGTAATGTAAGTCTTCAAATAGTATTGAAATACTATGAGTGAAAACGTCAGTGAAATTAATATTGTACATAAAAGCACAAACAGATTGAGGCAAAACCTTGAAAATCAATTGATGAAATAAATGGTATCTGCGGTTGTGTTCTCTCTGAGAGAGTCTGCGGGTAGTAAATGTGTATGTGGTGATGTTTCTGTGGTTGTGTCTCTCCAGCAGATGTAAGCTGACTGAAAAAGAGCAGCATACAGACTTCACCTCATCTTCTATCAGCTAAGCAAGCTGACTTTCTGTTCATTTGCCCAGTCTGTTTAAAGGAATAGTTCACCCACATATGAAAATCTCAGAAAGTATAGTCCAATCGACTCATATTTCAAGTCTTCTCAGGCCATACGGCAGATTTGTGTGATGAACAGACTGAAATGAAGTCATTTTGCACTAATAATTCCCCTTCCTCTCCACTGCAGCTAAATGTCATGAGATGAAAATGATCAGTGAATAACAAATATCAGTTTGTAATATATAGGGCAATATATAGACTCAAATCAACTGCTTTGTTATGTTTTTTTTTTCTTTCCTTTTTGTAGTTTTACAGGCTATATGAACTGTCACAATGTAGAAAATATGACTATATTTTTTTGTTAATACAAATACAACTGTCCATGTTAACTAATGCAGTTACCTAATGTTAACAAGGGGAAACTTATTGTAAAATATTACAGCTAAACCTTTATGATGAAAGGGACGACGCCATTAGTCAGGTGACATAATGGTCAACTCAACCTATAAATCATTTTATGAAATCCATAAATCCATGTTATGCTGCTGAGAAAAATGGTATATGAGTGAAAAAGCATTATATGAACAACTTTTCTCTACTTTTAATATAAAGAAATAAACGACAGAAGAAATAGGTAAACGTGATCTTTTCAGTACTCACAGGGAGATGATTCCTGGTGGGAAGCTCTTGGGAATGGCTTTGGTGTCCACACAGAAGGCACTGTCTTTGGTACAGGAGCAGGTGGTTGGACATCGTGGGGTTTTGGGAGCTTTGCGGCCCATCGTGTTCCCAAACATACAGAAAAGCAGCAGGCAAACAGACAGCCGCCAATCTGGCCATCGTAGAGTCCGCCTGGGCCTTGCTTCCACCATCTTCCACCTTCTCTTCTCCTGAAGAAACACAGGCGGCTGGAGAGAGGGATCTGATCCTGTTTTTTTATCCTTTCCTTATTAGGAAAACTGCTAGAGAAGAAGCTCCAGGGTGTGAACGGGAGAGGAGGGGAGGTGTTAGGCTCAGAAGCGACTGACAGAGGGAACAGAAAACGAGTGGGCAGTGACTGGTGTTCCCTGGGTGTGTGTATGAGTGTGTATTTGATTTTCTCAGCGTACTCTGCGGTGTTCTCGTCTCTCTCTCTCTCTGTGGTGCAGCTGTCAGAGCATAGACTGCAGGAGCGTGTCAGCCAGCGCCGCTCCGCACACACTCAGACTCAGACCAGAGTGCAGCAAAGCTGACACTGAATTATTAACAATTGCATGGACTAACACTTAAGCAGAAGCAAGGAACACAGCAGAGAACATAGTGGGATGGAGGGTGGGGGTTATGAACCAAGATGAAGAGGCAGGGGTGATGGACAGGTCAGTGGAGGTTATACTAAATAATGTACTACAATCCTCTTGTTTGCAGTAAGGCAAATTTCAAGCAATCACATCTTCTAGAATCATCGTGGACATATTAGTGCACACGCTTTAATAAAAATATACTAGTCTCCTAGACTAGTGGTTCCCAAGCATGTTGCAGGGGATCCCCCAAAAGTACATTTTGGCTATGTCCATATTAATCCAGATACATTTGAAAACACATCTTTTTCTCTGTTTTGGCCTTCCATCCATACTGAGACTGTATATTTGTCCGGCAAAAACTGAGCTTTTTGAAGAGAATCTCTCCCGAGTGGATGAATTTGAAAATGCAGTTTTCTTGCTGTGGTGTGAACTGTGAATACGGAGGTATCTGAAAACTATGATGCATGTTTAGTCATGTCATGCATATTGGACCTATAGATATATACAAAGTTCTGTCATGAAACTGTAGATGGCGCAGGCTAATAGGTCCTTTAACTTAACCTGCTCATAATCACATCGTTATCTATAGGGCACAGCTGATTGGTTCCTGCTGTATCAGTAGCCAATGAGCTTGTGTGCCCAACCTTCAATATACTTGGGTAGCATTTGCCTTAGCAGTGCAGTGCACTTCAGAAACCCTCCACCTTCCCCAGCTCCACCTGTATAGATCTGCTATGGGTAATTTATGTACACTATATTGTACAGCAGCAGCATATACAGCATGCAACAATCTTCCTAGCATTGTTCGGGAAGCAGACACACTCTGTCAGTTTAAATCTAGACTAAAAACGCATTTCTTTAACCTGGCATACACATAACACATTACCAATTTATATTTTCAAATCCGTTAAAGGATTATTAGGCTGCATAAATTAGGTCAGCCGGAACCGGGAACACTTCCTATAACACCTGATGTACTCATTACATCAGAAGAAGAATGGCATCTACGCTAATATTAGTCTTTCTGGTTATCCCGAGGTTCACCGTAGTCAACCGGATCCGGGCCGTATCCAGGTGAGACCAAGGACCTGCGCCTTGACACGACCACAACGCAGCCCTGAAGTATCAGCAGAGATTGAGTCAACTAGATCATCCACTGTGAGGGCCTCATCGACACGACAGCCACGACACAGTTCCTCAACAACCGTCCATACCGGCGTGATGAATACGATCCTCAATTGGATGGAACTGGAATAAATACTTTGAATGTTGCGATCCTATTGGACTTACGATGGCAACCTGAATCGTAACAAAGCACTGTTGGCCAGAGGAGAACTGGCCCCCCGACTAAGCCTGGTTTCTCCCAAGGTTTTTTTCTCCATTTAAATACCTATTTGCCACTTGTCTGCCACCTGATGTCACCTGATGGAGTTTGGGTTCCTTGCCGCTGTCGCCTTTGGCTTGCTTAGTTGGGGACACTTGACATTTGACTTGACATTTGATATTCAACAGTGCTTTGATCTGCCTGCATTGACACTATTCTTAAGAGCTGCTGTGCAGCCAAATAATGTACCAGTTATCAATGTAAAGCTGCTGACATGTCTTACGTGCTCACAGCAGTGTGTCATGTATGTACTGGCAGTAGCAAGTCCTGTACTTGCTCTGCAGCAGCAGCAATAACCTACAGCAGCAGCAGCAATAAAAGCAGCAGCAGCAGCGTAGCAGATCTATTCTGCCAAGACCAAACATATCAACATTGTCATACCCATTACCATGCCAAACACTCAGAGAGTTGTCATGACAGAACTATGGTTCCCTTTCGATACAGTTCACTCGCATTGCGTTTGCTTTTTAGCTGATGCTTAAGGGGGAAAACTCCTGTTTTCTCAGAAATCTTAAGCCTGATTGGTTCACGTCTGTGCAGTTGCACAGACAAATGGTGTTTCAGCCTGCCAGAATGGGCTTGGTTGACTGCCTATAAAGTCACGCAGAAACGCCGCTATTTCAGATCTTTCTCCTTCTGTGTGAAGATCATCTCGCTGCTCTGAAGAAAACTGAAGCCTCAACACTCTTCTCGCCTCTTCTCGCTGTTGAACGAGCCCTCGCAGCGGAATGAAGACACTTCAGCAAGCAAGCTAATCCAGTGATTTCCCCTTGCGGCCATCTGGCAATTACTAAAAGAGCAAATTTAAGAGCATATTTCCTGTGACATTGTTGCAAATATTGTGCCGATAATGCGGTTCGTGCAGGGCACCCCTGCACTCACCAGCGAGTGCATCTCCTGCCTGGCCGCGCCCACACCGAGGCTGCACTCACTGAGACCAGCTGCTCGCACTGCGAGAACGAGGACTGCACTGACAGCACTCAGCTGAGAACAGCGTTGGCAGCTCAATATGTCGCTTCTCCCCTGTGATTATCAGGCGAGACTCATAGAGCTTATTTAACTGTACAAGAGCATGTATTCACCGGCGTTTATTTTTAAAACACTGCGCCTCTGAGTGTGCCGTTTGCCGAGGCCACGCCCACGGCAAGCCGTCATCAAAGATGGATGCTCTCTCTGCGAGAGCTCGAGTTCCGCCGTGCTGCTTCTCTAAAGAAAGCGGCTCCTCCCCTCGTTATCCACCATTCTCTCCCTCTCAAGCCTGAGATGAAGAAACAGTGGAGTCAGAGGGCTGAGCTGACAGGACTGAGCTCACGCTAATCTGTCTCACTGTTCCTGCAGCACGGGATTACCCAGTGCTGCTAGCACTGCGAGAGTGAGAACTGCACTGACAGGACTCAGCTGAGTACAGCGCTGGCAGCTCAATATGACGCTTCTCCCCTGTGACTATCAGGCGAGACTCATAGAGAATGTTTCTACTGCTGTTTATTTTTAAAATGTGTACCGCTTTCTTTTGGGCTGCCTCTGCACTACATACAAGGTTCAAGTTTATCAGGCTAGGCTTCTCCACAACGCAGGCAGGTCTGGACCTGACTCTGCTATGTTCTAAGAGCTACGCAGCGTCACAAGCTTGGCCCTGTGTGCTGCCAAAGCCACTGCCTATGCCATTGGCCGCAATGGCCAGCCTAGTAGCGCTGGAGTGCCACTTACAGCTCAATCCCACTAAGATTTAGGAGGAAAGGGTTAAGTCCCACTTAAGTCTTCCAGCCCCTCTTCAGCTCAGGCCACTGGAGACAATGTGTTTGCCACTGGAGACAGTCTGCGCACCCAAACCCCTTTCTTGCTGTTATAGTGACCCCAACAAAATTTTTATACTCTCACGAAAACAAGTATTTCTCCTCTCAATGCTGTAACAGGCACTGTTCTCCCACTTCAGTGTGAGATGCAGCCTGTAGCACTTAAACCATTTGCCACTCGACTCAGAGCAAGGCAGTCCATCCCCGAAGTGGCAAGCTGGATTTTGGGGATAATAAAACAAGGTTACTCGCTTCAATTCGCTCGCATTGGTTTATATCAGTCGACTTGATGGAGGCTTACTTTCACATCTAGATAGCCTCCCTATCACAGACCGTTCTTGAGACTCGCGTTCGAGGGGGTGGCATACCAATATACAGTCCTTCCATTCGGACTCTCTCTAGTTTCACGTACCTTTATCCGTGTGCTCAACTACCTCGATGATTGGCTACTTTTAGCCCAGTCAAGACAGGAGCTATGCGCCCACAGATCCCTGCTCCTCAACCATCTGGAGAACTTGGGTGTCAGGGTCAATTTTGGCAAAAGCTCACTGCTCCCCAGCCAACGCATCTCGTTCCTAGGGGCGGTTTTCGACTCAACTCAACTGCAGGCTTGGCTCTCTCAAGAGCGTGCCTTGAAAATCAGGAGAAGCTACAGGGCCTTATGGCAGCAGCCCTTTCAGTAGTTCCACTGGGCCTGCTCCACATGTGAACACTCCAGCTCTGGTTAAAAGCCGTGTCCTGCCTCATGCGTAGCGCCCGGGCCGACTCACTCTCAGACCCACGGCTATGTCAAGGCCTTGGTCCCTTGGACATCTTCCCGTTTCTTCCTGAACGGGATGATGCTAGGCTCTGTTTCCAGGAGAAAAGTGATCCTGACAGATGCCTCCAAGATGGGCTGGGGCACCCTGTGTGATGGCAAAATAGCCTTCGGCTCATGAGTGACTCCTATGATGAAATGGCACATCAGTCGTCTGGAAATGATGGCAGTAATTTTGGCCTTCAAGGAGTTGACAGAGACCATCATGTCCTGGTCCACTCAGACAACAGGACAGTGGCTGTCTTTATAAACCACTAAGGAGGTACCAGGTCTCACCCTCTACACAGACTGGTGAACCAACTTCTCTTATGGGCACGGACGAACCTCCGCTCAGTGAGGGCAGTTCACGTGCCGGGCTCCTCAAACATAGGAGCGGACATGCTGTCACACGTCGGTCCTCCCCTGGGTGAATGGAGGCTCCACCCCCAGGCGGCCGACACGATATGCCGTACCTTCGGTTGGACGGATGTGGATCTCTTCGTGACAAAAGAGAATTCCCACTGCCAGACATTCTTCTCGAAGGAGATGGATACGCTGGTCCAGAGATGGCCTCACTTGCGCCTCTACACGTCCCCTCTGGTAGCCCTGCTCCCGCAGCTCATCAGTCGGGTCAGGGAGGAGAAATGTTCAGTTGTTCAATGTTCAACTTCTGGTGGTGAGATCGTAACAATTCTCACATTTCTGCAAGAGCTGTGGGATGGCGGGCGCGCCCCCTCCACACTCAAAGTGTATGTAGCAGCCATCATGGCGAACCATGCTCCGGTGTCTGGCCAATCGATTGGGAAACATGACCTGGTCATTAGGTTTCTCAGAAGGGCCAGGAGGATGAATCCTCCCTGCCCTTGTTCAGTCCCATCTTGGGACCTCTCCACAGTTCTTAGGGCACTCCGAGGACCTCCCTTTGAGCCGCTCGAGATGACTGACCTTTGGTCCCTCTCGCTTAAGACTGCCCTCTTGCTGGTTCTAGCATCAGTCAAGCGAGTTGGTGATCTGCAGGCTCTATCTGATCTGTGGAACCTTCCTGCCTTGAATTTGGCCCCAACAACAGTAAAGTGGTCCTTAGGCCAAAAAAAGGCTTTGTGCCAAAAGTGCTCTCCACCCTGTTCAGGACGCAGGTGATAGCACTGTTAGCTCTGCCACTCACAGAAAACAAGCAGGCACCCCATCCACTCTGCCCTGTAAGGGCCTTGAGATTGTATATTGAGTGCTCTGGCCAGTTTCGGCAATCAGAGCAGCTGTTTGTTTGCTTCGGAGGCTGCAGCAAAAGGTTTCAGGTGTCAACGCAAAGACTATCCAGATGGATTGTGGACGCGATAACACTGGATTATAAGTCTGTGGGCTTGTCATGCACCCTGGGAGTCAGGGCACACTCCAACAGAGGTATGGCCTCCTCTTGGGCATGGTCCAGCGGAGTTTCCATCGCAGATATCTGTGTGGTAGCCGTGTGGTCCTCGCCGCCCACTTTTATCAGATTTTATAACCTGGACATCCCTGTTTGAGAGTTTGAGACTCTTATGGATCGTGTAACAGGTTCCGACCGTGGTCGATCGAGCGCCCCCTAGCTGTCGGCTGTAGCATGGCACTATTGGATTAGTTCCAAAAAAAGCGTGAGCTAAAAAGCAGACATAATGTGAGTAAACCTTATCGAAAGGGAACGTTAATTTTATTCACATAACCCTGGTTCCCTGAGATAACAGGAACGAGCATTGCATAGCTTGCCATGCTACTGCGCTGCCCAGCGAGTCATGCTATCCTCTTCTCAGTCGAAAGATCTGAAATAGCAGCATTTCTGCGTGACTTCTGGCATTCTGGCGGGATGAAAAGCCATTTGTCTGTGCAACTGCACAGACGTGAACCAATCAGGCTTCAGAATTCAGAGAAGACAGGAGTTTTCCCCATAAGCGTCAGCTAAAAAGCAGACGCAATGCCTATACCTGTTCCTGCCTGCTATTCACTCTTATAGTCTTTTTTTTTTTCAAAGATTTATTTTTTGGCGTTTTTGCCTTTAATATGATAGGACAGTGATTAGACAGGAAGCGAAGTGGGAGAGAGAGAGGGGGACGGGGTCGGGAAAGGACCACAAGCCGGGACTCGAACTCGGGTCGCCCGAAGCGCATTGGCGCTACATGTCGGTGCGCTGCCCATGAGGCAATCGGCGCCGACCACTCTTACAGTCTTGTTAAAGATAAATGTTACTTTGTACAATCTTAATATTATACTCTTAAAAATATGACAGAAAATTTACTCAGAATTGCTGTCCTGCAGCAAAACATGACAGTTGCATAGTAGACCATACATGGAGTGCAATCTGGAAGCACCAGAGAGTGGTGAGATATTTTGCTAATAAAATGATCATATCAGAAGAATGGCATGAAAACTTTATTATATCTGGTCTCTCTGTACAAACATTTTACGTATGTGCAGTAACGTGACTGAAACGTTTTCAGTGTAGACAAGCAACTTTTGGAAAACGCTAGTGTGGACAGAGAGAGTTTTGAAATGAAAATGCCTTTTTGAAATGTATCCGGATCAATGTGAAAATAGCCTAATACTCATTTCAGGTCTTGGACTCTACTAATGAGCTGATTAATTGAATCAGGTGTGTTTGACAAACAAAATATGCAGTGTTAAAGGGCGGTCATACTGGACTCTTCAAAATGTAATTCAAATTCATGAGTTTGCCTGCCCATTCAGTCTGAATGGTTAATGGTAAAACAAACTTGGCTTGCTGTCCTCGAAGGAGGCTCGAACCCGAGGCTCAGCTTGAGCTCAGAGTTAAACCCCCCTATAACAGTACTGTGTAGAGGGAGAATAAGAGAAATAGAGGAGGAGATGGGGAGGACGAGGGATGCTGGAAGAATTGTCGCTGGGATGACGCAGTGACTGCTGCTTATATACGTTCGTAGTGATGATTGACAGGACTGAATGTTTAGGCTCCTCCCGAACCTACGTTTGGAACTACATAAAGTAATCCAAAAGTAATCAAGCAGTTTAATACATGGTCACTTTATGAACAGATTTAACTTAGTTTTTTTTATCACATAAATACAAATTGATGCACATGCATAGAGCACATCAAATATGGTAAATGGAAGCACACTGGGTGAACTATCCCATTAAGACAAGCATCATTATTACTAATGCTCACACTTTGACCTATGGATTTTACTCCTGACCCTTTTCACTTCTGTATTATAATTTGATATTCTGCACTGTTTGTGCTACAGGCATGCCTCTAACATGGCTTGTTGAGGAGAAGTAACCATAAGACTTATACTGAAGAAGGAACCTGAGCTATGTTTAGAGATGCAATTCCATTCAATTAACATTTATTTGTATGGGCATCCCGAAGTAGAAACAAAAAGCAAATGGAAAATAATTAGTGTAGCTGCTGTTCATAAAGCAATAGACAGTCATGTGCATATGATCTGATATAACTGGAGTGCAAGGTTATAAGATGCATTATGTGAATGCTTGGCTAATGCTTGGTCTTCAATAGATTTTTTAACTGGGAGAGTGTGTCTGAGACCCAAACATTATCAGGAAGGCTATTCCAGAGTTTAGGAGCCAAATGTGTAAACGCTCTCCCTCCTTTAGTGGACTTAGATATCCTAGGTACAACCAGAAGTCCAGAGTTTTGTGATCTTAAAGAGCGTGAAGGATTGTAGGGCGATGGAAGATCGGTTAAATACACTGGAGCTAAACCATTTAGGGCTTTATAGGTCAGTAGCAATACTTTATAATCGATACAGTAATTAACAGGAAGCCAGTGTAGAGATGATAAAATTGGGCTAATATAATCTTTTTTTTTTCTTCTTCTTCTTTTTTTGACCTGGTAAGAACTCTAGCAGCTGCATTTTGGACTAATTGTAGCTTGTTTATCGAGGAAGCAGGACAACCAGCTAGTAATGCATTACAGTAATCCAGTCTAGACGTCATGAATGCATGAACTAACTTTTCTGCATCAGAAACAGATAGCATGTTCCGTAGCTTAGCAATGTTTCTGAGGTGGAAGAAGACTGTTTCGTAACATATGAAATATGATTTTGGAAAGACAAGTTGCTGTCTAATATAACACCCAGGTCTTTAACTGTAGAGGATGAAGTAACAGTACATCCTTCTAAATGTAAATTGTAGTCTAAGAGAATTTAGGGATATCATAGAGACTTGAAGGTGCTAGTAAGGTACAAGTTAAAGAGACTAGTAACCACCCAGTATAAATTATAATAACTTACACTTAGAACATTAGCAGCCACATAGTCCCCCAAATCACCCTTTATTCATTGATATTTAACAACTATGGCTTTTACAGTAAGAGAAGAGAAGAGCTGATATATCAGGACACACTGCAGTGCTGCAGGATTGCAGAATAAAGCTACTGACCCCATTTTAAAAGCAACATTATAGATCTGCAATCCACTCACACCTGTAGAAAATATCAAATCTCAGGCCCTGTTTCCACCTGGTATTAAGATGCATTTTGGTCGATCGGATCACAAGTAGACAGGGAGACACATTCCCGTTTCCACCTGGTGTTTTAATCCGTCTCTTTTGTTCACTTTCAACCACTTCTGTCCTGATTTCTTTGAGGGGAGGATCTACGGGAGGGTAAATGTACGGGTTTTTTCAGATCTTTCAATCCAATGAACAAAATAATCTTGCGCAATTTACATATGAATGTGCCCGGAGATAATGGAAAAACACACGGAGAGCAGCAGCTCTCATTTCTGCTCTGACAGCCGCAAGACCAGCCGAACGCTGTGAGTGTGTGTTAGAAATCAGGAACGGTGAAGAACATTGTGCTGGTACATTTTTCGTCTTCAAACCAAACAGGTCTTCAGCTGACAAAGTTTAAATCCCGTCTGACTAGCGTGTGCTTACCTTACACATTAGGTCAGTAGGTGGAGAGTAGACAGTTTTTTGTGGCTGTTTGAACACATTCGACCACATGAGCATTTCCACTAAGAATACAATCTGGTCAAATGTGTTTTCGACTACCTCTGGAAGTGGTTGATAGTGGACAAGCTCACAACATTTTACACCCCGTTTACATCTGTATTTAGCGTCGTCCACTTGTGATTGACCAAAACACATCTTAATACCAGGTGTAAACAGGGCCTCAGTTTGCATTCTGAGCAATAGTAATAGGGATGCTTGCCTCATTCACATTGATTTTGTCTAATATCATTTTCCATTTAAGTATATATATATGGGAAAGTCCGACTGTTATAAAGTGACACTCTTTTTAAGATTTTAAATCAAACATGTTTGAGTGATCAAAAGTGTTCAGAGTGCTTATTGTGAAATGTGAACACAAGGGGGCACTAGAGCATTATCTCAATTCTTGATAGTTGAGGGTTCCTCTGCTGAATGAAGAACTGGCCTGTTTTTCTTTTTTCCCTCCACTTCCTCCTCTCTCAGTCACTCTGTTCTTGGCAGGGTGGCATTGCAGTAGCAGGCACGGCTGTCACCAACTGACACCACACACACACCGACTTTATTCAGCTAGCTCACGTCACAGGTGCACAAACCAGTCTTTTTTTGTGAGTCATGTTCTTACTTCCGAGAAGCCCAGGGTGAAGTGTGGAGATATTGTACCAGGGCTGCGTTTCCCAAAAGCATCGTAGATCGTAGAACCACTGCCACCAAGGGTTTGTACAATCAACTTAGCTCATGATACTTTTGAGAAATGCAGCCCAGGACACTGTGAATAGAGAGTTGAAATGAAACATGAATGTGTTTCAACGTCCTCGCTTTTTCGCATTGCACCGTCAGCAGTTTTCCCACAGGCATAGCATTACCAGCTGTGCTTCTGGAGCAGGGCCCTTTGGTTCACAAATATCTGATTTTATGGTCTTGTTTTGCACTGGTTCTTCGAACAGTGCTGGATAAAAAAAAATGCCAGATTTTCTTTTCCTTTCTTTCCTTCTTTCTATCTGTCTGTCTTTGTTCCAGGTAAACTAAATCACTTGTCATGTATGACTGCTCTGTATGAGCTTTAATTATCGTGAGTCATGACTTCCGTTCTATGGAGCGGTAACCTGACGGGGCTTTATGCTGTTTGGAAAGCTATCGACCACCATGAATCACTGCCTCTGCTCATGCACGTTAAACAGAAAAACAGCAGATAAACACACTATATCCCAAACCCACTTCCTGAGTCGATTCTTTTGCCAGGCTCTGTGAAAGAGTCTCTGTGCATGTTTCCCTCGCACATCTGTTGGAGTTTCTCTATCTTTAAAGTTTGGCTGACGTGACACTTGAACAGAAAAGTCCATGCATCCCAGCTTTTTATTTTATTCTCCTTTTATTGGCTTCTCAAGGATATGCGCTCGAAAGCGGTTATGAGTCATTTGCTTTTATATTCTGGACAGACCAAATCGACTTAAAAGAAAGTGGCAATTACCTTAACATGCATCTGAGAAAACTAGTCAAGCGAAACCTAAAGTGCCATGAAGAAGAGGACTTTTACAAGACTACTGCTACCGGCAGGTCCAATGAGACCAGCATTAAGCAACCAGTTTTTGAAATACAGTGGCTTTCAGTCGAATAAACTTTTTAAATGAAATTTCTGTTGGCAAATTTCATATTAAATTTCATTTTGCGCAACTCAACTTTGGCATCCTTAACACAGTTAAGTGTCAGACTAAAGTTTTTGTGTTGTATCTGTAAAGCTATATGTAAAACAATAAAGTGATAACTAGTTGTGATAAGTGATAAATGTTGTTGATGGTTACCTCCAGGCAGAAACAGACCATCTCTGTAAACTGTACTTCAGATCACTGAGTATAAGCATCTATTTAGCACCAGAAAGTATGTATGCTGGAAAACGGCATAGTACGGAAATCACTGGTACTCAAACTTTTGTGGTTAGAAATGTTGTTATAAAATGCTGTTGTCCCTTATGTATTATCTAGAATTTAAATATTTATTAACCTAAATGTTGTTTTTACACACCCAATTTTATTTTTAATTAGTTAAAAAAAACTTCAATTTGACAAGAAAGCCTCTTCGTAATTCACACCCTGATAGGCTATAAACTCGGTAAAATTTCGGTAACACTTCACAATAAGGTTCATTTGGTTATAATGTATTAACTAACATTAACTAACCACGAGCAATTCATTTGTTACTGTATTTATTAATCTTTGTTAATGTTAGTTAATAAAAATACAGTTCATTGTTTGTTCATGTTAGTTCATAGTGCGTTAACTAATGTTAACAAATACAAATTTGCTAACTGATGTTAACTAATGAAACCTTACTGTAAAGAGTTACCGTCATTTTTAATGGATTTTAGATCTGTACATATTTTGACTTTAATTATTATGTGGGAGCCACATTATCAATGGGGAATCAGATCTTACTGTATCTTACTCTAGCCTATAACACTGGACAGTGGGGTCCAAAACACAAATATTCTGTAATTGTTCATGTAAACATGAACATTTAAAAAAAAGGAAAAAAGGGCTATTTAAAAAATTTCACGTATTGATCGATTTTTTTTATTGCCATTGTGTGAACAGCTTGAAATGAAACTTACAAAACGAGACCTTCCCCGACTTCCTAGGTTGTCTATGAAAGCCTGTAGACTGATTTTTATGTAACATAAAGGACTCGGGACATTTTTGCCGGGAAAATCTAAAGGATTTGACGTTACGCGCACTCCCGAGAGCCTCTCCTCCGTTCAATGACACACGAAATGAATGCTTATACATTGTTCAGGATGATGTTGAAAGAGCCATTCTGTACTGTAATATCAATGTGTCAGAAAAGGAATTAACTCAAACTATAATCTATAGTCTCAAATATACTTTATAATCAAACTATCAGTGTAATTTTAATTACCTCATCTGTCGACATGATGCCAGATTGCCAGTAAATTGCTGAGCTGGTGCAAACATATCCACATCGCTATAATCAGATGTTTTCTTAAATGCTGTTTCCTCACTGCTGTCGTTTTTGTTGTGTGTTTATTTTATCATTGACAGGAAATTGTCGCTATGTTCGTTAACAGTATATTGCTGCATAGGTAGGCTATTTCCAAGCTTATTTTTACTTCAAAGCGAAGAACGAAAAATAACTTTGCCACAAGTATTGAATTAATCTCTTGTATGTTACGTGTGCTGTGCACGACTCACGAGTGCGAGCACGAACAATAAGTTGCTGGATGCAGTTCACTTAACGGCCAGCAGTGTCGCTAATAACAAGGGTTTCTCAAATCTACATATAGCACCTTTAAGGCTACAAGTAAAATATTGAAAACAGAAAAAGAACAACAAGAATCTCCACACTTTACCGAAAAGAAAATAAGCTTAAACTTCCTACATGTACCAGGTTCTATTAAACCACATTACCTTTACTTGAGAAAAAGGAGTAGAGAGGAAGAGAGAACATTTCTGTACTGATTTATGTATTTCATTGACAGTAGGTTCAGCCCTACAGTCTTCCTGAGGAAGATTTGTGTCCCATTTTGAAGCTAAACAATAGGAGTGCTGTCATGCAATTTAATCTAAGCCCAATTCAATTACGGAGGATACAAAGACATAAGCTTCAAGCTTCGGTGATATGATTAGAGAGATTGAGGCAGACATCAGTCGACTGAGTCATTTCTCCCTTCATTACACAAAACATGAGGCCCAGATTTAAGTAACCTATCAAAGCTGCCCTCATTTACTCTGGTCTCTATCTTATGATTGAAGTAAAAGATGAAGTAATGAGACAATTATTAATAATTCTGTGTGTCAATATTTTGTACAATAAAATATTGATAGATACTGTCATAATCTGTTTTTCAATTTCCAGACAGAAGTAAAAATCTAAACTTTTTAAATGTCTGGACTGCCGTAATTTTAGGAATCATGAGAGAAAATATTTATCACTGAAGGAACTATCAAAAGACAAAAAAGCTCATTGCCACATCATCATGGTCGTGATAATATTAATCTATTTAAGATTCAGAAAGTCTAAATGTAGAATGAGCCTCAAGCCAGACATTTCCAAATGTAAAATGATATAGTGTTTTTCTCTCCCAGGTATCATTTTGTCTGTTCAGACAAGAAAAATAAGTTTAGCCAAAGGGCTAATGCTGTGTAACAAGCTGACAGGCCAAGATTATATAGCCCCGCCCAGCGTATGCGAGTATATTGCGACCAACCTGCGGAGGAAATCCGATCCAGTGTGAGTAGGGCAGTGCACAGCCTCAGGGGAACAGGTGCATTATGGGCGAAGAGATCTATTACTTTATTCCTCTTTTTCCCCAAAGTACTGCAATTTCAAATAAATGAAAAAAAAAAGAACAAATAAATGAAATCTTCTGATAAATCCAACATCACATAAACAACTTGTAAAAATATTCTTGGAAAGGAGACTTAAAGAAGACTTAGTTATTTGATCTTGCAAAGGGATCATTGCAAAAGAAAACCTGATTTCATGAAGAACAACATGTTCCTGGATCAATATCTTTGTTGACCTGGAATAACATTACAATCAACCAATCAGATTTAAGAGACAAGTTTACAATTTAAGTCAAGTTTAGGCTTACAACCTGTGGTCTACATCTGTGTTATTCACCTATCATTTCCCTCTGATTTTAGTGATAAGCTATGGTTAGGGTTAGGATAGGGATAGGGATAGGACTGTTTTTGGACAGGAATGTTGTTCCAGGATCAACAAAATATGTCTTACTTGCCGACGCGCCAGCGCAAACCCTCTTTTGGCATTAAAAACTACTGTCAGGATTTACTAAAGACATGCAGTGAGAAATTAGTGCTGAAAAGATGTGGAGACAGTTATTTTTGAGCCTAACCTTATTGCATATGCATTTGTGGGAGTTTCCCTTTCAGACCACTAAAACTTATGGGCAGAGAGTATTTAAATTAATTACGAAAAGTGATAATCTCACAGGAAAACGTAACTATTTTTATGAAAATCTATGATTTTTAGAAAAAAGTAAGCATGAAGGTTCACCCCTAACTGCACTCCTAAACCTTACCGCCACTGGGGCATAAGCAGATCGTACAAAATCATACAAATTAGCCAACAATTTTCTAAAATGTAAAATAGTTACCAATTGCCATGTGATTGTGTTGGATTTACTAAGGATTGCGGTAGTCAATTGCGGTAGAAAGTTCTTTTAAAAGTAATGCAGTACAATATTGGGCCCTGTTTTAACGATCTAAGCACATGGTCTAAAGCGCACGGCGCAAGCGCACTTAGGGCATGTCCAAATCCACTTTTGCTAGTTTAACGACGGGAAAAATGGTCGCATGGTCTAAAAGGGTTGTCACTATTCTCTTAATGAGTCATGGGTGTGTTTTGGGCGTAACGTGCAATAAACCAATCAGAGTCTCAACTCCCATTCCCTTTAAAAGCCAGTTGCGCTCGCGCCATGGCGGATTCTCTATATTTACATGGCGGAATGGACTACATGCACGGAGCGTTCTTTAGAACTTCCGCATTAATATAAGCCAGCTCGAAAACTTCCGGTGAGATGTCATTTGCTGGTGTGTTGAGCATCAGTAGTGTAATATTTAGTTTATAATCAGAATATAGTCACTTAAATAGTCAGGCATAGCATTCATTTAGTTATTCAAACGTAAGACAGCATAAAAAATAAATAAATAAAGACATACTTCATTGTTCCTCCTCGGCTAAATTCAATTCGACCATCAGTTTTCACACTTTTATGTGAAAAAAAGCTTCAAAAATTAAATATTTATTGTGCACTTTAGTTAGATTAATTGAAACTGTGTGTTTTTACAAGTGTGCTGAAATCATTGATCTTGCGCAGCACTGACTGACAGCTGCCGTGATTACAAAGCTTTCTGTGTAATTCATTCACAAGAAAAGTTATTGTTTTTCTTAAGATTTTTTGAGTATTTCATACTTCACATTGACAAAATGTATTTTTAAACCTAGTTATTTTATAATGTTTAATATTTAGTCAAAAACGAAGTGAAAAAGGATTAGAGGAAATGGCTGATATATGCGCAAATAAATGCTACTTTGCCTCCACCTGCTGGTTAAAGTAGTAATTAATGCCTTTTTTTTTATTTTTAAATAAGTGTTTTCTATCAAATGTTGAATTTCCTAAATTTTTAAATGTTCGGTTTTACAATGGGGACAATCTCAGAAGGATGAACAAATAATGTTTGTGGTCATCACATTAAAAATAACATTTGAAGTGCTGGGGGAAAAAATGCGTGTGCGTGTCTAATTACAGACACGGCGTTTTTAAACGGTCCCAATAGCTTCGTCTTTATTGCAATAAATAAAACTGGTTTATTGACAAATTAGGTAAATGTGATAACTGCATTAAAATATGAATACAACATTAAAAAGTCAGCTATTGATGGTTTTGTGTCGATGTACAGCGACTACAGAATGAACAGCTAACAGTTCACCGGAAATGCCCGAGCTGGCTTAATGACAACCAGGAAGTAACCGTGCATATAGCCTATTTGCAAGCGGAAAAACTGAACGTTTCTCTAGCGAGGAAACGGATCTGCTAGTGCGCGAGGAGACCATCTACGGGAAAAGCCAGATTCCACCAAAGAATTATCTTTATGCACACAATAATAATCTTTTACATTGTAATCCTTTTATTTTTAATATTTGGCATGTTTGTGTGTTGCTGCGTTTGCCGCAGAGTGTACGCGTGTTGTGCACCCGCATATAGGTGCATATTACTAACGCGCTCTTTAAATAACAAAACAAATATTGTGCCATTGACTTTAGACCAGGGTTTTGTTGGTCAATGGCACAGTCGTTTTCAGTTGCCTCAAAATAGCAACATGCCAACAATGCGCCTGAACACACCTTGTTTTCAGACCAGCACGCCCATGGGCGTACAAATGGGCACAAATGCATTTGCTATTTAAACAACGTGGCGCTAGTAAAAAACACTTGCGTCGTGCCTGCCACCGCATTGCGCCATGTGTATGATAGGGCCCATTGTGTCACTCCCTAAAAATATAACAAATTACGCTACTTAGTTACTTTTTATAGAAAGTAATGTGTTGCGCTACTTTTGTGTTACTTTTTCTCACTTGGGTTGGGCTTACTTCATTGTTTTTTAATAAAAAATAAATAAGTTCTATCTTTGGCAAATGTTAAGGTTCTTTCAAACCAAAAGTGCAATAATAAGCCTCAGGCTGAAGGAATTGCAAATTTACGCCTGTACAGTAGAGGGCGCAGCTCAAACTTTTCAGCTGTGCTGCCATTCTGGATTGCAGAAGAAACTTCAACAATCATACTTTTGCAATAAAAAAAGAAAAGACACACAAACGTGATGTTTAACTAAAGTAATTTTTGCTTATTGGTATGGTTGAATTGGATTATCGAAGGTCAGCAGCAAAGACATTGGTTAATAAAGTGAGATTAAACTCAAAAAGTATATTTGTATAATTTAACATTTAATTATTGCAGGTTCACGTAATATTCTGAGTTTGTATTTCACTGTTTTTATTTATTTTGAGGAATACTGAATGTTTTTGTGGAAGTGAGATGAGTGCATTCATGTTCACATTTATTCTAGATCTACAATATCCATCATGTTCACACACAACACCTCTGCACTTACTTCCGATTTCTCTCAACATGAGGACAGGAGAGCTGTCAGTCAATAAATGTGAAAACAAAGCAACTTGCGTTATTTATTCGAAAAAGTAACTCAAATATTTTGCTGTAAATTTAAAGTAATGCATTACTTTACTAGTTACTTGAAAAAAGTTAAAGGGTTAGTTCACCCAAAAATGAAATTTCTGTCATTAATTACTCACCCTCATGTCGTTCCACACCCGTAAGACCTTTGTTAATCTTCGGAGCACAAATTAAGATATTTTTGATGAAATCATAGAAAGCAACGAAATTACCACATTCAAGGTCCAGAGAAGTACTAAAGACATTGTTAAAATAGTTGACGTGACTGCAGTGGTTCAACCTTAATGTTATGAAGCGACGAGAATACTTTTTGTGCGCAAAAACAAAACAAAAATAATGACTTTATTCAACAATTTCTGGCCCTATATGTGGTAAGCAGTGGCGGCGCTAGGCCGGGGCTTGCAGGGGCTATAGCCCCACCAGAAATGTGCTTAGTACCGGCGCACTTTTTTACTCCTGTTTTTTACTCTGTGTCACTTTCATTTAAAAAAGTCATTAAACACCTAAAAAAAATAAAAGAAGGGTTAATAAATGTTGTAAATGTGCCTATAAACAATAGTTTTAATGGGGGAGGAGTCATTAGATGCTCAGGTACGGCGCACGCATTAGGAATAGCGATCAAGCGCCTCGTCAACAGCCATCGTATTGGAGAGCAATGAAATATGAAGCAAGAGACCGCAGACTTTAGTCACATCTCGCAAAAGTTAAGAAGATAACAACAGAGATATTGTCCTCTTGTAATCTGCTATTGGTGAGTAGCTACCCTGATTTTTTTGGAATATTCACTCACGTTATAAACGTGAAATAATATAGATTTAATATAAATTCTTGCACTTTGTTAGCCCTAGCTAGCCTAGTGGTGATGGAAAAAATAAAGAGAAAATGTCATTTTCGATCTAAACATATGAATTACTGCTTTTTCAGTTTCTCGCGCCGCGTTTTAAAATGCCATGTCAAGTTAAATTTTTAACATCTGAAAACACGTCTCGACACCCTGCGCTCTTTTCAATGTTGTTTGCGTTTTAAAATCACAAGCGCGTTCCTTCATTTAGCTCACTGCAGTACATACATACTCCAAGATATGGGACTGTAATCGACAATTTTCAATAAACAGTTGATTCAAAGAGCTGATCAGGTAATAATAAAGGTGTTAAGCAAAATTGATAGGCTACTGTGCTTAGTAAAGTAACTTGTAAATGTAGTTTAATGGAAAATTAAAAAAGTAAAATGCAATAAATGTAGGGTATTGAAGTTGTTGATGTACTTAATTTTTTTCTTAGCACCCCCTTTGAACTGTTAAGCCCCCCCCTTAACACCCCCCAAGAAAAAAATCCTGGAGCCGCCACTGGCAGTATTGTCACAGTGCTTTCTTACAATCTTCTTTTGATTTCTCTTTTTCCACTGTTTTATTTGTCAAGATTGCTTTCTCTTTTTGTTTTCCAATCACCATTATTCTGAAGGACAATACAGGATTTAAGATTGATTGACAGGTTGAGTGCCCTGTTTGCCCTTTCTGTCATTTTTGCACCAGTGATTCAGTTCCACATGGACTCCAGTGAGCAGTGCAGCCACACACACACAGCTAAGTCATGGGGTCACTGACCCAAAACAGACCCCACCTACAGTTAAAGGTCAAAACCCCTACATCTGCCAGTGACATTCTCATATAGAAATTTAGTGGACAACTTAGGAAAGTAGCCTATACCCGGCCCATTGCAAATGCTATTGCAGATCCAGTTAGTTTGTCTGTCTGATATAAATAAATTAAAAAAGGTAACACTTTACAACAATGAACAATACTTTTACAGCATTTATTAATATTAGTCAATGTTAATCTCAACATTTAATGCATTTTAAGATCAAAAATTGTATCTGTTAACATTAGTTAATTCACTGTGACATTAACAAAGGTAAATAAATACTGGCATTTTTTGGCGTAAACAATGTTACCAAAACACAATAGTTAAGAATGAGCTTTTTCTGACAGAAAGTTATTACATTTTTTTGTGATCACAAAAGGCATTCAATCTTTCTTTTAGTATCCAAAGATGATTTAAAGTGCAAATTATTATTCTTAAGATGTTTCAAAAAATAATTCTGCCGCCATTCATATGCTGTGAATAACAGTCTAATACTAAAGCAAATGCCATAGACCAGAAACATTTTCTGTACATGCAGTAAAGCACTAAAACAGTAAATACTGTATATGTGGGCTTGTCCTCATCTAAAGTATTCAAATAATAAACAAGAAATCTCTTTCATGAGACCTTCATTTAGCAAGCGATCTGGGTCTGTTTGAAGATTAGAGATCCCTAAATACTCTTTTTATCTCCAAACCCTACATGTTCCTTTTCAGAGAGTAAAGATATCAGAGACGGCGATAAAGACCCTGAACTCCACCCACTAAAGATGCTCGTTTCAGACAGAGATATCAGACTCTCCATGGACATGTTCAGATGGCCTAAATGAGGTTATACATTTCTGTTGCTTGCAGTTACACCTTGATTCATTAATGTTATGAATACAGAAATCATGAGTGTGTCCTTTCTTGGTTGGGTGAAACATTTGTGACCGTTTGACCGAATGTTGGTGTAAAGTGGGCGTAGGAGACGCAATGTCAAGAACGGCCCCACATAAATCAAGTCCTGTGGAAATAAATAAGTAGCAATAAATCTAATTTAGTAAACAGCACCCAGAACAGGAGCAAATATTTGTCTTTCCATGAATAGAGTTTGAAACACTACACTTCTGTCTGGAACACTACACTTCAAAATTTTGGGGTCGATAAGATTTCTTTAAAGTGTTTTTGAAAGAAAATCTCTTATAGTCACCAAGACTGAATTTATGTGATCAAAAATACAGTAATTTTGTGAAACTGTCACGTGTTGTGGCTGTAATGAAGTTCACGATGATGGAGAATCCAAGAAATAGTCTTTAATAAGTAAATTCAACAGGAACAGGAAAACTCAAGAGTAAGAATACACAACCACATACAACACAAACAAGACCGAACAAAGAACTGACTGAACTGAAGGCTTGTATATACAAGGGAGGATAATCAACAGAACAGGGAACAAGTGTTTAGGTGTTGGGCAGTCGTGGCCTTATGGTTAGAGAGTCAGACTGGTAACCTGAAGGTTGTGGGTTTGATTCAATTCCTGCCAATACTGGCAGGAAATGACTGAGGTGCTCTTGAGCAAGGCACCTAACCCCCAATCACTCCCTGGGCACCACAGTGTCTATTTTGCACTCTTGACATTTTAGAGTGTCCCCCGTTCATTGCTATGCACTTTTTTTCTGCACAGTGACTAATTTGTAGTTTGTACCACCAGAAGTGTCTCTGAGTTTTAGTACTTTTTTGTATTTCCCATTCATTTCCAATGGCGGTCATTTTTGACCGCGAAGGAGCCAAGTGTGACTATTTTTTTACGACCCTTTAACATATCCGAATCATGTCCATGATTTTTGTTTGTGTGTTCACATAGCTAATGTGACAAAAGTCACCAAGTTTCATCCCATTCCGATGAAGCAAAAAAATTAAAAATTTCAAAACGTAAAAGTTTTCGGTTATTTTTGAAGACCCAAGACCGAATGCTTGAAAACAGAGAAAATGCACTGACCCTTCTTTTTTATTAAAAAAAAAAAGAAAGAAAAAAGACACATATTCAAAGACATACCCTCTGTGTTTCGGCTTTATAATTCCTGAATAATTTAAAAACATAGTCTATCGTTAATAAACCAACAAATACACAACTAACTAGGATACTCTGACTTTTTTGGCCAGTAATTTGGCCCCAACATGTGTCCTTGCCCTCTCTGTGACACTAAATGCTTGGAAGTACACAGCTTACATTGGATTCCCTTCAACTTTGTGTGCTGAAGGCTGAAATTCTGCTGACGTTGTTGAGTTAACACTTACAGGCTCTAGCACAGCTGTCCTGGACCTGCTGATGTCTCCACTTCCCACCATCTGTCCAATGTGATATAATACAATTCACTTAACATCCTCCGCTTCCACCTCCGCTATTAACTCACCCCGCTCTCTTTCACTCAGACAAGAACATAGATGTTTAGAAGTGTCTTGTTGTAAGAGACTGATGCCTGTCGTCATTTATTCATGTTGTTTCATTATGACTTTCTTTCTTCCGTGGAACACAAAAGGAGAATTTTAGTACAATGTTCATGCTGCTCTTTTCCATACAATGAAAGTGAATGGCGACCAGAGGCTGTCAGGAAAATGACAGAAGGCACCAATAAAATGGTGTTCCACACAAAGCTATCATATCTTCAGAAGATTTGGAATATAGTCCATGAGTCATACTGTTATGATACTATTTTTGGTGTACCTGGGTAGGGTTGCAAAAGGCGTTTGTAAATTCTTACTTAATTTGGAACGTAAAGTTACATTAAAGGCTTGGTAACTAGCTAGTTTGTAACGTTATACTTAATTTGGATACACCATTTGTTCTTAAATTCACCATGAAATCAAAATCGACAATTCTTTTTTTTTAATGGAATATTGCAGTATTTATTATAAATGATTTATTCGTGCACATTTTTTTTTTTTAACATTAAATTTGCCTTCATAATCCTTAATCAAAATAACTTGCCCTCCTGCTTTCAACAACATCACTTCTCTTCCCTGATGACCTGTTTACTGGCATGAGGGTGGGGCAAACTGTCACTCACATGAGATCCACAACCATTCAATCAATTCCCCATGGATAAAATCAACCCCCGCCCTACATTTGTTCTTGTTTCAGAAGCTGTTTCACAGCTGTTACACAATCAAGTGTGCCGCACGAGTCCTGAAAAGTGAAGCCAAAAAGTTTTGATCGCCCCCAGATGGCTGGATGCAGTATAGCTCATAATCCCCGCCCTCTCCATGTAATTGAATGGGAAGTGAGACAAACTAAACAATCAAATTACACTTCAAATAAATTTTGTCATTTTAGGTAGTTTTTATCACGCTGATGTAAATTGAAGTGTTTGTTTTTTTAATATGTTTGGGTTTCGTTAGTTATTTGACGCTATAGACGTTATGTAGGCTACCAGAGAAACAAGCATGCAGCCATCTTTAGAATTTTGTAATTGTAATTTAGTAATTAGCTGGTGAAGTGGATTTACTTATTGTAGAGTTAACGACAATCATGAGCATGTATGTATGCATTGTATGAGACAATCATACAATCATTGTAATGTCTGAAGCAGATGTCATAAATGTCAGTAGAGTTCATTCATAGCCGTTCATTCATAAATCCATAATATCGCTGTGGAAATACAAACCGGAAGACAGAAGACGAGTTCAGCGCTGAAAAGGGGTGGGGCTACATAAGGTCTATAAAAACGGGGATTTGACGTCATGATTGACAGCTGAGATTGACAGCTTCTCTGAGCGTAGTCACTGAGGCTTCAACTTTAATTTCAACATTTCCATAACTGTTTATTTCACACCGACATAATGAGTTGTTCTGCAGTAAACTGTACTAAAAGATTCTGTGGGAGTGTGGGCGGGGCCTCGATAGCGCGCGGCTCCACTTCATCAAAGAGTATAGAAACCAAGAGGCGAAACTCTGATGCTTTTTGGGTAACAGCCACGAGGAGGCGCTTCGGTAGCGCGGCAGCCATTTTGGGGTGAAAATGCCAACTGGACAATAGAATTCATCACATTTTACGCACCCAAAATCGGCGAATCTCACAGCCAAATCAGAAACGCAATAGAAAATTTCTCAAATTCAGTAAATTTTATGACACCTACAGTAAATGTTGTCTTAACCTCCACAACTGATCACATAAAACATATATAGGACCTATATATGTTTTATGTGATCAGTTGTAGAATCCAACCATTACACATCTGAGGTAACGTATTTAGCCTACTATTTCCATTTTATGCAATTAATAATTAATAAAGTTAAGATCATCATGTTTGTAGCGTGATCCAGGGGATTAAAACGTATATAGGCAGACCTAGTGGAGTAATATAGTAATAGTAAATTACTCCACTAGGTCTGAAATACGTTTTAATCCCCTGTCACGCTAAACATAATGATCTTATAGAACATGATGCATTGCTGTGTCTGTTATCCCATAATTGCCACTTTTGGACACAGTGGCTGTGTTTTTTGTTTACATAGTCTTGCTTTAACGGACATTAATATAAGACAACACTGCAAAAACAGTTTCCGTCAAGCTGTTATATTCTGTTATATATTTATTGTCCAACATTCCCAATTTTTCTGATGCATGTCCTTAATTTAATTTCATATGTTGGTATTAACTCAGTGTTTATAATGCTAATACTTGAACTTCAAAGAATTTTAACCCAAACTGACTGGGTTTCTAGAGAGCAAAGGTTTTGTGAAAAAAGTGGAAGACTTAAACACAAAGTCTGTAAAATAAACTGTTAAAAGGATTTGATGATCACTAGCGATAGTATTTTATTCTGTGTTGTCATCATTCAGGTTGGATTTTACGGAGCCCCCAAAGGGACCTTTGCAAAAATAAAAAATTGACAGAGTTTCGCGTGCGCACGCGTTACAATTTCCGGTTTGTGTAAACTATAACCTATTTCATTTGTGCGTCACTGCCTATGAAGAAAGCGAGAGTATGGATGCACATGAACTAATAAAGATCATGAAAATTATTAAGAAAATGAGAGTATGGATGCATGAACTAATAAAGCTGTATTTGCTCAAAATCTGGCTTTCTTAGACCAGTTCGTCTAGGATGAATCCAGCTAATTATTCGTTTCAATTTTTTTTAAACGTGTGCCTTCCTTTATATCTAAAGTCCTTTATGTCTATGGCTCTGCTCGCAATAAGCGCTGTTAGAACTGAATGAAGAAAATAAGCATTTCTCTGCCACCTGTAAGGATGCGTTAAATCCGACAAAGTGGTTTAATAAAGGGGCGTTTGATCTTGTGAAATACGAAATTTTAGTAGGCCTACGTTTTACAGTTCCAGTATTTTTATATGGGACAATATAAATATGGCCTACTGCCCTAACGAAATACAAAGTTTTATAATTTTTACTGTACCAATGTTTTTTTTTAATGAACCATTAAACGTGGCATTATGACAATGCACACTGAGCTCATTTCCCAGCGCTTTTTCTTGGATGCCACAGAGTTAAATTCGTTAAAATGACGCACTGCCCTAACGAAACCCACATTTTGAGCACTTTTTACTGCATCAGCCTTTTTTTTTTTTTTTAACTTGGCAAAAAGAACAATGCACACAGCCATTCATGTCGCGGTTTCCCGGCCGTCACAGAGAATGTTTTAAAGCAGACATAAGGCCATGATATACTGCCCTATACGAAAGCCACATTTCAGCAAACAGATCGTTATTAATTCATACACATCCATACTCTCATTTTCTTTATAATTTTGAGCAAATAGATCTTTATTAATTCATGCGCGTCCATACTCTCTTTTTCTTTATAATTTTGAGCAAATAGATCATTATTAATTCATCCATAGGCTACTCGCATTTTCTCCATAATTTTAAGCAAATAGATCTTTATTAATGCATGCACATCCATACTCGCATTTTCTGTATAATGTTGAGTAAGTAGATCTTTATTAATCCATCCATACTCAAATTTCCTTAATAAATTTGAGCAAATAGATCTTTATTAATTCATCCATACTCGCATTTTCTTCATAATTTTGAGCAAATAGATATTTATTAGTTCATCCATACTCGCATTTTCTTCATAATTTTGAGCAAATAGATCTTTATTAGTTCATGTGCATGCATACTCTTGCTTTCTTCATAGGCAGTGACGCACAAATGAAATAGGTTTTAGTCAGGGGCGTAGAATACGCGGGGGACGGTGGGGACGTGTCCCCCGCACTTTTAATAAAAAGTAAATTCGTCCCCCGCAATATTTTTCGGCCGTGTGTTCAAATAGAGGCCAATGTGAATAAATCTTGTTTTAATTCAAAGAGACAAGATCGTCTATGCATGACGTGTCGTTTTATTCTTAACTAAAATGAGGCGATCTAAACATTATGGAGCGCTCACTCTCGTGTAATGTATGTTTCATTCATACTGGAAGCCGGAGGGCGCTCTTTCGCAGAAAGTCCAAAACGCTTTCGTAGAAGTAATTCAGCTATTCGCCCTAGCAGCAGCTGAATAAAAACGTGAAGAAACGTGAAGAATATAAACACACGATTGAGACAAGATATGGTTTTTCAAGCCATCTCAAGGTATTTATTGACAATATAGTATATGAATAATGCAGTGCTAATTGACAACCTTTTTAATGTTTTTGAAAGAAGTGTCTTCTGCTCGCCAAGGCTGCATTTATTTAATCAAAAATACAGTAAAAACAGTAATATTGCGAAATATTATTACAAATTAAAATAGCTGTTTTCTATGTGAATATATTTTAAAATGTAATTTATTCCTGTGATCAAAGCTGAACTTTCAGCATCATTACTCCAGTCTTCAGTGTCACATGATCCTTCAGAAATTATTCTAATATGATGCTTTGCTGCTCAAGAAACATTTATCATTATTTTCTGTGTTGAAAACAGTTGCTTAAAATTGTTGTGGAAACCATGATACATTTATTTTTTCTGGATTCTTTGATGAATAGAAAGTTCAACAAACAGCATTTATTTGTGTTTATTGTCACTGTCACTTTTGACAAATTTAATGCATCCTTGATGAATAAAAGTATTAATTTCTACCACAAGTGTTTGAATGGTATCATGGTTTCCACAAAAATATGAAACTGTTTTCAACATTTAATTATAATAATCAGAAATGTTTATTGAGCAGCAAATCAGCATATTAGAATGATTTCTGAAGGATCATGTGACACTGAAGACTGGAGTAATGATGCTGAAAATTCAGCTTTGACCACATACATTGTACATTTTACAATATATTCACATAGAAAACAGCTATTTTAAATTATAATACTATTTCACAATATTAGTGTTTTTTACTGCATTTTTTGTTTAAATAAATCCAGCCTTGGTGAGCAGAGGAGACATATTTCACTTGTACAATTACAATTGTAATGTTTCCAAACTTTTGATAGGTACTGTATTTTCTGCGATCTTTTTTTTTTACATTGTATAAAATCCATGAGGAGGACTTAATGCACAAGTGTTTGTAGTACATAAACCAATCATAAAATTGTCATAAAATATAGGGAAAAATATTAGATATTGGTTTTTGTTCAACAGTGTATTTGATTTCTTATTAAAGCAAATTGATTTCAAATTAAAAGCAAGAGATGAGATAAAAAAAAAAATAAAATAAAATCTATCAATTAGACAAAGGTCAGATAAAAACTGGTATTACACCCAAAATTTCTGTCCCCCTCACTTCTGAAATGATGGCTACGGCCCTGGTTTTAGTATACACAAACCGGAAATTGTAACGCATGCGCACGAGAAACTTACGGCGTGCGCACGCGTTACAATTTCCGGTTTGTGTATACTAAAACCAGGGGCGTAGCCATCATTTCACTGTAAACTCTGTATATTTTTTATTTTTGCTAAGGTCCCTTTAGGGGCTCCGTAGGATTTTTAGCTTTAATGTATGTTTTTTTTTAACAAAGCAGCTGATATTGCCATAGAAACTAGTGGACTGCCGAGTCGCTTTCACCCCAAAATGGCGGAAACGTAGGGCTGCTGCTGGGCGCCGGTGTTGCAATGGAACGTTCTATTGAGTTTCGCTTCTTGTCAGTGTATATTCTTTGACTTCATGCTCACTACTGCACAGACTCGGGCTCCAAATGTTAGCGCCATATTTAGACATTGGCGGCTTCACTTTTCTACAAAGGTTGAGTGTGAAGGTGCGTCGTCCATCTTTTTTTACAGTCTGTGGTCATAATAGGAAGACTATCACAACTTCCTTTTCATGCCGACTTTAAAGGTCCACTGAAGTGCCATGAAACGCACAGTCACTGTGATGACGTAATTTCCAATGAAACAGGAAGACAGAGCGGGATATATCGAGAAACTCCTCTTTTTTTCAAAATAGTTAATAGCGTTTCGCTTAGATCACAGCTCGGCCAGAGCCGTTGAGCTCGTAAAACCACATTTTCCTCATAATCTCTAACCGTTTCTTCTCCATATTGCTTTAAAATATAACATTGTTTGTAGAATTCAAATGTGTCCTAACGTTTTGTGGTCTGCGCCGACTCGCACGTATATGATTCGCTCTGTGCTCTCGTGTCTCTGGACCGGAGCAGACTGTGCTCGCGCTGCGGCGGTTCACATGATATATAGAAAATGGTAAAATATGTAATAAATATGTGAACAATTGACTGATTTCAGACGCAGCTTCACTGTCTGTTTATAGAGACAGAGCACATTTAGGCCACGCCCACACCGGGGGGAAAACAATCCAACCGTCTCCATTGACTTTGTATTGCGTGAGGCTGCCTCCTTGTCATTTCTGACTTATAACAAAAAACAGAACAATGCATTAAAGCTGCTGTGTGACAAGGTGTACAGAAAACAAGCTAAAAAACCCAGAACTAAGTTTTTATAAGCTACCGAATCGTAAAAGCCAACCTTTAAAGGAGACAAAAGTGGATACGGGCAATAAGACGTGAAGCATCAGCAGGAAGAATGGGTAAATTTTGGGATCTTGACACTCAGTATGCCTCAGTAAGCCTACGTGTGCAGTAAACATTTTGTCGCTGTTAAGTCAAATATCCAAATGTCAGTTTTATATATTATATTTCCTGTCGCTGATTACGTTACCCTCCAGTGGGCGTAGTTCTCATAGTAATATGACATGTCGCGCTCTGTCTCAATCGCCTGTATCCACTTTTTAGTCCTTAAACGCTCGTTTTTTGGGTCGACAGCTTATAAAAACTTATGGGTTTTTTAGCTTGTTTTCTGTACACCTTGTCACATTGCAGCGTTTAGACATTGTTCTGTTTTTTGTTATAAGTCAGAAATGACAAGGAGGCAGCCTCACGCAATACAAAGTCAATGGAGACGGTTGGATTGTTTCCCCCCCCCTGTGGGCGTGGTTTTCAGATTATGATGCATGTCGCTCTGTCTCTATAGTGTAGGAGGGGGCGGGTGATGTCATGAAAATATGTGATCCATTTTAGGGAAGTGAGAGACTAAGTTTTGAATGCTTATAAATGTGAATTTTGTCATTGTTTTGGAACGCATCAGCTTATTCATAACCTTATGGCTAACATATTCATGCTGAAAATTTTGATTTCACGGGACTTTAAGGCAGAACGTAGCTAGTAGGTGGTAAGCTTGTAAAATTAATGCAGAGTTGCATAATATTAAGTTAACCTTTAATGATTCATAGCAGCCTTCAAAATCTTGAGCAGAAATTGTGTTGAATTTCAGTTTATCTTAAGGTTGATTTTAACTTATGTTCCCTCACATAACTTACGATAAAAGTACATTTCTAGTGATACAATACTTAGTCATGAAATAATGTAATCAATTATTTTATATGTAAATAACATTCCCAATCTGTATTTGAAATCAATAGCAATAAATAATACTGATACAAAAAAAACAAGAAATGACATTTATTTATGATTTTATTTGGCAAGCACATGGAGGATGCACACAAAAATTTTCTGTTTAGATCGGGTTTGTGTTGAACAATTCACAATGTTCTCTATTAAAATGTAAACAAGTGTAAATGTCAACAGAATTTATCAATTTATGCAATTGAATCAATCTGCTCTTTTATTCCAACCATTACTCCTGGTCGAAGGCTTCTGTAAATATTTAGTTTATACGTAGAGTAACGTTTCAATTAAGTTTAATGGTGCAATGCAAAAATATTTGGCAGTGCCCCTTTACATCGCAGCTTATGCACAGTTAGTGCAATATACCTCTGGTCACCATTCACTTTCACTGTATGAAAAACAGCAACATCATTGTGCCTAACAGCTCCTTCTGTTTTCCATGACAGAAACTTTCATTTTAAGGCATTCAGTTTCAACTCAGAATAAGAATTCAACACAAGCCGTTGCATATAAAACAAAAGCTGATACATTTATTGATGCATTTTGAGCTAGAAATTTGGTGTCGACTAAACGGCAAAGCGACAATCCCAATCGTAATGCATGCCTTTGGAGAAAACAGACTTACAACCAGTGTTTCAAAAGTCCATATCTGTTGACCCGCGTTGTCTCTCTCAGAACAAAGCAATGTTCCACAAATTAAAATTTACTGCAGCCGTCTCATAAACATGACAAACAATGTTGAATTTAAACTGCTGTATACTCTGCAACCTTCAACCATATTCTTCGAGCGTATAAATCAAGGCTGGTACTTTTGTCTTGGCTGCAGGAGCGTGAGCTGGTAGCGGGAACAGGGTTCACTTGGCTGAAGCAAGTTTGCGTCTCTAAGTACGTGTAGTGATGCATCAGCCGCTGGCAGGGAGCCAGTCGGCACTGGAAACACTGTCTGCCGTCTGATGCATTTGTAGCACAGCACCTCGCTAAGAAGGGTCATTCACACCGCTATAAATAAGGAGCTAACGGTTACTCTCGGCTTTCAGCAGGAGACGGCATTTACACTGTTAGCTACGCATTATAATATTTAATCACCCCTACTAACCTGCAGTCAATTTCACTGTAAACACAATTTATGTTGTAAACTCGTCAGCGAGAGTGATGTTTACAAGGTTCTTTATGCGGCATGAAAGGTTTCATGATTCGTTCGTCATCAGCCTTTATTGGATGTAATTCTTGTAGAGTAACATATGTGTTACCCACTTGATTTTAACGTACGGTCATTTCATTACATGGAGCGAAACATTTATAGCATCTCTATTTTGGGCGATATCTAATTCATTGAGAATTTCCTTTTTTCCTATGATCATTATGAAACGCATCAAATCGGACTCGCTTAAGACATGAAGAAAAGAACCTTTTCAAATACATATATTTATATAGCTTAAGTCTGACGCTGTACTGAGTACCATCAGGAAAAGAGCAGCAGTTCTGAGACGCTTGCTGCATCAATGATACAGGACAACAACATTAAGTAACAAAACTGGCCATCTATCAGCTCTTAATAATATAATTTCATCTACAGCTCTCATCGCCGTCGCTTTCACAAAAGCTACACTTCAAAAAGTTCTACATAAACGCATCCTGGTACAAAAAAAGCAACAAAATTCAAATAGTGTAATAAAAATAAGGGTAGAGTGTAAATATATATTCATATTTATACATTTCTAGATGTATTTACAGTTAAAGCCGTCAGTCAGATAAACGGAGTGCCCGTTGTTAAAATACATTCGGGCAGACCATTTAGTGAAATACATTTTCTTAAGAATTTGGTCTCGGAGGCAAAATAAAGGTCCTTGTTTAACACCGATAGAAAATATAAACACTCCCAACATCCATCAATCTGTCCCGCACACAACGATGGCGAGGTTTTCTCTAACACAGATGACAGAGGTGGATATTTCCTATTGAAAAGTCTTGAGAAACATACACGTACCACTTTCTGCTCAAGTGCCCTATAGCTTTATAGCAACAACAGGTAAAGGGGTCAGTGAACGGCCGGTTTGTTCTCTTCCAGCTGTGTGAAACAAGCCGTATCATTATGTGATGTCCATCTCAAGCGCTTCAGCTCTGTAGTGTGCTGTGTGGCAAAGCATTGTCTCCATGAGTTCATGAGTTGAGTCCAGCCAGCCGCACACTGAAGAGTGACTGGTGGAAGGTGAGGGAGCTCAGCGCTTTTTAAACGCCACTCCACGGTTGGGATGTGGGGGGAGTTTGGGCAGGCAGGGCTCATCAGCTCCGGGGTCATGAGAGAACACAGAGTCTTCACCTGAAGAGCAGGTAGAGCTGCGTGTGTCTGGGAAATTTGGAGAAAACTGGTCCAGAGACACAGACAGGTCCAGATACTCCTGAAAATGTAAAACATACACAAAATGCATTATTTTTAATATTACTGTTAATACAACAACAACAACAATTATTATTATTATTAGATATAAAATAATAATAATAAAAATCAACATTTTAATTATAATTATATTTAATAATAATAATCAACAACAACATAGTTGTTCTTGTTTATTATTATTATTATTAACATCATTTTAATTACCGACCAATAATAATAACATAATAATTATAATAATAATAATAATAATTATTATTATTATTATTCTTTGTTAATGAATTATTATTGATATGATTAATTATTGATTAATAATAATTATTATTCTTGTTTATTATTATTTTTAATGACTGAATAATAATCATCATAAAACAATAATGTTGTTCTTGTTTATTGTTTTTATTTGTTAATGTATTATTGATATTAATAATAATTGTTTATTATTATTAATGACAATAATAATAATAATTATTATTATCAGATAATGTATTATCATCTGTTTATTACTAATGACTGAATAATAATAATAATAATCATCAACTTCAGTAATAACGTTGTTCTTGTTCATTGTTATTATTTACTGATAATAATGTTATTATCATCATTATTACTATTATTTGTTAATGTATTTTTATTGATTATTAATTATTGAAAAATAATATATATTATTGAATAAGTAATTATAATAATAATTATTATTCTTTGTTAATGTATTATTATTATTATTATTATTATTATTATTATTATTGATATTATTAAATATCGAATAATAATGATTATTATCTTCTTAATCTTGTTGATTATTACTTGATTATTAATGGCCAAATAATAATAATCATAAAAACAATATCAATAATAACGTTGTTGTTCTCGTTTATTTATTATTTAGTGAATGTATTATTTAAAATAATTATTGAAAAATAAAATGAATCATTTCTATTATTATTTAGTATTAATATTTTTGATTATTATTATTATTATTGACTGAATAATAGTAGTAGTAGTAGTAGTAATCATAATAATAATAATAATAGTTATCATTCTTATTATTTGTTAATGTATTTATATTGATATTATTATTAATAATAACAATAATAATTATTATTAATGGCTATATAATAATAATAATTACTTGTTAAAGCATTACTGATATTAATTTCTGAATAATAATAATAATAATAATAATAATAATAATAATAATTATTATTATTATTATTATTATTAATGGGTGAATATTTATCATTAATATATTATTTGTTTATTATTAATGACTCAATAACAACAACAAGTATTATTCATTTATTTATTTATTTATTCATTATTTTTATTCAATAGTTACTTATTTAATATACCTGGAGCTATGCTGTCACAATTAAACTTTTTTTTTTTCCAAGCGCAGCTGAAATGTCATGCGAAGTATTGAAAGCTGATTTGTGGATTATGTCTTGTTTGAGCTTCTCACCTGATTGGACGTCATAGAGAGGGTGCGGTCTAGATCTTCCACCAGCTGTTTGAAAGTGGGTCTCTGAGATGGAACGGCATGCCAGCAATCTCTCATCATCATATACCTTCAATAGGAACACAGTGTTAAAAACCATCCTAAGATCTCTACCATCATGACAGAAGTCATATCATTACAACGATCAAGGGTCTCACAGTTCATGGGTACATGTGGAGGGCCGGTCCATGCGGTGGCCTTCCTTTAGCAGTTTAAAGAGTTCCTCGACAGGAACACCTGGGTATGGTGAGCCACCAAGAGTAAAGATCTCCCACAGCAACACCCCAAAAGACCACCTAACATGAAGACACCATCAGAATGATCATTATTAACAGACAAAGGCATTATGTATCTGAATGAGTTTGAGAGAATCTCTTTAGACGTACACGTCACTCTGATGGGTGTAAATGCGGTCAAACAGAGCTTCAGGCGCCATCCATTTCACTGGTAAACGACCCTGTGAAAACACAATTACTTTATTCACTAACTCATCACCTGTTTGAGATTACAGATCAAAATCCTGCTGGGATCGAAATTGTAATTATGACTCAAAGTATGCGTTCAAAGAAAATCAGTGCCTGTTAATTATGACGAATCATCTCTTAAAATACAATCATTCAGATTAACATCAGATAGTTCATTAGTACTCACTGACAGAACTAAACGGCAACAGAAGTCCAGATTAAAAACATTTGGTATTTAGTAAAGTGATTTTTCTTATGTGTCTCAGGGTGTGTTCACACTTGTAGTTTGGTTCTCTTGGTCTGGACCACGAAAAAAAAAAAAAGATACATTTAGTCCTGGTTCACACACACACAAAAAAGGCTTTTATGACGTATATTTTGTGACGGAACTTGTCAAACATCCAAAACAATGCTGTGTGCTGGGCTAAATGATGGACATATGATGGTATATGATGGAGCTGACAACTCATGAAGAGCTTATAAAATGTGTAAAGGAGTCAAAACAGCAGCAGGAATCCCTTCGTCACACACACAAACGAAGATCTGCTGCAAAGAGATGCGGTTCTGATGTAAAAATATGATTTCTTCTAATTTATATAAAATATATATTTTGCAAAACTGTTTTACTCTAAAACCGCAAGAAAATCAAAGCCAAAATCTAAAATCTAATCAAGTTGTTTTTCAAATTTTAGGTTTATATCTCAAAAATTGAGCTTCGAGTAAGATTTTGTTTGGGCGCAGTACCAAACTTTTCCACTAACATCCAGGCTCCGTTGGTAATCATGAAACCATTTATTTCCATAATGTTCATACAATTTATGAAACTGACATTCTACTCAGAAGTAGCGGGACGGTGACAGTTAAGGGGTTAATGATATTTCCAACATTTTATACAATCTTTATACAAAGTCACTTTATTTATCAGTTTATTTTGTGCTTTCAGAGTAATCAGAAACATCTATTTTGTTTGCAAACTAATGTAATGTATGAATGTATTTTGCTAGTTATTTCTGAATAAATGTAACAGAATAAAAATATGTTCACTAAAACATTATAAGTAAATTAGCCAAATAAAATTCATGTATGTATGTATTGTTTTGCCTTTTGATTTGTAACTCAACATTTTAATCTCTAATTTTGCCATTATTAATATTCATTTAAGCATACATTTAAGAATGCTTTTTCTGCATGTACAGTATTTTGATATATTGATGATAACGTGCATATTTATGTTTTTGTGTTTAATTAAAAAAAACATTTGCTTGACAATTGACATTGACAAAACAGTTAATAAGAATTAAAAAGCTGTATCCATATACGTATGAAACCAGCACAGCTGACTCTATTCAGCAGATTCTACATCAATAGAACGCAATTATGACGAGTGCTGTGCAGCAGGTATATGAACAATTATTATCTAGAATTCTCTGTTGGGTGTTTTGGTGATTGTTGCGGTTGGTGTGTTTGGAGCAGTTAGCGATCTACAGTTGTTAACCCTAACCGTGATGGGCAACATCATGACTATGACGAGAAAAAAACAGGTATGCTTGAGCATTCTGTGCATTTTAGGGTAGCATCTTGTGATGTCCTGTTTTTGGTTGGTTTAGATGTCTTTGGTCCATGTTGAGTTCATATTTCAGTCAAACCACACCAGAGAGGGTTTGAAAGTGGACCGAGACCCATCTTTTCAGGGGTCTCGGTCCTCTTGTTTGGTGCGCACCAGGGTTCGGAGGCAGAGTTCATACTTATTCAAATGTACCGCACTAACAGAGCAATTGAACCAGAGTTCGTTTTAATCGAACCAAACCTGCCAAGTGTGAACACACCCTCAGTCTGAAATCTTACATTGGTGGTCTTCTTGTAGTAATCAATATGATGGATGTCTCTGGCCAGGCCGAAGTCTGCTATCTTCATAACATTATCTTCAGTTACCAGGACATTACGGGCAGCCAAGTCTCTATGAATGCACTACAACAGTGAAAACACATGTGGATTAATCAAGGGAACAATTATAAAGTCATATGTTAACTGAGAACAGAATAGGATTTGAGATGCCAACCTTCTTGGATGCAAGGTACTCCATGCCACGAGCCACCTGGTAGGCGCAGGAGATCAGGTCTTTGATTGACATGTTCTCCACGGGCACCTGGTCGGGGTTGTAGCAGTACTCCATCCCAGGTGGACGGCGTACACGCAGATACTCTCTCAGATTTCCTTTAGCAGCGAACTCCACGATGACGTAGAGCGGACCTGACAATGGCCATATGAAACATAATCAGTTGCATAATTCATGTAGGAATATAACAACTGAATACAATTGGTGATTGAATGATATGAGTTTTGGGTCACACTTTGGTGTGTCCTTTATTTCAGTGTCCTTGTTACATGTACTTACTGTAGTAATAACGATAAATTATGCATAATTACATGCAACTAACCCTGAACCAAACCCACTGTTTACGTTCAGCACTTTCAGGTTCTACATCAGAACGCCAGCTCAGTAATGGCCAAAGCTGATCACGTGAGCAGCACGACACATGCGTGTGATGCTGACGCAGGAGCCGGCCAATAATGAATGCATAAACAGCATATGAGAAGGACAGGGGACAGACGTATTTGTTGAATAAAGTGATTATTTTTGTTTTGTTTTTGCGCACAAAAAGTATTCTCGTCGCTTCATAACATTACGGTTGAACCGCTGTAGTCACATGGACTATTTTAACAATGTCTTTAGTACTTCTCTGGACTATGAATGCTTTCTATGGGGGATAAAAAAAACCTCTTGGATTTCATCAAAAATATCTTAACTTGTGTTCTGAAGATGAACGAAGGTCTTATGGGTGTGGGACGACATGAGGGTGAGTAATTAATGACTGAATTTTCATTTTTGGGTGAACTAACCCTTTAAGATTTTTGTGGAAACAGTGATACCCATTTTTTCCAGGATTATTTGATGAATAGATAGTTCAACATAATTTATTTGAAATAGAAATCTTTTGAAACATTATAAATGTCTTTACTGTGGTGGCCTTAGAAAGATCACAGTTTTTGATACATTGTGTGATTCAATAAGGAAGTTAGGTTCGATTAATCTAGCATGTGAAATCACAACAGCTGGACTGATGACAACCTTTTGAAGCCAAAAAGCAGTGCGTCTAACAGATTGTTTTTGAAATATGATTTACGCCCGTACTGCATTATCTCTAAATGTTTCCCTCCGCCCATCTGTCTCTCTCCCGCCTTCTTAATTCATCCTTTACTCACCATCTTGTGTGCAGGCCCCCAGCAAGTTGATGATGTTCTTGTGTTTGCCAATAATCTTCATCATTTCCATCTCGGAGATGAGGTCTGACAGGTCCTTCTCTGTGGCGTCGGCTATAAAAGCAATATTGATGAACACACATATATCTTAGTATGACAGGTCACGAAACCTTCAACCTCCAAGCTGTGAGGGACAAACAGTCTATGAGCTGACAGAGGGGGTATTTTATTCATGCTTTCCTTTTTCATTTATTTCCGGTGTGGACTTGAAATCAACTTAACATTCAAGACGTTAACATGAAATAGCATTTGGAACATATTTAATTTGCATAATCTGATGCATTTCCCAGCGAAACGGAATTCTCTGTAAAAATAATGTAGCATGAGACTTGATTTTATTGGATAGTAAAAAATTTGTCTGTGCTATTACTGGGATTTTCTATAGAATAACGTCACTGCAATCGTCTTTACCTTGATTAAAATTCACATCCATCAAAACTTTACTAGCGAGACACTGGTTTGTTTTATCCAGCTAAGAAACGTAGTTTGCGTATCATCTGACCATACACCTTACATTAGCACTGTTATGGACTGATTGTTTGAATGCATTCGCTTACTGGATAACTGAACTGAAAACTTTCCCAGAGTTTAGTGCCTTAAAATGATATATACACTACTGGTCAAAAGTTTTTGAACGGTAAGATTTTTTTATTTTTAAAAGAAGTCTCTTCTGCTTGCCAAAGCTTTATTTATTTGATCTAAAACACAGCAAAAAGAGTAATATTGTAAAATATTTTTACAATTTAAAATAACTGTTTTCTATTTAAATATATTTTAAAATGCAATTTATTTCTGTGGTCTGAATTTTCCGCATCATTACTCCAGTCTTCAGTGTCACATGATCCTTCAGAAATCATTCTAATATGATGATTTGCTGCTCAAGAAACATTTATTATTATCATCAATGTTGAAAACAGTTGTGTACAATTTTTTTTTTTTTTTTTTAAACAGGATTCCTTGATGAATAGAAAGTTCAAACGAACAACATTTATCTGAAATAGAAAGCTTTTGTAACATTATCACTACCATTCAAAAGTTTGGGGTCAGTAAGACAGAAATTTTTTTTTTGGGAAAGAAATTAATACTTTTATTCAGCAAGGATGCATTAAATTGATCAAAATAGAAAGTATAGACATTTATAATATTGCAAAAGCTTTATATTTTAGAAAAATGATGTTCTTTTGAACTTTCTATTCATCAAATAATCCTGAAAAAAAAATATATATATATATATATATATATATATATATTGTACACAACTGTATTCAACATTGATAATCAGAAATGTTTCTTGAGCAGCAAATCATCATATTAGAATGATTTCTGAAGGATCATGTGACACTGAAGACTGGAGTAATGATGCTGAAAATTCAGCTTTGATCACAGAAATAAATTACAATTTAAAATATATTACAATAGAAAACAGTTATTTTAAATTGTAAAAATATTTCACAATATTACTGTTTTTGCTGTATTTTGGATCAAATAAATGAAGCCTTGGTGAGCAGAAGAGACTTCTTTTAAAAACATTAAAAAATCTTATTGTTCAAAAACTTTTGACCGGTAGTGTATATAAAACTAAAATGACACTGATGTAGAAAACGTTGGTACACACTCTCTGTATCAGTATGAGTGTATGAGTGTTTGCTAATGTTTCCGGCCTTTCACTCGCCGAGGAGAGGATAGGAAACAGACAGAATGTGAATCAGAGTAAACAAGCTGCTCTGGTACGGTATGTGACACCAGAGCTCAAATAACATGCTTCAGGGTCAAGGTGGAATACAGACGAAAGCTCAGTAGACCATCAGATTCCTCATGAGATGCCGAATTCCAGACAGAGTTTGCTGGCGTATTTCCCTTTTTACACCACACACACAACAGTCAGCTAACAACGGTGGCAGAAAACACTTACATTTGAGCATCTTGACAGCCACTTTGGTGACACGACTGGGTTTGTCTTTATCCATCCCCATAGCCTCGGCCATCATCACCTGCCCAAAGCAGCCCTCTCCAAGCGGCTTCCCAAGAACCAGCCTGAGACACACACACACAATATCAATCACTGACACGGCACACTTCGCCAGGCCGTTTTTGTGCATATATGCATCTTTAGTTAGTGAATGATGAGTGCAATGTGTCTGTTACCTGTCTCTGTGTACCTCCCAGCGTGGGTCCTGTGGCAGTTCATATTCGGAGACCCCTGAGAGCATAGGAGAACCACTGGAGGAGAGACGGGAGGGGCGGACCAGCATCCCACCAGAGTGCATCGATGAGCTGGAGTCCACAGACACCTGTACGGAAATACTTAAAACTTACTCTCCACACAACGCAGCAATACAAATGCACATATGAAGACTGTGATGTGCGCTCATGGGTGTATGTGAGTTACTTGTCCAGGGGGGCATCTATAGACACTGATGCAGAGAGATGCACTGATATTATACAACAAACATCAGCAACTCTCAAGGAAAACAGATCATAATCAAAACAGAAATTATATAAACCAACATTCAATCAAAAATGAGCTCAATAAATTAGTTGAAGGAAATGAGAAAATAAGTTTGACATTTGAAACCTGCACAAAAGTTTAGGGATTCAATTCTTTTAAACATTTTAAGTTTTTTAAAGCCATATGATAGCTTTGTAAGGTGTGGTCATATTTACCATTGGTGAATTTTTGCAGGTCAAATAAAGTAATTTCAATAGTAATCTATGCAATCCAAAATTTTGCGCAAGGGCGTAAAATATCCGCATGCAGGTTTTGCAACGGGTTCAAACGCAGCTGCTTGGTTTGGAAGTGTTTCATACATCTCTAGACTACTGACAATAGATTTCAGACCTTTAGACCCACGAAATTTCACAATGTGACTGCACCTTAAGAAACAGAGAAATTAAGTTTTTATTTATAAAAAAAAAAATTCTCTAACAGAATTTTAATTTTTTTAATGAAAACTAATGTTTTAAATTAAAGAGGCAATATTATGCCCTTTAACAAAGTTTTGATTTTGTTTTTTGGGCTATATTAGAATAGGTTTTCATGCTTGAATGTTCAAAAAACACATTATTTTTCACATATATGACATTGTTGCAGCTCCTCTCTTCCCAGTCTGTCAGTAACTCTCTGGACTGCGTTTCTCAAAGGCACCAATGCACCTATGATCAACTCACAGTCAAAAAAATGAATTGTTGGATTTACTTAAAAAAGCAGCGTCTAGTGGTTCTACGCAACTATATTGAGTCAAGTGTACAAATAACAATTTAGTTGTATGAACAAAAGAAATTCAAGTAAAGCTAACAACATTTCTTTGAGTAAAAACAAATCATTTGAATTTGTCAGTTACATAATATTTATATGTGCAGTTTACTTAATAATGTTATGTTTATTACATAAGGTGAACACATTTATTGACTTCATTTACCTCATTAAATGAACTATTTGCTCTACAAAATGCACTCAAAAAATAACTCGTTGAACAAACTCAATTTAATTGAGTGCTGGAATTCCACCCTATAAATATGCATATGAGAGGCTCACAGCCTAAACACAGGCGCCACTCTTCTGCACAATAACCACAACATTCAAAAACATTACAGAAACTTCTCTAAATGTCCAACATAACTGAACATTAAACACTAACATAAACCAACAACATCTTTCCCTTTACTGTATAACACATAAAATTACACTTTAATCCCTAAATTTACCCTCCTAATGCAGTCCCTTGCAAAGCAAGCTGGGAACTGCTGATCCACTGCCCAGTTAGCTATGTCAACATTAATTTGAGTATTTCACTTAGCAATGTTAAGTTGACTGAACAAACACTTAAGTAAAGCTGACAATACTCATTTTTAGTAGAAACAAGTCAGTTAAATTAAGTTCATGTAGTTACATGAGTTTTTTAAGTAATGTGAAAAAGGATGGTTTGAGTGAAACTAACAACAGTAAAAGTTCACTTTTTGAGTGCAGCTCACAATGCTTTTCAGAAATGCTGCTCTATTTATTTCCTGTCTCTATGAAGCCCCTCCTTCTGAAAAGAGCAATGTGCTCTGATTGGTCAGCTGGACAAACGTTTTGTGAGTGGTCAAACGCTTTGAGTGTTTGGGAAATGTCCCGCCCCTTACCATATCCGTGAGTTTCAACACAATACTAACTAACTCAACTTTTATTTTGCATATGCCTTTGGCGGGAATTATTTAAATGAGGAATATTGTGACATGTTCGTTCCCTTAACCCTTTAGAACCTAAAGCTAAAATAGCCCGTTTTCACATATGTTTTTTTATTATAAAATTCTCAAACAAACAATGTGCCATCTTCAAGTGCAAGGTGTCATTTTTTTCAGAAAACAACTGGCTTTCAATAAATTACAGTTATTGACGATTAATATATATGGTGAGTTTGTAAATAGAATTTAAATAGACGGAAAAAAAAAAACCCCAAAAATAAATTTTCTGATTTTTATTTATAAAAAAAAAAAAAAAAAAAAAAGAGAAAAATGATGATTGAAAGAATCTAACACTTCAAACTTGAAAATTCAACTATATTACATATATACAAATCTTTTTGTGACACTTGGTTGCACAGTTTTCATTCAGGAGAATTTTTTTTCATACACGCATACATATGCATGCATACATTTACCGCACGGACACATTATGCAGTCTCACTTAGCCTCCTCCCAAGTCTTATCAAAAATCATCCCAATCGACTGTGTACTCCTTCGCCATGTTTTTGTTTGTTTCTTCTATTATTTATGCGATCCAAAACTCCCTAAACTGCCGCGCTCCATATCTCTCCGTTCAAATCCTCCTTCCACCCGCTCTCCCCGAAAGCGGCTGCCATTTGATGATGGAAATTACCGTAATAACCCATATATTGTCGAAAAGCCCATGTTGTCTACTGTCTGTAGAAATTTGAATTATTACGATAGCGCAAACGGTTCAAGAGTTACGGTAACATGAATACAGCTTGGTTGGATGTGTCGCCGACGACACATCCGGTTTTAAAGGGTTAAGAAAACTCAAGACTACAATGGAGGCGTTTCAGGGAATTCAGAAACAGTGACGCTGATATAGAGAATAACTCCTGCCAGAGAGACTTTGGAACTTTGCAGACCTTTTTCATGCTCAAACAGCAACATTACACTAAAGAAAGATGAACATGTAAAAAGAGCATAATAGGTCGTTTTTAACAATATTATAGCTGAATATCTTCAAACTATATTGCGGTCCTGGATGACTTCTGAAGGTGACCTGTGCTTTTTTTTTTTTTTTTTTTTTGAGAAACATTTTCAGTATCGATGACATACTGCAACACCCCAACAGTAACTGCTGAAATATGATGTTTCAATGTTTAGTGGTAAAGAGATCAAACCCCCTATCTACTTTCTGTTACCTGTCTGCGCAGGGGGATGCTCTTGGCCAGCTTGTGGACAGCCAGCTGGCTGTTGAAGTCACTTTTCTTGGCTGAGCTGTGCATTTTGGCCAGCACGGCGGTCACCACCATCACACAGATAAGGAAGAAGCCCACGCAGTAGATCAGCACCTCCAGGTACGTCTGGTTTGGCAGTTGAGTTGGAGGAATGGCTAGATTATGAAAGAAGGGAGCAATGCAAGATGGCACAATGGAAGGGAATGAGCTTGCTGACTGCTAAAGGTATGATTATGTGTTTATTTACCTTTATGTGCTAACAATGACATATCCAATCTATATAGGTGCCTGTACCAGCAAAGCTTGAATCTTTAACAATCACTGCAACTGAACCTTTGCTAAGTCCCGCCTTAATGGTACTGAGCAACTGTTGCCATACATGTTATCAGACAAGCTTTTGCTATTAACAAGCTTTTGGAAACCATGTGCTTGAATAACTTAAAATAGAATTTTACAGGAATTATCCTAAGATATTGCAAAATGTTGTTGCTGGCGCACCTATAATAGTGACACAAGTCCTCTTTTTAAATCAGTCTCCCCTCATTCCCAAATGAACATGTACAGTGCTTAACAAATTTATTAGGCCACCACCTAATGTAAGGTTTGTGCCACAGCTGCCCTAAACTAACAGTATTGGTGATTACCAAAATCATTTTTTATGTTTCTGTAATGGTTAATCCACAGCAGTATGTGTAAGCTCTTTAGTCACAGTAGTGTTTCTAATGCTAAAATATAATTTTTGTTGGGATTTAATGGATTCAAAGATAGATCACACAAAAGCAAGTCTTTGGGAACAACTAGAAACTTATTTAGAAGTCAATAACAACAGAGACTGTGGAAAAGTACATAAAAACAATGCCAGCAAGAATACAAGCCGTTAAAATAAGGCCATACAAAATAAAAATAAAATATATAATTTTCTTGGTTATTATGTGTGAATAAAAACTATTTAGTTGTTTCAGTTTCTTATTTTCCTAATAAATGACAATACAATTTTTAGTTTTAAACAAGTTCTTGACAGATTCCTAAAATATGTTTTCTCTCTTTATTCTGACAGGTGGTCTAATAAATTTGTTAAGCACTGTATGCAATCAGTAAAACGCCTACATTTGCACCAAAGTAAATTCATTTAATAATTATGGAAGACAATGTCTGCTACAGAATAAAACAAGTGATTTTTTAAATCTCATAAATTTATAGAGTTTATACCTCACTATTTTGAGTTAACATCTCACAATTCAGACTTTCTCTTAACTTGATATCTCGTAATTTTGCCATTTTTCTCAGAATTGACTTTATTTCTCACAATTCCGAGTTTGTCATTTTGATTTAACATCTCGCAATTCAGACTTTACTTCTCAAAATATGTGTGTTTATTCCATGCTTTTTAAATATAGCAGTAGTAACCAAGGTGGAGTGGCGCTTAGCAAAAGGTCAGTTGGAGAGAATATCTTGAACCGTGACTCTAATGGCCAGCCTGTCTAGCATTGGTATGAAGATGTACTCCGCTTCAATATTGTACACATTCCTGCCAAGGTTAGAGCATCTGCCTGTTTAAGAAGCTTTAAGAATATCATATTAGCAGGATACCTTTTTTTTTTTTTTTTTTTTTTTGAAGTGTACATATAAAATTCTTTATAAAACCACAAACACACTGATGCACACACACACACATGCACATGCACAAAACAAAAATCTGGAGATGTCGTTGTTCACGTGAACGGTGCATTGCAATGAACACAAACTCCTATTGTAGCATGATAATTACTTCTTTCATGGATCAGGTTTCATGGCACATTCTTCTGCTTATGTGACTAGCAGGAGAAGGAAACCACTGCTCATGATACTTGGCAGCTCTAGCTACGAGATTAGGCCAAAAAAATGGCCTTATGTAAACTCATATGAGACATTAAATTTGCAACACAAATACAAATGTAAATTGAGAGGAATGGCTTATCTGGGTGGGCAGACAAAATCTGAGCGGGTATGCATTTCAGCTAAGTATAAATGGAGAGCTAGGTTATGGGGGTAAAATTACATGAGAAGTCTGGCTGATACAGATATTTCCTATGCTATTTGGTTGGTGTTTGTCTGCCCCAAGGCTCTGGTTCTTTATACGGAGTTTCTTTCACACAGCTCATGCACACAAAAGATGTTATTGTATCATGTATACATTTCACACAGCACACAACAATGCACATGCAAATGCATCTCATTGACAGATCACTTCTCTTTGCCTTCTCTTTTAGTAACTAAATGAACAATCAAATATGAATATTGTAGTGTGAACATGAAGCTCAAATGCTCTTTTGAGTTATTATATTTACATAATGTGTTTTATGACAAGAGTAGGCCCACAGTTTGCTGACTGCAACATGCAAATGCAAGAAGATCAACATTCAACATCAAGAATGAAATCTTATTCTTAATGTTGAATGTGTTTAAGACTTTGACTGACAAGCATCTTGATAAATCGAATCTATTTAAACAATGAATAGATTCACCTTCTAGGTGAGGTGTTTATCAACCCTGAGCCAAAGAGGAAATGATGTCAGCATAGTGCTTATGCTTAAAATCACGCTCTTTGTGATGCTTGTCCAGTGTTCAGGCACACAGAAATGTTAACTGGAAACAGGTTAATCTTGAAAAACTAGGAAAAGGATTTTATAATATAAAAGTGCAAAATGGAAACAAAGCTTTGCCAAACCACTAGCCACAATGTCCCATCTGTTCTCAGCTGTTTTTTGTTATGCATTACATAACTTATTTTGACGTTAAACTACAGTTCTTGAAGTACATTGTGAGAATGATTAGAGATGTTCGTCAAACATTAGGATTAGGAAACTTTTACAGTGCACTCAGTAATTCTGCGCAGGTCAATATATATACACACGTACAGATACCTAGTAGCGGGGATGCAACATTGTGTGCAAAATCAAAAATTTTCTTTGTAACACCTTATTTTACATTCCTGTTCTACATGCATGTCCTATGTACTTACTATAACTAGGTACTAACCCTGAACTTAATCCTAAACTTAACCAATTTTAAGTCCAAGTAGTTAACTTGTATTGCTCAGTACTTTCTTGTGTAAATACACTGCAAGTATACGTACTGTAAAATAAAGTGCAATTGTTTTCTTTACCAATGCCATTATTTATTCGCAGTCGGCCACAAATAATTTACTACGCAAGTGAATAATTACATGGGTAATTGGCTGGTCATGTGATCTCAACATGACGCCCCCATGAGGCGATCCACTAGAATTAATCAGCTTTTATAAGGCTACAATTCTGAGTCTTCAACTCATTTTAGTGTAAATGATTTTCAAAAGTAATGTTCCTGTCTTCGAGTAAATATCTACCTCTAAATTGCTGCACAAAGTTCAGTTGTAGTCAGAGATAGTGGAAGGTTTGGCTTCGCTTTGATTCCACTTTTATAAAGAAAGGCAAGAAACATGTCATTTTGACATGCTTCAACTGACATTTCAAGTGTCAGTCAACACCCAGATGAATAACAAAACCACAAAGCAGACACACAGGGGTTGAAGAATGGTGCGGTTCACAAAGAATTGTTATTTGCTATAAAACCACTATATTGCTTGTAATGAAAGTAAATGAAAGAGCTAGTGTTTACTAGCACTGACAATGTCTTAACCCTCATGTTCTGTTTAGAGACTAAAGAAATTGACGACATTCACATGTTAAGATTCTCTGACACACTACACATAATGGTTTATTTATATCCCAAATTCACTCTATGAAATGCTGGGTTAAAAACAACCCAAGTTGGGTTGAAAATGGACAAACCCAGCGGTTGGGTTAAATGTTTGTCCAACCTGCTGGGTAGTTTTATTTAACTCAACTATTGTTTAAAACTTACTGTGTTGCTTGCTTAAACTGAACCCAAAATATGTTGGCAATTAACATTTATTAATATGTTTAATAAATGAACATTTATTAACAAGTTTAATGAATAATAATTAAACAATACACATTTATTAAATTGCTTATTAATAAATGTTCACCTTTTGATTATTATTGTTGCCTCTAGTAATTATGTGTGTGATTTTTTTATTTCCAACATATTTTGGGTTCATTTTAAGCCAGCCATATTGTAATTTTTAAACAATAGTTGGGTTAAATAAAACTGCCCAGCACGTTGGGCAAACGTTTAACCCAACCGCTGGTTTAAAACAACCCAATCGCTGGGTGTGTCCATTTTCAACCCAACTTGGGTTGTTTTTAACCCATCATTTTTAGAGCGATAAAGGTTTCTTCAAGAGGTTTCTTGGACCTCAAAGATAAAAGCAGTCAATTTCAACAGAACATTAGGAACATTTTCAACAGATTTTTATGGAAATCACCGCAGTTATGTGACCAAATTCAACCCACAGTGTGAACTGCCGCTGTTAAGCCCAAAGTATACCTCAGTTTTGAAGCAAACGCTTGGTGTATGTGTACAGCCGAACACCCAGCCTTTCAAAGTACACTCCATTTTATAGTGCACACAATAGAAAGTTTCATCCTTGTTCAGTATTTGTCTTCTCCAGTTATGACCGATAAAAATGTCTTTGTACTTGTTTAAACCGTGAACAAGTACGAAGACATTTTGAACATTTATTGTTGTTATATGTTGATATACTTTGGGCTTTAGACAGGGAGAAGCATCAACCAAAAAGAGCACCACAAGAACCAAAGATACCTTTATAGACAGTCAACCATGCAGAGTGATGGGAGTGGCCGATAGAGTTCCCAGCCAAGCAGGTGTACTCTCCGGCATCCTCTAAAGACACATTCCTGATCTGCAGTATCTCCATCTCCTTATCCGTAGTGTTGACGCCTGCCGTCTAGAGAAAAGAACCACAGGATGAAGCCGGAGAGCTCCGGGAAAACCCACCAGAGGAGAGAAAGAGTTTTTGGATAAAGAACGGTGAAGATTTGACAACATGGAGTAGGAGAAGGGTGCTGGAGAAACACCCTTCACCGTCCTTAAAGAAAGCAGGACAGCTCCCTGATTGGAAGTGGATCCTTCGATGACCCTGCTGACAGATTTGTGGTTAGTTGGAGAACGGAGCACACGGCTCCAACCGCTACAGACCCAACACCTGAAGACGAGGGTGACATCCACCCGCCTCCATCTCTACATGCACAAGATGGGCCACATGGAACATTACCCAGCAGAGACTGGACAGAATCGCTCTCACATACACACGCATTCAGAAAAGGAAGCAGTGGCATTTAGACTGGGAGGTGAAACCAGTGGATTAGAAAGGCTAGTCAAAGAATGTGTGACAAAGAAAGAGAAATAGAAACAGTGAAAGAAAAATATGTCAAAAGTACTGGCAATTTGCTTCAGGCAATACTATAGTATCTATTGAATTTGCTATTCCAGTGTGTCATCACATCAAGAAAATATTGGAGTGCACTATTGTGAAAATGTTGCCATCTACAGAAGTGGCCAGTGAGTCCTGTATGCTAGAAATTTTGTGATTAATGGGGACTGTTTAAAAGGCTACACTAAGTCCACAAAGCTTTCCCAATTAAAGTGATAGTTTACCCAAAAATGAAAATCCTGTCATCATTTACTCACCATCAAGTTCTTCCAAACCTGAACACAAAAGAAGCTATTTTGAAGATTGTTGGTAACCAAACAGTTGATGGGCCCCAATGACTTCCATAGTACTTTTTTCCCATACTATGGAAGTCAGTGGGGCTCATCAACAGTTTTGTTACCCATAATTTTGAGTGAACTATCCCTTTAAGGTTTTATGCCCCCCACATCATCCTCCTTTGAAATTAATCGCACATAACATAATTAATCGCAATTAAATCACAGAAAACCATGCAAGTTATTGGTACAATTTCTCGAAACGATTCTCAGCTCTTGATAAAACAATTATTGTTACAACTGCAATTAATAATAATTATTAGTATTATTAATACAATATTTATTATTAATTACAATTATTATTAATACAAAAATTAAAATGATTAAAATTACTAATATCATTGTTATTCTTGATAAAGCACAGACTGTTATAGCGGCTGTTCTGCCTTTACTACACATTATTTATTAGCAGTATGCAAACAAAAGTTTGAAAACCAATAGTCACAGATGAAAAGCCTCAAAGCTTTTCATTTGCTTATAACTGTACAGTTGTATATAGAAGCGTTCACTCCATGCTGTAATTACTTGTAATTACAACTTCTACCACCTGACTGCTGCAGATTAATTTTTGCCATTGACAGTTTTGCCATAACAATCCATAATTCTGAGTCCGAGGATGTGAACAGCTCAGAGTAGGATGTCATCTTATAATTACCGTAATTACAACATGGCGTGAATGCAGCATGTCATGATAGACTAAAACTTGTGAATGTCATGTGATTTGAGTCTGCTATTATTGCAGTTTCTTTTTTCAAATATACAAAATATTTAAATAAAAAAAATACAATATAATTTGTTATATGTTTACTTAAACTTGTATACATATCTTAAAATACAAAGTTATATGCCTTATATTTAATATGAGACTTACACGTAGAGTGTTCAATATCATATTAATATTTGCTTTGACATCGAAAATTGTGAAATGCCAGTGGTATTTGTGGTATTTATGAGGAAGAAAGAGAGACTGCAGAATTTAAGAGTCATGGAAACAAAGTAGTCCTGAAAAAAACAAATCAAAAAAAAAGCAAAGTGGATAGGGCCAGGTAAAGAAAAAGCCCTCGAGCGAGGTGAAGGAATTTAGACAAGTACATCCTCAAGGTGCCATTGAAACGCTTTTGAAGTGCAAGAGAGTGCAAGTAATCTTCAGAGGGCATGAAACACACCCTTATTAGGAGGGCAAAGTGCTGCACAGAGATGGAGAGAAGGAAACGTCCAGTGTAAACATAAGCCAAAATACTTCCAGTTGCTCTGCTGGGATTTTCCATGGCGTCATTTACGGCACCACAAGAAAATAAAAAAGGAGCGACGAAGTAGGAAGATGTGTTACGGTCACCTAAGAGCCTGATAACCGCTGTCTCTACCTCCGTCTAAACATCTACTTCTGCCTCTTTCTGCACTGATGTATCTCTGTAGCAGGGGGCGTGTGTTACCTTGCGAGTGTTTAACGACGGTGAGCCATGCTGATTGGTTGGCTTGGCCTATATAATTGGCCACTTTACATATATACTCCCCACTTTCTTCTTCTGTCACGTTGTACAGCGTCAAGACCTGTGTGTTGGAGCTGTTGACCCCAGAGTGCTGTGGAGGTCAAACATATGTCAGAGGTCAAGCACAATGTCAAACATTAAGGTTACTGTGATCCCAGCTGTCACTGAAGGACACCACCTGCCATTACGGCTCTTATGAAATGGATTATGACAGCCTGCCAAGAAAAGGCTCATATTTTCCCCAAAAGCTGTTAGTCCTGCTCCATTTGCTGACGTGCTCAGTCCATAGAGGTTAAGTTGTATGGTGAAAGTTACTTTGAAATAAATTTGGACAAACAGTTTTGGACACACACTTTTAAGAGCAACAGAAATGGTAGAGAACTTTGGACAACACCGATTTCTGATATTTAAAGGAACATTCCAGATTACAAGCGCTATTAACAGTATCAGTGGCAGCATCGATTACCACAGGGACAAATAAATGTTCATATACACTTACCGTGCAAGTTTATAGGGAATTTGGTTTACTCCATAGACTTCAACTGTCAGAAGTTTTTGTTTATTTTTTTACCAAATGTAGGGTGGTGTTGCTATTGTTAAAATAAAAACTATAAAAAAATCATTACCGATAATTTAAATAAAGCTAAAATAAAATTAAAAACAAATACAAATATGAGATTAAAAAACAAACTTCAAAGAAAATGAAAAATGTTGCCTTGGCAATGAACTGAAATAAGTTGAACTTGTAGTACCGAAATTACTAAAACTACAACTGAAATAAAAATACAGCTAAATATAAATATAAAAAAAATAATACTAATGAAAAAAGCACAAAATTTACTAAAACTAAAATGAAAACTAAAAATATAAAAAAACAAAAAAATATAATTAGTCAACATTATAATAGTATATAAATTATTCTCAAATAGCACTTATGTGGGACCAGTTTAACCATTTCCCCACTATTGACGGAATTTTCCATCATTTATGACATAAACGTTCCCGCCATTGACAGAATTTTCCATCATTTATGACGCAAACGCTTCCCCGCCATTGACGGAATTTTCCATCATTTATGACACAAACGCTTCCTCGCCATTGACAGAATTTTCCATCATTTATGACACAAACGCTTCCCCGCCATTGACGGAATTTTCCATCATTTATGACACAAACGCTTCCCCGCCATTGACAGAATTTTCCATCATTTATGACGCAAACGCTTCCCCGCCATTGATGGAATATTCCATCATTTATGACGCAAACGCTTCCCCGCCATTGATGGAATATTCCATCATTTATGACACAAACGCTTCCCCGCCATTGACGGAATTTTCCATCATTTATGACACAAACGCTTCCCCGCCATTGACGGAATTTTCCATCATTTATGATGCAAACGCTTCCCTGCCATTGATGGAATATTCCATCATTTATGACGCAAACGCTTCCCCGCCATTGATGGAATTTTCCATCATTTATGACACAAACGCTTCCCCGCCATTGACGGAATTTTCCATCATTTATGACACAAACGCTTCCCCGCCATTGACGGAATTTTCCATCATTTATGACGCAAACGCTTCCCCGCCATTGATGGAATATTCCATCATTTATGACACAAACGCTTCCCCGCCATTGACGGAATTTTCCATCATTTATGACACAAACGCTTCCTCGCCATTGACAGAATTTTCCATCATTTATGACACAAACGCTTCCCCGCCATTGACGGAATTTTCCATCATTTATGACACAAACGCTTCCCCGCCATTGACGGAATTTTCCATCATTTATGACGCAAACGCTTCCTCGCCATTGACTGAATTTTCCGGCTTTCCATGTTTTCACTATCATAAGGTAGGGGCACTATTACACATCTTCTGAAAGAGTATAGAATCTCTGGATCAAAACACAAACAAAAGAGGAGCA